>OY987319.1:33825602-34425602 GCA_963920655.1 Geranium rotundifolium
AAGTGAACCTTATCAGGGAAAAGGTGTAACGATGGTTCCCTGGATCTAACGAGTGGACCGGGTTCCATACTATACCCTAGGGGGAAAGTGAACCATGTTGGGAAAAAGGTGTAACAAGGGTTCTCAAGGTGTAACTAGGGGACCGGGTTCCATACTATACCCTAGGGGAAACTGAGAACCTATAAATCCATGAAAAAGAAACACTGAAACAGGTTTTGGAGAAACCATTTCACCAAAATTAGAGCATATCAACAGAAGAAAGCAACTGACATCAATCCACTTACATAAACTTCACAAAATTAAGAGATTTTGAGTGGTATAAAAAACCTTCCAAACATTAACTGAGAACCTACATAACTATTAGAAAATGACACTGAAACAAGTTTTGAAAAGATCACTTCACCAAAATAATCATACACTAACAAAACAAGACAACTGACATCCGTTTATTTACAGAAATTTCACAAAAATCAGAGTGTTTGAGTGATTTGACATATAACATATAATATTTCATTCATTATAAATTATTAATATTGTTATTCACGTGTACTTCGTTATACAATCTTCTTTTTTTTCGTTTATGAGATCGAATTCACAGTTAGAGCCTCATTATTATGTTTTCCAAACCAACAATCCTGAATCTTTATCACTGATATAATTCCAACAATTTCCCCCTTAAAAATAATTACTTTTCCAACGACCTCAATAGGATTTAGGTTGAAACTAACTGATAGATTTTTTCAAGCGGAAGATGCAATATTTAGGCTAAAATTCACAAAAAAAACCCATCAAGTTTAAACCCCTCACCAGAAACTTCAAGAAAAAGCAAAATCAAAACCCATACATCAGAAACAAATCACAAAATCAATATTTAATTGTAACTGGGGCATCACATAAATAGATACACAAATACATAAAAATTTATTTAGATGGATACTCACGGTAACTGGGGCATCAAATTTTTAGACGTTGCACCCTTCAACGAGGCATGACTTTGAGCCACAAGGTCTTCACTTCTGAGTCGTGATTGTCGTCCTCGGCGAACCCTGGCATTCTCAAACAAATATGATACTAACTCTCAACAATAGGCACGAAAAGAATAAACTGACCCTGAGACATGTTAGCGAAATAGGGAAAAGACCAAAATAAATTACAACTTCGACTTATATACACTTATATACCACCGCGTCAATCTCCACCATTGCTCATCTAATCTAACAACTGAAATATGTTCCTATTTTCTTATTTAAATGTAAGGTTTCTAGCGGAATATCTTCCTATACTATAAACTAAAGGGAAAATGACACTTTTGTGCACCTAAATATACACTTTTGACACTTTCATACCCTAACTTTTTCTTTCTCTTTTTTCCATACGTTACTTTCATTTTGGGACAACTTTCTTCAGAAATTTCAAAATACTCAAATTACCCTTGAATTGAACCAAAATTAAATATGGTTTAATTCTAGTCTAATTAAAGAGTGTGAAAAGACGAAATTGCCCTCAACTATTCTTCAAATTTTCAAAGGTATGCCACCCTTTCAACTATTCCTCTGCCACCCCCTCCTCACCGGCGTTTCTCTGGCATCCATCGTCAGGGTTTCATTGGCATGTGGGGTGCACGGTGGACCAACGAGGCCTCCAGAACACCTCCGCCAAGGTGTCCGTCTCGACCCCATTATCCTCGACCCCCATTCTCGTCTTCTCCGGTGATTCTTCGCCGGAGCCGGCCATGGTTCTTCCTCTGCAGCCTCCACAACATAAAATGGCGAGCATCGACGAGTTGGGCAGCGGGCAGCGAGCATCGACGAGGTGGGCAATGAGCAGCGACCAAAAAGGTAAAATGCGGTGCTCCAACAATCGTCTCCAGCATAGAATGGCCGGAAAAGAGATAGAGGGAGAGAAGGAATACGAATTGAGTTCAAGAATTCAAAATTTTCACTTGCCGGAAAGTGTGCCAGAACATATTTTCCGGCACACTTTCCCGCCATCGCCGCCGCAAGAGGCTCTGTTTTGATGAAGTAGGAGGGTCTAATGACATTCACTTGAAAATTTGATGAATAGTTGAGGGTAATTTCGTCTTTTCACAATCTTTAAAAAATTGGGTCGGTTCTCTCTATTAGACCAGGGGTAAAAAAAGAAAAAAAAGTTAAAATATAAAAATATCAAAAGTGTATATTCAGGTGCACAAAAGTGTCATTTTTCCCCAAACTAAATGTTAACATTTTTATCATCAATTCTAATGTTGTTACGCACTACTTTTTGTGTGAGAAAATTATAGGAGGATAAAAAATTATAGTTCTGATGATGAAATTTGAAAGTTAAATAATATATTATTATCACCTTGTATTTAAATTTTGAGAAGTAACTTGAATTTCTTAGCCGATTAACATTATTTTCCCCTCTGATAAATCATAAACACCAGAAATAGTAAGCAATACAAAAAACGACGTCGTAAGAGTTCAAACGGCTAAACCTTTTCGAAAACAGAACCACCAACCCAATCTCTTACGTCTCTACACTACAGAGTCCCCAATTTCACTGCAAAAAGTAAAAAAAATCACTCTCTTCGTTGCTTCAATCGATTCGAGGAACCGATTTCGCCTCAGAAATGGCGAAGCTTCAGCTGACGAACCCTTTTGAGCTGATCTCGTCTTCTTCACTTCACCGCAGCACATTATTTCCTCAGTCCGTTTCTAGGAGCATGTGGAGGAGACACCGATCTGGGCATGGCGTGGTGAGTTGCTCCTTTGATTCCGCGAGGATAAAGGTGGTTGGGGTCGGCGGCGGAGGCAACAATGCCATTAATCGCATGATTGGTAGTGGATTGAAGGTGTGTGTGTTGATTTCAGGTTTTCATGGAGTTTTGAGTTTTGATACTTTGTTTTCTACTTGTTGGAGGTGATTTCAGAAGTGGGTTGTGTTCAATTTTGTGGATAATGTTGTGGGTTTTGAGAATTGTGTGAAATGTTATAAAAAGGGTCTTTTTTGTTTCAGTGATTTGTTGACTTGACCCTTGATTACACTGGTGGAGAACGTAATGAGGCCAAACTTTAGTGATAGTTTGTGATTCTATTACTATTTTGAGTGTTCTTTGGCTTTTTATTATTGTTGTGAAATTGGGTGTTTTTGGTGTGCAGTGTAGTGCATTTGTGGAAACTTTTCTGGATAATGTTGTGCTTTCAGTGGTTTGTTGAGTTGATCATTAGTTATACTGACAGTTTGTGATTCTATTACCATTCTACAGTTTGTAAGTTAGTTATACTGAAAAATTGCGATTCTATTACTATTCTACGGTTTTTAAGTGTGACGTGGATATTTTATTTTGTAAACTTGTGTGTAAGTCATTTTTGGCGGTTTTTTGGGTTTTTACAGCTGTGTAAGTATCGATCACGTAAAATGAGCATATTTTGATTGTTTAGTCTATTAGATGTCTGATGGGAAATCTTGTTTTATGAATACCATTGCACCATTTTGTTTGGTTGTAGTCTTTTCGCGATGGATTAGAATGAACTTTTCTGCATAAACATCATTGACACCATCGATTCTAGTACCTCGTGTTTTATCGTTGATGTTAGTATGCTTGTCGTGATAATGCTTATGTGGCTGTGATATCAGGGTGTTGATTTTTATGCCATCAACACGGATTCTCAAGCCTTGTTTCAGTCTGCTGCAGAAAACCCTCTCCAAATTGGAGAGCTTATAACTCGTGGACTAGGTACCATATGACCTAGCAAGTTATGTTTTTTTTGCTGTATTTTTTATTTGGATCGATTAATAACTTGATAGAGATGTAGGTACTGGTGGGAATCCACAGTTAGGGGAGCAAGCCGCAGAGGAGTCAAAAGAAGCCATTGCAAATTCGCTGAAGGGCTCAGATCTTGTTTTTATCACGGCAGGTATGGGTGGTGGCACAGGGTCTGGTGCTGCTCCCGTTATCGCCCAAATAGCTAAAGAAGCTGGTTATTTAACTGTTGGTGTTGTCACGTATCCTTTCAGCTTTGAAGGGCGTAAAAGATCCATCCAGGCAAGTGCCATTTTAGATAGCTTGTTTTTCTTGTCATGGTCACCGCTTTGTTAACACTGAAGTTCAAGAGATGTGATGTTATGAAATGCAGATAACTAATGCAGTTGACTTATAAATTCATATTCCTGAATTCGATGTACTTATTTTGCTGTCAAATGACTTCAGTTCTCGAAGCAAATCTCGTCATGCTGTCTTCTCATCCAAGTACTTTATTGACTGTAGTTTAATGATATTTACTTAAATTTCTTATGATCATGCTTCGTGTCTCCTTTTAGGCATTGGAAGCTATCGAGAACTTGCAAAAGAATGTTGATACTCTAATAGTTATTCCCAATGACCGTCTGCTAGATATTGCTGATGAGCAGACCCTGCTTCAAGATGCTTTCCTTCTTGCTGATGATGTTTTACGGCAAGGAGTTCAAGGAATTTCAGACATAATAACGGTATGACATTGAATTCAAACATGAACCCTTGTTTTTATTAAATATTAATCATTAATCATTTAACAGAATTTGTGCTTTTTGAAGAAATTGCATTTTTACATGTCAATTCACCATTTCCTTGTAGGTCCTTCATCAAGGATAGAGTGTATATGATATCTTTAATCAAGCGAATGCATTATTTAGAATGCATTAGTTTAAAACACTTTGTTCTATGTGAATTTAAGCCAAATTATGTTCAAACTAATCAGCAAGTCCGAGATGGATCCACATATTTTCGATTCGAGGGTAAGTCTAGATACCATGTTAAAGTCCGACCCACCTAAAATCTCAAGCTAATAGGTGGAGGCTCCGACTTGTTATTTAAGCTAGTGAATGGATCCATATCCTTTCAAAGCGGGAATTTGACAGTGCTAAAGCATTAAGATGTAGTATTTAACTTACGAGGATATGATTGAAAAGTAAAGTGGAGACTCAATTTTGGGATGGAGATAGTACTAGTTGCGTCAGTGGATAAATTCAATATGCCAAATGTGTTATGTGTCTACCTCTGCATAAAAATACTGAGATGGCCTTACTGTTTTTGCAGATACCTGGACTGGTCAATGTGGACTTTGCAGATGTAAAAGCTGTCATGAAAGACTCTGGAACAGCAATGCTTGGTGTAGGAGTTTCCTCCAGCAAAAACCGTGCTGAAGAAGCTGCCGAGCAGGCAACCTGCGCTCCATTGATTGGATCGTCTATCCAATCAGCAACTGGAGTCGTCTATAACATCACAGGAGGAAAGGACATTACCTTGCAAGAAGTCAACAGAGTATCTCAGGTACAAAACACATTTTTTTAGGGATAATTGCAAAAACTCATTGTGTACTATCCGACTTTTGCAATGAGTAACCCTGAGCTATGTTTTATTGCAAAAACTATCTGCCATCTTTTGCATCCTTAAAAATGAAGTGAAAAGACAAGAATACCCTTAAAATAAATGATAAATCGCATTATTATATATTCACATCTTAATAAATAATTAAAAACTCAAGTCAATTACACTTTTTCTCTAAACTGTACAGCAAAACTGTCATTTTGAAAAATTGGGTGGTCATGACTGAATTTCCATCTGTTTCGACGGATTTTGTTAGATGTAGCAAAAACAAAAGTTGACAGACAGTTTTTGAAATTATCAGAGTTCGCGAATACCCCTTGCAAAAGATTGATAGTACACAACTAGTTTTTGCAATAAACATAGCTCACAGGTACTCCTTTTCGTCTGATAGTTTCACAACTAGTTTGTGCAATGAACCTTTTTTTATCAGCAATAACCGTATGTGACGATTGAAATCAGTGACCTCATTCTTATCACACGAAGTATTTGCTACTTCTCTCACAACCCTTTGTTTCCAAAACACATCCTAGAAAATCACATTTTCAAGAACTGCACTCTGCCATTTCCCATCATTGAGCACTTTGTGATTCAAAATTTACAGGTAGTTACGAGTTTAGCAGATCCTTCTGCAAACATAATCTTTGGGGCAGTCGTGGATGAGCGTTACAACGGGGAGATTCACGTGACTATCGTCGCAACGGGCTTCTCACAATCGTTCCAAAAAACGCTCCTGACAGACCCGAGGGCAGCGAAGCTCGTCGAGAAGAATGCACTGGAGAGCAATGTACCTCATATACAATCATCACCTCCTCCTTCTACTGTTCCATTGGTATCATCCCCAAGAAGGTTCTTCTTCTGATTCTTGCGAGCATTTTAGATTCATTTGTTTTGATTTTTTTGGTTCTTGTTCCTCGAGTTTTGTATAATGATTTTGAAGCTTAGTTTCTGTGCTGAACTTTTGGTTCTTGGCCTGCTTTTTCTTAACTTATGCATTAAAACAGAAATATACATCAATGAGTTATGAGTGTTAAATCATGGAATACAGCACGAATTTATTCGTAAAATTGTTGATATGAATTTATTTTGTTATTTTCCAACTGTATGAATTTACATTTCCTTGTTAATTTATCTTTTCAAAAGGACGTACATACAAAATTCTTCTAGCATCAATCTATAACTACACAATTGTCCCTATAATTGCTAGATTAGTATATTCAATTACCAACTCTTATTCCTCTTGAGAAAAAAGCTCAACTACAATATGGACCATTTGCTACTATTAATATAGTTAGATCTAATTTAGACCCAGGCAAAACACCTATAACAAAAATCACTTTTGCTGTAATTTTTAAACCAGCATGAGTTTTGAGTTTATTTAAAGTAATTTCCAAGATGTGATAGCTTTATATTTATATGGTAGCAAATCAGTATATATTAATGAGCATTTCACTCCGTAAAATTACATGAATAATATATGAATTACACAGTATCAATCAGAACTGAGATATGAGATGAAACTACATTATTTGATGGACCAGAGTTTGCGAGGGCGTTGAAACGAGATGACGAATTAACTAAAATGAAAGAAATTTCATTCTGCTAGAGTTTTCATTTTACGTATGCACTTGGTGTGAATTATTCTTTGACATCTTCTAAAGAACTTATGAGAATAGTGTGTGAAAACATTATATTATTACCATCGAGTGTCAAGAGTGATGACGAGTAATAATATTATGTAAGTTACACTGTTACTTTAACCTTCATTTCATGTGAATAATTTGACTTTCATGTGTTTTAAATGTTTGAAATCTGAAATGTATTATTTTTTCCCAAAACTATTATTATCGATTATACTGAAATATTTATTTGTAAAATTGTGTTTCGGTTTCTAAAAGCAAACTCACTTCTATAAAATCACGTATTCATGTTTGTTAGTATATGAACCGAGACCCGCTTTGCTGTATCTCTATATATAAACTCTAGTCGTCATGACTCATATAAACTCTTGAGATCTAGCCTATAAATATAGGCCTCTATAATCTATTATGATGATCGAATACAATCAATTATATTACAAACTCTATTTTAGTATCGGAGGCACTCTTGGTCCTAACCTAACACTCTCATTCTAGCTTCCGCAATCTCTCGTGTAATCCCTTTCACAACCGCCACCATCACACAATCAACATCTTGCCTCACCATCACACCCCGAGCTCGTCCCATCAAAATCACCATGCAACCTCCATCAACGTTCCAATATGAGTATTCGATTAATCAAACCTCAATCTCAAATCAAGCTCGAATCAAAATCACCACGTAACTGCAAGCTTGAATCAAAATCATCACATAACCGCAAGCTCAAATCAACTAAACCCAGAATATTGCGCTGTTTTGGGTTCGAACCAATCGAAAAATTTGTCGGCAACAACGATTGATCATACTCCACCTCTGCCAGCACGTACAGGTCATACTCTCGTTTAAGATATCCTTGTTCTCAACGATTAAGTCATCTACTCAATCGTGGTCTTCTTGGGTCAATCTCACCCACAAAAATTTGTGACTGGGCTTTGTGTCAACTTGGTAAACACAACAAACTTCCTTTTTCTGCAAATCAGTCACTTTTATATGCACCCTTTGATTTAATTCACTCCGACTTATGGGTCTCGTCGCCTACTCGTTTTATGGATGGTTCTCGTTACTTTGTCATATTTGTTGACGATTACACTCGCTTTACCTGGATCTACTTAATGCATAACAAATCTGACCTACATATCGTTTATTCTAAATTCTCCACCATGATTCAGACTTGGTTTTCAAAAGTCATCAGAATCTTTTGTACTGATAATGGGACATAATTTAAAGAATCATCATTTCTTAATCTTCTTGTCTCTCACAACTGTTATGCAAATGTCTTGTCCAGTTACTTCTGAACAAAATGGTCGTGTTGAACGCAAACAACGTCATATCCTTGATTATGTTCACATTATGATCATCTTTGCGGCTGCCCTGAACAGTTTTGGGGTGAAGTTTCCCTCACGACTGTTTACACTATCAATTGGGTTCCCTCTCTTGTCATAGGTGATAAAACTTCTTACGAATGTCTCTAAGGTCGTCCTCCTAACTATGGCCTTCCTCGCACCTTTGGTTGTGCCTGTTTCGTTCAGCTCCAGCCTCACGAACGAACTAAACTTGAGCGTCATGGGCATCTATGTTGCTTTAGTGGGCATGGGATCGAACATAATGGGTAGAGATGTTGGGATCCTATTTTCAAACGCCTTCGCGTATCTTGATACGTCACTCTTTGGGAAGACAAGTTGTTTTCGCCTATGCCTTCTTTTCACGTGTCACCATTAACTCCTTTCTGTTATAACCCTGATATTAATCTGTTCACTAATGATCTTGAGGGATCTTCTCCTAAGCTAACTCCTGCAGGTACTCTGACGCCTCTTGTCCAGGCTCCTCCCAAAGATTCGGTATCGCCTAAAGATCATGTGCTTCCCCCGTCCTCAGCGACAAACACGACCACCGTCTCATCTTCAAGACTACCAGTTAATACTACTCAATCCTCTCGAGTCATGTCCACTGCCCTATCCATCTATGAACCTCGTACATATCGCGAGACATGCACTAATCTTTTGTGGCATCAAACAATGACTGAAGAACTTCGGGCGCTTGAGAAAACTTGTACCTCGGAACTCGTTCAATTACCCAGCAATAAGCCCGCAATCAGTTGCAAGTGGGTATACAAGGTGAAGACCAAGGCCGATGGGACCGTCGAATGTTACAAATCTCTCCTCGTTGCCCAAGGATTCTCCCAAGAATATGGGATCGATTATGAGGAGACATTCGCACCAGTTGCTCGCGTCACATCAATTTGCAGTTTAATTGCAGTTGCAGCCGAACGAAAGTGAAATTTTTTTCAGATGGATGTCAAGAATGTTTTTCTCAATGGAGATCTCAAAGAAGAAGTATACATGCATCCTCGTCCTGGATATAAGTATCCGCCGAACACATTCTGTCGTCTCAAGAAGACTCTATATAGACTTAAGTAAGCTCCAAGGGCATGATGTTTACGATTAAAGTTTACGAGTAAAGTATCGACACAAAAAAATTATCATTTCATAAATTCATTTTTACGATTTCATAATTTGTGTTTCATTTTTACGGTTACAAGATTTTATTTCGTTAAACATGATTTCATTTATTTGGTTTCATGATCTATTTAATTAATCAGGATTTTCATTTAAATAATAATTATTTTGTGTATTTAATTACTATTTTATCGTGAATATATTATTTAAATATTGTTTAATTATGATTTCATAATTTATTAACCATTCTTTTAATATAAACATGTTTAATAAATATATAACAATTTGTACATCAAATAAATATAACAAAATTAATTAGTGGTAAAAAAATTATGATGTGTTTATTGAATCTGATACCAGAAAGTGCTCGGCAATGAACATGAAAATAACAAATGAAACACAATAGATTTGAATACGTAGATAGGAAGTTCAAAAGTTCTTTATGGTGCTGGTTACAATAAACCTTAAAATTCATGAAATCACATTGGTTACCACGGACCTTGATATCTATTGAAATTTATTTGTGCCGACATTGGAAGAGCCAGAGGAAGAGAGCTGTCGATGATGGTCGTTTCAAGATTAGGCCACCGACGGACGATCTATTCGTGGCCGTTTCCGACGCAATCGAAATAGGCGGCGTCAAAGAACTCTTCGCGACATAGGTAGATGGACGAGTTGATGCCGGAGAATGTCATGAATCTGAATAACTTACAAAACCAGTGAGGTTTGTAATGAATTCGGGGAAATAAGAAGAAGGAAGAGACGACGTCGTAGCAGTTAGTGATCACAAGAAACACATCGTTCTGGATTAAAAGGAGAGTGGAAGAAGATGACAAGTGGTGAGCAACGAGAGGAGCAAAGGCAAGACAGTTAGCAAGACGAGAGAGGGCTCTACAACTTACCGTTGTACGTCTCTCTACAAATTGCTCAAACTGGTACGAACAAGATGGAGGGCGCAGAACCACTCACCGGAGCACGAGAGCTTGGAATGGCAAGGGATACATTAAATAGGAGGAGCGAAAGCAAGAGGAGCATCGATTATCCAGTATTTTGTCTGTAGTTAGTGTAATTAGCTTAGTCTACAGTAGCTAGGGTTTTTTGTGAGTTCCAATGTCCACCTTCTTATCAATGAAAAATGAGGAAACTTTTGGGTTCAATTTATATTCCTCTATCTTCTTAATTTCTGAAACACAACAATTGGTATAAGAGGCTGATCCTTCTGCCATGGCAAAGGGAGCTGTCAACCAAGATGCTGCAATCTCAGATCTTAGGAGGCAGAAGAGTGAGCTCCGAGGAATAGTCACATCCAACGAAGACATAATGGAAGAGATGAAGACACGAATCGAAGCCACTGCTGAGACAATCGACATAAGACAGAAACAAGCTGAGGAGGTCAAAAATCAACTCTCAAGAGCACTAACTCAGGTGACAATGGATGTGACTCAGCTGGCTCAGGACTCAAAAACCCAATTTCTGCATATAGGTGAGATGCAAGCCAGAGCTACCATAGAGAGTCAAGCCACAAGACAAATGATTCAATCCTTACTGGAAAAGGATAAGTGAAGACGAGCCAAACAAACATGGGGGAAGGAGGATCATGTGAACCAAGCAGGCAAGAAAGAGGCAAGGAAAGCATGTTTACTCCTCCTCACATGGTCTTACCAGTCTTGGAGGAAGGAACCAGAGAGACGGGGAGCAGAAATCAGTTTGTTGCCACCAACAGGCATGTCAACCACCCTCTCATACTAGAGCCACAACCAGATCTGAAGCAGAGACCCATGGAGGCCAGAAATGAAGCCAACCTCAGGCCAAATCAAGGAGTAGACTTTCAGGCCCCTCAGTTTGACAGACCCAACCAACCCTTGGTAAGAAACACCACTTTAAACTTTCCTGAGTTTGATGGTTTGGGTGAGAGCTTGGATCAGGAGATGCAGAGCTCATTTCTCTTACCGTCAAACTCTTCTTGAGCAAAGGGTTAGTTTAGCAGCCCTTCATTTCAAGGGAAAGGTTGAGGTTTGGTTTGCAGATTATATCATAGGAAGAGAATGGACCACATGGGAACAACTTTATGGGGATATGTTGTGGAAGTTTGGATCTCTAGTTCATGAGGACCTATTTGCTGAATTCAAGCATCTAGAGCAGAAGGGAAATGTGGAAGACTATGAGAGTAGTTTTGAGGAATTGAGAGGACTTATGATAGCCAGAAATCCAACACTTGGAGAAGACTATTTCATATCTAACTACATTGGAGGGCTGAAACCTTATTTGAGGCAAGGCATCAGGATGCTAAACCCACAAACCTTGGCAGTAGCCATGCAAATGGCTAGGTTTGAAGAATTAAAGTTTCAACAAATCACTTAGATGACCAAACCAAGGCAAGCACATAATGGATGGGAGGGTGGCAGAAAAAAAAAGTGACCAGGCCACAGCTCACTGGCTCAAGAAATCAAGCCCTTAGAATTGAGGGTGGCCCAAGATCAACCAACTCCTCGGGGTTGTGTTTCACTTGTCCAGCAAAATGAAGCAGAGGCCATGATTTTCCAAACAAGAAACAATTATTCATGTTAACAAATGGTGAAGAAGAAGAGTCGGTGTTGGAAGCAGAAGAGGAGCCTGAGGAAGCATAATGCATTTCAATAGGAGGCCCTAACTCTGATTCATCTATCAGAGTATGAGGTAATCTGAGAAGCAAGATCATTTCGATTTTGGTTGATACTGGTGCTACCATATCTTTTATTGACAACCAAACTGTTAAAGTGTTGTGCCTAGAGATTTATCCTGCTCCAACCATACTGATAAGGATGGGAAATGAAGGACAGTTCATTTCAAATTCCTATTGTGCAATCCAATGGAAAATGAAAGGAATATGGTTTGTATGGAACTTTAGGTTGATGCCCATTGATAACAGTGACATGGTATTGGGAGTAGATTGGATCAAAACCATAGATCCAATCACTTTCATTTATGAGCACAGAACTATCAAGGTGCATCTAGGTGATACAGTAGTCACTCTAAAGAAAGATCCAAAATCAGAAATTCCAGCAATGATCAAGCTGCATGCTTTTTGTAGAGAATTGAATGGTGGAGAATCCCTCTATATTGGCCAGTTCTTTCAAATAAAGACCCAACAGACTAGTGATATCACCAGTGGAGGAATAAAGAAGGTGCTGGATGAGTTCCAAGATCTGTTCCAAGAGCCAAAAGAGCTACCTCCAAGAAGAGACCATGACCATACCATAACACTGAAAGAAGGCAACCAACCCCCATCCTTAGTACCTTACAGGTATGGTTTCCAGCAAAAAGCTATAATTGAGAAGATGGTTAAAGACATGTTGGATGCAAGAATCATCATGCCTAGCAGAAACCCATACTTTATTCCAATATTGCTGGTCAGAAAGAAACTTGAAGACTCTGTGTTGATTATAGGCAGTTAAATGCTCAGACAATTAAAGATAAGTTTCCAATCCCCACTATGGAGGAGTTATTGGATGAGCTCCATGAAAGTTCAATCTACTCCAAGATTGATCTGAGATCTAAATATCATCATATCAGATTGCAAGATGGAGAGGAGCACAAAACTGCTTTCAAGACACACCAAGGACACTATGAGTTCAAGGTCGTGCCTTTTGGCTTGACAAATGCACTAGCTACCTTTCAGGCATTGATGAATCAAGTGCTGCAAAAAAATTTAAGGAAATTTGCATTAGTCTTCTTTGATGACATTTTAATTTACAGCAAGAATGAAGAAGAGCACATTGAGCATTTGAGGACTATCCTACAAAGGTTAAGGGAAATCAAGTTGTTTGCTAAATTCAGCAAGTGCAGTTTTGGAAAATCTGAAGTGGAATACTTAGGGCATATCATCTCAACCCAAGGAGTAGCTACTGACCCACAGAAAATTGAGGCCATGAAGTCATGGCCATTACCAAGGAATCTGAAGGGGTTGAGAGGGTTTCTAGGCTTAACTGGCTACTATAGAAGGTTCATCAAGAATTATGGAAGCATAGACAAACCTCTCACCAATATGTTGAAGAAGGACAATTTCAAATGGACTCTAGAAGCCAGAAGCAACTTTGAAGCATTGAAGGAAGCCATGACAACTGCACCAGTACTGAGACTCCCTGATTTCAACCTGCCATTTACAATGGAGACTGATGCATGTGAGTATGGTATTGGTGGAGTTCTGATGCAAGAAGGGAGGCCCATTGCATTCATGAGCAAAACATTAGGTCCAAAAATTATCAAACTGTCTACTTATGAAAATGAGCTGAAGGTTATCATAGCTTGCATACATAAATGGGCTTCCTACCGTGAGAACAATCACTTCATCATCAGAACTGATCATGAGAGCTTGAAATATTTGATGGAACAAAGAATACAAGAAGGGAAAGGAGAATGATATGGCAGATGCTCTCCCTAGACTACTAGAAGCAGAATTGGGAAGCACCACCATAATCATACCAACATGGATACAAGAAGTGGTGGATAGCTATGAGGATGACTTGGAAGCAAGAAGCATTATTATGCAACTAGCCATCTCACCAGATTCACTGCCAGATCACTCTATGAGGCAAGGAATGGTGATATGTCAAACAAAATTTATTTGGGACAAGGAGGCAATAGCAGACAACAAGTAATGAAGAAGCTGCACAGTTCAGTCATGGGGGACATTCAGGTATTCTAGCAACTCAAAAAAGACTTGAAAGTTATTTCTATTGGCCTAGCATGGACAATGATTAGAAATTTTTCCAAGAATGTGACACTTGCCAAAGATGCAAATCTGAGAATGTCAGATACCCAGGGTTGTTTCAACCTCATCCTATGCCTAACAGGCATTGGACAGATATATCAATGGATTTCATAGAAGGGTTGCCAAGTTCAGGAGGGATTGAGTGCATTATGGTGATAGTGGATAGGTTTTCCAAATATGCACATTTTATTCCACTCCATCACCCTTTCACTGTTGTGACAATAGCTCAAGCCTTTTTGAATAATGTTTATAAGCTTCATGGGTTACCAGAGAATAGTCTTAGACAGAGACAAGATCTTCACCAACAACTTTTGGCAAGAGTTCTTCAAGGTGCTAGAGGTGTCATTGAAGTTATCAACAGCTTATCATCCTCAAAGTGATGGGCAAACAGAAAAGGTCAACCAATGTTTAGAGAATTACCTCAGAGCCATCACTCATCTATTTCCAAAAAAAATGGTTAAAATGGCAGAATCTTGCTGAATTCTGGTATAACACTAATTACCACAACTCTATGCAGATTTCACCATTTGAGGTTGTGTATGGTTATAAACCTCCTGTGATGGGGTTGAGTGAGATCAGATCTCATGTTGTTGCAGTGGAAAGTTTTGTGAATCAAAGAGCTCATGTGAATCAGATCATTAGGGAAAATCTGGTGGCAACACAATCAAGGATGAAGAACTATGCTGACAAGATCAGAACAGATAGGAGTTTTGATGTGGGAGATTGGGTCTACTTGAAACTGCAAACCTTACTGACAGAGCTCAGTGGTGTTGAGGAAGAACCAGAAGCTTGTAGCCAGGTTTTTTTGGTCCTTATCAAATAATTGAAAATTTTAGAACTGTAGCCTACAAATTAAGGTTGTCTGAAGATTCCAAAATCCACCCAGTCTTTCATGTGTCGTTGTTAAAGAATCAATTTGGGACATCAAAACCTCCTTTTCGACAAGCTACCAAAGATCACAGCAGAAGGACAGATTAAGGTAACACCTCAAGTCATTTTGCAGACCCACATGATCAAAAGGAACAATGTTGCAGTAGTGCAGTATCTAGTGCAACGGGAAAGATCGATCCCGGAAGATGCTACCTGGGAGGATGCTACTGTAATTCGATCTCAGTTTTCTGAGATTGAGTTGCAGTTCAAGACTTGAGGACAAGTCTTGTTAAGGAGAGAGGTTTGTCATGAATCTGACTGACTTACAAAACCAGTGAGGTTTATGATGAATTCGGGGAAATAAGAAGAAGGAAGAGACGACGTCGTAGCAGTTAGTAATCATAGGAAACGCAACATTTTGGATTAAAAGGAGAGTGGAAGAAGAGGATAGGTGGCGAGCAACGAGAAGAGCAAAGGCGATACAGATGGCAAGACGAGAGAGGGCTCTGCAACTAGTCGTTGTACGTCTCTTTGCAAATTGCTCAAACTGGTACGAACACGATGGAGGGCACATAACCACTCACCGGAGAACGAGAGCTTGGAATGGCAAATGAGACATTAAATAGGAGGAGCGAAATCAAGAGGAGCATCGATTACCCAATATTTTGTCTGTAGTTAGTGTAATTAGCGTAGTCTACAGTAGCTAGGGTTTTCTGTGAATTCTAATGTCCACCTTCTTATCAATGAAAAATGAGAAAACTTTTGGGTTCAATTTATATTCCTCTATCATCTTAATTTCTGAAACACAACAGAGAAGTCGTGGAAGAGGTAGAGGGTCGAGTCGATGTCGTTGTAGAGAAGAGACAATTTAGCTTACTCCTATTTTGTTATGAAATAGGAGCATATGTGAGGGACCAGATGTTATTAGGGCTAATTTTATAATTTCGATCGGACAAATATATCCTTCTTTTTGATAATAATTTAATTAGTTAATTATCTCAGCCATAAATTATTGCTAATCTTATGAATAGTAATAAAGAATAGAGTTGATTGGATTTCCAACTCATAATCTAAATTATGTTTTAGAGTTATTTGATTTAGAAATGCATAATTCATTTTTGGTCTTGCCCAAAGTAAATCTGTAAGTTAGTAAGCTAATTGAACCAGATATAATGAGTTGTATTTCACACGTTTAAATATTTGTAACTCAAATTTGATATCAATATTCTAAACTTGTAAATTATTTATTTAGAAAAAGATGGACGTGATTAAAAAAATTCTTATACGATTACAAATCAATCAAGTGAAAAAGAAAAAGTTGGTGTAGGTTGAGTTATAAAACAGACAATGATGAATGAAGAAAGATATATACATGAAACAGTTTTAGGTTGGAACATCTTATGTCAAATTGTATTTCATTTATTCAAAAACATCTGAAAACTTCATCGTTAAATTGTTTTACTTTGCGACTAAGATTGTAAATGAGTCGAGCTTTAACGAGTTGTTCGGACTTAAGTCTTACCGTCGATATGGATCATCGAAGGTACACTGTATGGTAGTAGGAGTGGTTATGGGTTCTAGAACCGTACTGGACAGGAATCTGACCAGTCCTAGCCATTTGGTTGGATAATTATTAGAACCATACTGACGGGCGAAAGGTCGACGACAAAAATGTGTCGCGCCCTTTCGTACACCCGGCAGTGTACCGGTCGCAAGTAATATAGGGAAGTAGGATTACGACCCAAAATTATCGTACCCAATGGACAACAAGGACTTTGATCACTCAAATTAAGTTCCTTGACTAATCTCAGCGAATCGATAAAATGATAATCGTTTGATAAAATTTATAAAAACAATAAATAAGAAAGAGAAACCGATCAGAGAAAGACGGTGATTCAAGGCAATGACTTCATATGATGGTTTTGGGACATATTGAATGGTGAATTAGGCATAGCAGTGTTCCAAAACTTAGGGCAACAACGAGAATTTCTATTTCACCTAAGACTCTCTCCCGGGTAATAAAAGGTCTAAAACTAGTAAAGGTAACCAAGCTATCCCTAGTCATGATTTAACCGAACTAGCAAGCATTAAGTTTAATGAATTCTACTAACTTTCGGTTTTGGGAACCTATGGTCATTTTTCTTGTGTTAACTCCCCTATCCTTAGGAAGAATTTAAACCCAAGCTTTAATCTTTTTAAATCCATTTACAAGTTTTGTTTCCCAACTAAAACCTATAAACTCGATCACACATCAAGCAATAAAGTAGATGTACCATTAAGTACAAAAGATTAAAGACACCATACTCAGAGCTATATGAATAATCTACAATAAAAATGTCTCTAACCCAGCATACAAATTCACGCCCTAAATAACAACACTCTAGCAAATCATTATTCTAAAAATTTGATAAGTTGAAAATAAGAAAACATGAATATCCGAACAATTCATTCATTCACGAGAACTTAGAACAATTTTTATCAATTCGAAGAATTTTAGATTACACAATATGGACATCAAAGGGAGAAGAAAAGGGAAAGACAAAATCCATTTTGGAGTTCAATATATAGATCTTGGATTTGTCGAACTTCCTCTTGGTTTTCCGCCTTGATTTCGCCTTCTTCTTGTTAAATCTCTTCTTCCAAGCTCTAATTTCTCTCTCAATTTCGTGCTCTACCCTCCAAATGATCTGAAAATTAATTGTTTTTTTTTTCAGAAATGAGTTGGGTCTATTTATAGTGTGATTTTCGTCGCGACCACGGGCTCGTGACCAATCATGCTTTGCAAATTTCGAACACTTCTCGCCCACGTCGTCGCACGTTCTGAAATGGCACTGACCGAGGTGTTGACCACGGGGGTCGTGGTGGATGACCACGGGACCGTGGTCGATGACCACGAAAGGAGACCGCGAGGGACCCGAAATTGACCACGGGGCCATGGTCGATGACCACGAAATGAGACCGGGAGGGAACCCGAAATCGACCATAGGGTCGTGGTTGATGACCACTGTTGGGGGGTAAAAAGTTGCTCGCACGGCACACCCTTCTAGAGCGGGTGCGCCTCGCGTCTTTCCCCACACGCGCAACAACACGCGGTCGAACAAGTACATTTATATTCCGGCCTAAGTCCGGGTCGAATCCACAGGGACCAAAATGGGGTCTCTCAATTGGACATTCCGTGCTCTCTTTCCCAACACGACTCGATAAAATAAAATGCACAAGAAGAGATATTAAACTAATTTAAGCACACAACTAAAACTACACTACAACTAATGCAAGAAATTAAATGGGGGAGGCGGACGATAGATGGTTGGTTAGAAGTCAAGGATTCGAGCACCGAAGGTGCTAAACATACATGGTCTTGACTCACTATATCGAAATACTAGTTCAATTGGTTGATGTCTATGTTTAACCTATGTCTTGGATACCGTTCTCGCCTCTCGGCATTGAAAACGGCCTAATCCCGGAATGACACTTGCTCTCTCGAGTTCGTATCAATCCCGGGACCGCATTGGTCCGACAATATTAGGATAAGTGCTAATCTGGGGCGTCTAGGCACGGCTTCGAACCCCTAGCACTTTGTGATACCTAGGTCCGCGACTATCCGTCTCTCTCGAGCTCGACTTAATCGCCTTCACATGCATTCTACGCGGTGCTAATCACGATGCAAGTATTAAATTGAGGCAAACACACAACACAATCATTCAACACAACGGTGATGAGGAAATGAACCTATGTCATAATTACCAACCTCGCCTCTCGGCATTGAGATTGACCTAATTCCAAGTCAACTCTTGCCCTCTCGGGTATCGAACTAACTCGGAACCGCATTCGCCCGACAATCTTAGGCTAAGGGTTGATTCGAGGTGTCAAGACCCGGCCTCAAGCCTCCAACCCTCGGTGGTTCCTAGATCCGGGACTATCCGTCTCTCTCGAGATCGACGTAGCCCCTAAACACACATATTAAGTTAGGCTAAGTGCTACGTCGGGGTGTCAAAACTCGGTTTCGAGCCTCTCACACTTAATGATACCTAGGTCTATGGAACACCGTCTCCCTCTCGAGCCCGGGTTAGCCCTAAGCATACATTCTACGCGGCCCACAAAACATCCATGAATTAAAGCAAGGTAAACCTACACATAACCATCATCATCCTAAAACTAATACCTCAAATAACAATAAATCAATCCATACAAGGTCTAACTCCCATGACCTAGGGATTTTAGCCCCAAATCATGGTGCTCAAGCATTCATATACAAGAATAAACTAGATTCAAGAAATGGAAAGAGAATTACAAACCCAAACCCAAAGACATGGGTGATGGGAAGCTCAAAACTCGCCAATCTAGCTCATTCTTGCATCCTCTTGCCTCCTCTTCTTCTTCACATGGTGGTGGTGGTGGAAACCCTCCCTTGGAGCACCAAAAATGGCCTCCAAGGGAGGTTCTTGGAGCCTTTTTCCTCTAGGAACCCTTGGTAGGTCGAAAACCCTCTCCAAACTAAGTGTGTGGCTGAAATGTGGGAGTTGAATCTTGAAAAATGAGGGTTTTCGCACTTTAAATCGCTGTTCTGGTGCTTAGGCACGATCTTGCCTTTGGAGTCACAATCGTGCCTCTCATGGTGACGATCGTGACTCAAATCGTGCATCGCTACGGCATTCCGAGCAAAATTTGGCCAAAAAATTCATTAAGGCACGATCGTGCCTCCCCTAGGCACAATCGTGACTCCTTCAAAACCTTCTCCATGTGTTAGATCTTCACAATCCATTCAAATCGATAGATTATGGGCCCCAATCGGACGTCGGATGAGAAATCTACACCACCGGGAAGTTTCAGCTATTGTGCAGAATTTTCTTAACCGATTTTCAGCTCCAATTATGCTCCAATTGTGCCTTCCACCTACAAAATGTCAAAATTCCATCAAAGATCAAAAAGTACAAAATAATGACTCTTGAAAGCCGAAACGAGGACAATTCGGTGCTCAATTGCGGGACAGAAGTGTAATTGCAAGGTCACATCGGACCCGCAACAACCACGAAATGAGACCACGAGGGACCCCGAAGTCTACCACGGGTCCGTGATCGATGACCACGAAATGATTTAGAATTTCCCGAAATTTGCTTTTAAAGTCCTTAAATCTGCACACTAACACTTAAAATACCCGTGAGGCCAAGTGAAGTAAATAAGTGCATAATTCGTTATCAAAAGGGGCGAAACAAGGCTTTATGTGTGGTAAAAAGGTTCTTAAAACTTATGAAGATGCTCATGTATCAACCATATCCAAAACTATTATAGAACGACATGATTCGGATGAATTCTCGATTCTACCGGTTTGAATTTGTGTATAACAAACTTGACTAGATACTTATAGTACATGTAAATTGGGGTTAGAACTATACATCTAAAAGTATTCGTAAGTAATATTTACTTATAAAAAATTTCACAATTTCAAATTGCCCAATCTAATTCAACTTTTATTTTTATCATAATACTTCACAAAAATAATATATAAAATGTATTTACCAAAATTAATTAATGCATTATTTTCTTTTTTGGATAATACTTCGTTTTCCCTAACTAGGGCTGGGCACGGTTCTGGAACCAGACTGAACCGGTCAGAACCGGACCGAACCCAATCAATCGGTTCTTCATTTTGGAGACCCAAATCCGGACCCGATAAGTCGGTTTCGGTTCGGTTCTAGGCCCGGTTTTACGGTGCGGTTCTCGGTTCTACCCAATTAGACCCAATTGAATAATTAATTATGAAATTAAGGGTCCGGTTCTCTAATATAGTTGTATAGTTTTGCTTAATTAGATCCAATTAATGTGATATTAAAATATTGTTCAATTTATGGTGAAAATTATACATATTCAAACTCGTTTTAGGCTAAAACATAAAATTGTAATACAAAAAATACTAATTAAAAACCCCAAAATCGGTTCGGTTTCGAAACGGTTAATTAGCGGTTCTACACTCTTAGAACCGGAACCGAACCGAATTGATTCGGCTCTCAATTTTGAGATCCAAATTCGATCCGATACCCACGGTTCTCGGTTCTTCGGTTCGGTTTCGGTTTGGATCCCGGTTCGGTTTCGGTTTTGGGTAAAAAGTGTCCACCCCTATCCCTAACTATCTTTAAACCTACCACACCTAAATACTGTGCTGAGACTCAAACCCTGGCATGAAGTCAAGAATCGAGTAGCGCCAACCACTAAGCCACGCTCAACATTCCTCAGCTGGATCCATTTACTTATTTTACACAATTCTTCTGGTTATGCCTTTTCTTCTTTATTTTTTATATTGCTATATGGAATAATCGAAATGGAGTACTTGGGAGCAGCAGAATTCTCAAACTACGGAACCAACTGCTTTCACATCAGGCAAATAACATCTACAGTGAAGACCCCACCAACAAGAGTATGGAATCGATCTTGAGAAAGGGTTTTAGCACCGGTCTTTCCTATATGTACGAAATAGCTAATATGGAGTCAGATCGTAAGCGAGTTGTTCCATCAAGAATACCCTCTTTCTGAGAGTTTCTGAATCCCCTTCTTCTTTAAGCCGAAAGGGAGCTACTACGTCCCTCGGTTTCTTTTGTTTATGGAGATTGTTGCTACTTCTAGAGTTGCTAGGGTATAAAACTACTTCATAATTGCACTGATATAAATAAAATTTTCACGAAAAGCACGCGGATCATGCGTGCTCCATACTAGTTTTATCAATGCTAATAATTGGAGGATCTAAAAACATGAGGATCTTATGGAAAATATGATTTAATAAATGTGAGATTTGAGTCCCAACACATGATTGGAGTGTTTCTTAAACTTACGTACTTTTATTGACTTTCACAAAATCAATATTTTGTTGAATCTTGCACACCATGAATACTACATTTTTACGTGAGCATGCATTTTAAGTTATTATCTGTTATCATTTTTAAGATGTGATGATTTATAATATTTATATGGTAGCATTAGGTACTTTCACAAAGTCTAAGACATGTTAAAACTAGACTCTTGTAACAAATAAGAAATGAAAGAACTGAAAAAATCTAATATTTCTGAGATTTCAGAAGAGACTAAATTATTTAGTAAGATAAAAAATTTGAAGGGCCAAAGTGTTACTCGCGAAAGTCACACTTACAATTACAAGTATTAAATCGAAAGTAATCATGAGTCGAATCTTCTGAAGCTAACAAAGGGTTTTGATATGCTTTAACATGCCATTGAAGGTGGAAATGAATACTACACACTAATGTAATCTTAGAGCCTAATAACTCTTTTGTCTTTTTCTAAATTTTATTGTGCCAAAGTCCAATAACATTTGGTTTGTTTTACCAATTTAAAAATTCCAAAAGTACTAAACAAATGTTTGATAGGAGACTTAGCATAAATTCTAAGCATGTGAATACAACGAGCCTAAGTCAAAAGTAACAAACTCGTCTCTTAACATTGATTTTAACCTAATTTTGAGTAGATCTCTACTCTCTCGGGATCGATCACTATTCGGGCCGCAATAAACCAACAATCCTTAGCTAAGGGTTATTGATGGTGTCTCAACACGGTCTCGATGTTAGGGTATATAGCAACGTGGAACAATTCTCTAGCAAAAGTAATCAAGATAAATAAAGAACAATCAAACAAGAACACAAGAATTTACGTTGTTCGGCAATCTGCCTATGTCCACGGCTACACTACTCTCTTATTATTGCTCTCAACTCATGAATCATTATGGGGTTACAAGTACATGTATTTATAGTGAAAGACTAAGGGGAATAAAGAAATACCTAGAATTCCTAATTCCTTGCACATTAAGAATTTTTTTCTAATTCATTATCCTAGTGCAATTAGGAAATTGTGGCTTCCCTGAAAATAGGAAAGTCTCCACAAACCCAACAATCTCCCACTTGGAGACTGTCTACACACGTCTTCACCCCCAATCATGTATCGCCAGTAACACGCCCAACGATCTCCGCAATAAGCTCTAGAGGTAGTGTGTCGCCTTCTCTTCACTGACCGTGAAGGTCGGGTGAAGTTATGAAGAGGTTCAGCTTCTCAGTTGTAACCACCTTAGTCAGCTTATCTGCATGATTCTCTGAGTTAAGGACTTTCTTATCAGTTGTAGCTATCTTGATCAATACATCTTCACGATTCCTTGATCCAAGGACTTTATTCAGGTACCACTTCCTTGGCGCTTGCTTCAGACAATCCAAGCTATTTCCCAGCTTGCAAACCATTTCTTCCTTCCCAACTGATTTCTTCATACCACACAAGCTATTTCTCAGCTTGCACACTAGGTCTTCGCACTCAAATGATTGTTTCAGACTATATAAATTATTTCCCAACTTGCATTCCAGGTCTCCATTCTCAAGAGATATCTTCTCTTTGTTCTTGGTTGACTCTCACTTAAATGAATCATCCATCTGAACTGTCTTTGTGTGACAATGAGACTCGTTACTCTATGCCAACAACAAATCATTTGGTGATGGAGAGAATCGTTCGAGTGGTCTTGAACCTTTCTTCAATCTTCTTACTTCACCTCTTCTTGTCGAGTAAATTTTTTTAGGTATATGCATATATGGATGCACCATTTCTAGCTTTCCACCCTTTGAAGACTTCCCTGACTCCGTGAAGGTTACCTGTTTCCCTTTTCTGAACACACCTGGTTCATAGAAATCAACTTCCACACTCTTCCGTTTTGGAATCTTCTTCTTCCAAAGTAGCACCTTCATTCTTTTCTCCCTCTTATGCCCAAATCTTTGGCGCCATAGAGTTGAATGATCAGGCCCATCAGTAATTGCATTAACTCCCTCTACTGACATCTCCGCCATGTACAAAATTCCTCTCTTCCAACCACGAGATATAACTAAATTCCCTTTTGATACCTTCCATTGTCCGTCTCCAAAGGTTATCTTGTATCCCAAACTGTCTAACTGACTCACCGAGATCAACATTCTCTATATGGTGGGGATATACTTGTCATCCTTCAACGTCCAAATCGTACCCATGGGAGTCTTGAGATTCACATCTCCGATGCCCGCAATTTTCATCGTCTTATCATTCGCTAGATGAACTACTCATTTCTTAGGTCTGAAGTTCAATAACACGTCCTTGCAAGGGGTAGTGTGAAAAGAAGCACCTGAATCCATAGTTCATGATTCAACCGGACTCTCTACACAACAGATCAAAGCATCATCTTCGAATTCCTCTATTGCATTCACTGAGTTGTCCTGCTTGCTTTCTTTCTTTGGGTTTGGGCACTGATATTTGAAGTGACCAGTTTGTTGGCAATTCCAACAAATAGCGTCTGTTCCTCGCTGTCTGGACTTTGATCTCCCTCGCCCCTTACTCTTTCCCCTTTCATACATCCTACCTCTCTCTTCCACGTTCAACATAGAGTCTGACGATTCTCCTCTATTCCTTCTCCGGATATCTTCCCCGAGAATCAAGTCCCTTACTTCTTCGAACGATAGCTTAGTAGTTCCAGTTGAGCTACTAAATGTTGTAACGGTTCCTGACCAACTTTCAGACAACGAAGATAGTAACAACAGAGCTTGTAACTCATCATCGAATTTAATATCCATGGACACTAATCTCGATAGTATCGTATTAAATTCGTTCACATGATCAGTAATACTAGCGTGCTCCCTCATCTTCGTATTAACCAATTGACGAATCAAATATACCTTGTTTGATGCAGACGGCTTTTCATACATATTTGTTAGCGCCTTAAAGAGTCTGTAGGTAGTTGTCTTCTTCATGACGTTGTATGTAACATTCTTTGCCAATGTCAATCTCACCGCACCCAAAGCCTGCCGATCTAGCAACGTCCAGTCGCTCGCACTTATCTTATCCGGTTTGGTCTCTGACAAAGGTTCATGTAGCCTTTTCTGGTACAAATAGTCATTTATTTGCATCTTCCATAATCCAAAATCCCTTCCGTCGAACTTGTTCATTCGAACTTTCCCTTCTTCTGCCATTGCTCCCACTTGCCACAAATCTAGGCTCTGATACAAGTTGTTTGGGTATATAACAACGTGGAACAATTCTCTAGCAAAAGTAACCAAGAGAAATAAAGAACAATCAAACAAGAACACAAGAATTTACGTGGTTCGGCAATTTGCCTACGTCCACGGCCACACTACTCCCTTGTTATTGCTCTCAACTCATGATTCCTTATGGGGTTACAAGTACATGTATTTATAGTGAAAGACTAAGGGGAATTAAGAAAGACCTAGAAATCCTAATTCCTTGCACATTAGGAATTCTTTTCTAATTCATTATCCTAATGCAATTAAGAAACTGTGGCTTCCCTAAATAAATAGGAAAGTCTTCACAAACCCAACACTCGATCCCTCATCATGGGTGCCACCTAGTTCAACTAACACTCGATCCTCTCAGATTCGATGTGTTAAACAAATTCAATCACCCTTATTAGCTAAAATAGGACAATCAACATTCAATTCAAAGCAAACACAAATCACACCACCACATACCTAGAACTAATACCTCAAATATAATTCAAAATTGTATCAACATAGAGTAGTACTCATGGCCAAAGGTTTTAGCCCTCAATCATGCATGGTACTAAATGCAAAGTCAAGGAGATCAAATCAAATACAAGAGATGAGAACCAATTCTATAATCTAAGAGATAAGAAATTGCTCAATTGGTCTTCTATTTGATTCTTCTCTTCAAGCTTTAGGATCCTCCTCCCTTGATGAGTAGATGGTGTTGATGATGTCCAATCTTCACTCCTTGTGCTCCAAGAAAGGTCTTCAATGGAGGTTTGGTGCTCTAGAAAGAAGATGATGCTCTCTACAAAAAGGTAGGTGTGTGTATCCCCCAAAAATAGCTAGGATTGGACTCCATCTAAAAGGCAAGGAATCATCCTCTGCCAGTTCCTACTCCTCCCTTGCTCGGCTTTGAAATATGCCATCCTCGCACCATCCCGAAATAAGCTCCATTATCCTCGCATCTGCAACATAAAATCCAAACTACTCACAAAATAAGATTTATTTATTATTCTCATGTTCAATCCTCAAAATAAACATCCCTCAAAAGCAAAATTTGTACTAAATTATTCTTTCATTGGCTTTCACAAAAGAATCATGTTGTCTAATCATGCAGATAGTGAACACAACATCTTCTAACCACCTACTTTAATATGGTTGAAAAAAAGAATACAAAAATTTTATTTGAACATGCATATCATACCCAAGATGTGATGACTTATCATGTACAAATTGTAGCATAGTTATGTACATTCACAAAGAGAGTCTAAAAGGAAAACTGTTGTGTAGATATATGAATGAATTGAAATATCTGATAATGTTTGAGAAATAAGAAGAAACTGCAATCTCTAGTAGGATAGTCAATGTGATGTAATAAAATATCAAAATACTACAATTTTCATTTTATCAGTTAATAGTCTATATTAACAACGGATAACATAATTGCGTGATTTTCAAGTTTTATCATAACTGTCATGTATAATGAAATATCATGACATAATGCATGAAATATGCCAATAAAATTTAGTAAAACTGAACCATTTGCATTTGCGTTTACTGAACAATTATAAAACTACACAACATTTGTTACAAATATAAGTTTCGTACTGGTACACCAAGTTACAAGAAAATAGACAACTCCGTCTTTGGTGTAAAGGCTAATATCCGCTCGCCAAAAATCTCGGACAACGATGCGAGCAAATGTCCTGCATCCATATCTTCCTTCCATGCCTGAGCCAGAACGGTTGACCTCTTTGATGTTTGAACACTAACCTCCCTCCCTACCAAGCTGTCGTTTGACAACTGTCGGTGCATTGATGACATGCTCATTCTGGAGCTTCCGGCCAGATTGTTGTATCCGCTCACGCCTCCTTGCATTTCCATTTGCATGGCATTCATGGCCATTCCACCTTCGGTGGCCACTTTCTTGAGTTGTGGTTGCTGGATTAAGTTGTCCGGGCCAGCTTTGCGTTTATCTACATAAATTGAAAAATGGAAGACAATGAGTGATAAGAAATGGAAAATACACAGAAGCATATGCGTATATTGACCATATCGTGTTTTGGTATCAGCAATACTAGGTTTGAATCCATGACCTTGATAAAGGAAATCGAGCACTAAATAGATTGGCCCACAAGGTTCAAACTTCTGACCTCCTTGAAGCATAACATATTATTACAAGGAATACCCTACATGAAATTTCTTGATCAAACTATGGTGTATCTAGTAATAAATCGAATCATGTCTCTCTCAAATAAATATTCAAGGAACGACGTCTTGAATGGTTACACAAACACTAAAATTTCTAAAAAAATGTCTGTTTCCTAAATTACACATTCCAAAATAATTGTTCACGTTTCAGTTGAGAAACTGAAATATGCATGGATTAACGAAATATCATACACAAGATCACGGTGAGAAAGTAGTGTTCTAACTCCGGTAATCCTTAAAGTATACCAATACATGAAATCACAGTAAGTAGACCTCATGTAATAACCATGAGATTGCTGGTTCCAATCCCCATGCTGAAGATATTGCTATTGTTGATAAAAAAAACGGCAAGTATTCTTCTACTTCGGAAACAAACTGGGAGACAAACTACTAGGCCTCAAAATCAACAATAATATTCTCTTCTTATATTTGTCCTTCAAAAATACTATTTGAAACCACTTAACGCAATGGATTGGATTTCCTTAAATTAAAATACCGCATTTGACCATGCAAATTATGGATGTGTGCAGATGATAGATAGTTAAGTTGAAGGAATTACTTGGCCGTGAGGTTATGACTTTTCCATTGGTCTTCCAAATAGAACGAATTGGAGGAGATAGCACATTGGGCAATGCCTTCAGTTTATCATAGACACAGAGACCAGCAGCACGCTGAATAAGTTCATGGCTTTGTTAGTTTTATTGCATGGTCAATATTCAATAGAAATCTGAAATTATTAATAAGAAAATGCGCGGCTCACCAGCAAAGCACCGTAGACACACCAAGCCTCATGCCTCCTCATCCCATTCTTCTGCTTCTCTAGTAGCATTTCCGGCTCGAGGAGTTGCATATATGGCTCAAGGTTCGGCAGTATAAGAAGATGAACCTACCCAAAGTTAGCAAACGTTATAAATAACTAATCATTAGCACAAAGGAGGTTTTTTCAAAGAAAAATAGCTTATGAAGGGTGTGTAATGGAATAATGAAGACTCGTCATGTGAAAAGGATTTTGGCAAGGCTCTAAAACTCGGGATAGGGGATAACTCGGCGAGGTGAAAAATAAAGAGTTATGAGTACTCGAGGAGAAATCGGCAAAACTCATTTTGTATTAAATAAATATGATATATAAATATATAATTCACATGAAAGACAAAAACAACAATATTTTCAAACAACTTCATAATTTAAAACAAAAACACAAATTATAGAACAGTTTCAAAACATATGTAAAAAATAAAAATAAACTTTGACCAGATATAACCTAGTTGACTCAGTGAAAACTCGGTAAAACTGAACCACCAAGAACAAACTCGGTCTAAAACTTGGCCAATTTGATTTTACCGAACTCCGGAGTTTTAGAACACTGTTCAGCCTCCCTCTTGCTTTTCCAAATTGATTTGGTTGTCTGAAAAGTGAAAACTATGTTTCTTGGATATAAAAGGGCTGACAAGCTCAACTCAGTAAATATCTTCAATACTACATATTGTCCCTTTTTCAGACAAAACAATGTATCTTTCTGCTAGTAAAAGAATTTAAAATGGAAGATACCACACGGGGTCCAAGTGCTGCTAGCCCTTGAATTGCTCCGTAGTGTTGAGACAATGTTTTTGTTGGATCCAAGAAACAATGGAGCAGAGTCCTCGTCACACGTGGTTGAAGATTGTGGTAAACGTGCCCAAATCTACAAGAGTGTCGCCACTGAGGTTACATTTTGAAACAAAGCTAAATAAAAGCTCACAGAATTGGTTAAACAAGTACTGTTTATCGAACGAAATTCAAATTATCATATTTTCTGTTATTATCTTCTCATTACTTTCTTTTTTCTTCATTTTTTCAGAATCAAACAAAAAATGGAATAGAAAGAGAAACCTCACCGACTGCATATTGAGGCATTCAGATTTGCTGCAAAGTTTCTGAGGTTCCAGTGATTATCGGACAGTCTATTTCCTACCCTCTTTGTGACAAGACAGGTTAGAACAGATTCCATCAAT
The DNA here is from genome assembly GCA_963920655.1 of Geranium rotundifolium. Lineage (NCBI taxonomy): Eukaryota > Viridiplantae > Streptophyta > Magnoliopsida > Geraniales > Geraniaceae > Geranium > Geranium rotundifolium. The sequence goes on from OY987319.1 coordinate 33,854,870, forward strand.
TTGTGCAGCTGAAGAAAATGAGCATGCGATTAGATTAAACACGGAGAAACTTCAAACAAGATATATAGGTACTTGTGAGCTTTCAGGAAGATGAAGTCCAAGTTCGAGAATGAAAAAATACCAACAGTGTGAAGTCTAGCATCTATCATTCACGATTCAACACTGATCTATATTTTACAATCTGTAGTGTCTTCAAGGACAGGAAAAAGTGTACAAAAACGGAAAATGTTCCAATTTGGTCCAAACGTATGTCAATTTGCTCCAAATTGGTCACAAATTTGGTTTTTGTTTCAGTTTAGTCTCAGAGTATCGCAATTAGGCCTTAAATTCATCTTCTGATCCAGTTTCGTCCCCAGATAGTAAAAGTTGGTCATCCAAAACATATGATATGCGGAGGTGGAAGATAACGGAAGGACAAAATTGGAATAGTTCGTCATAATTTAGGACCAAATCGGAACATGCTGTCACAGTTTGGGGCTAAAGTAGATCAAAACTGAATCGGAGACCCTTAAAGAGTCTTTCTCGTGATTTATAATGATGAGAATTAGTGACTCATCTCCAAATTTAACAATAGTTCGATACTCATGTGTGTATGTGTGTATGTTACTCAACAAACTGACAGTATACTTACATAAAGTTCTAAATGTATGTAGGGATTGTGAACAAGGCTTTGAACAACGCGCATCAACGCAAACATGAGGGAGAATTTACTCAAGTTCTTCTTAACCTGACATCAACACACAACCAAACATCATCTCAAAAACAGGGTTACTTATCTCCAAAATACGTATAAACAATACTGAAGATATTGTCAATGACTATTACCTCAGCTTCAATAAACAATGTGAAATAAGGAACTAAAGGATGGATTCCCGAGTCTGTGGCCAAGCTCACGAGTGCTTGTCTGAACACAACGGAGTCGGGCTTACTTACTATAAGCTCGGTTATTTTTTCAAAATAAAGCTGCAAAGATGACCCCGAAATGAAAACCGTGACATCATGAAAGAAGACATCCATGTCGCAACTGATATAGACTATACCTGAAGCTCCCTAGATAGAACATGCTTAACGGGTAGTTTGATGTCAACCGGAAGGCCATCTTCCTTGTATTCTGATTTTTTGCTATCGGAGGGTGAAGCAAGTGCTATGAAAAAAAACAGTACCACCAAATCAATTAATATCAAGTCAAATACTCAAATCAGGAACAAAATACGTGCAAATTTATTTAAGAATCACAGATCAGCAAAGAAGTCTAGTTAAACAAATTGTTACTTGTTTTTTATTATACTACTATCAAGCATAGTACATGTAGTTTCTCACTAGTTGCTCTGCATTCGTTTTTTAGTAGTATGGCAGGAGAGAGAGCGAGAGAGCAATAAATTACGAGGTCCTAAAATGGCAATCAACACGAAAAAAATCCGGCTCACTTGTCAGAAATGATGTTGCAGCCAAGATTAAAAAATACCTTCAAGTTGAGCGTTTTCAGGAATTGCAGGTTGAACGCCTTCAATGGCTAGCCAGTGAACAGCAACGGAAGTATCAAGTGGCACTTTTGGTAAAGGTGCTTCGATTACCTGCAGATATGATGCAACGTCACGTTACATTTGCGAATAAAAAAACCTGAGTGACATTAGAAAGTAAGTCCAAATTTCAGTTGAAATGGAAATTATGTCATGAATCGAGTATTACATCTTTAAACTCCAAGTCTTTGTCATCGATGTAGAAAAGATCCTTGTGTCCAGCAGCTCTTTTGAACCGAAGAGGATCTGCTGAGGTGAAGCCATAAATAGGCTGAACCAGAAGGAATAAGCATATATAAGTAAACAAAAGCAATCGGTTAAGTTATAAATGAAATGCTAATAGTCAACTACAAAGTCCAATTCAAAATAATGATGCGCGCAGATGGTGGATGAAAACACACATATTAGATCGAGCTCTTATTTTATATTCTAAATATTTCAGCTTGAAATTCATGCTGAGTTAAAAATTGTAGTGAGAGATTTGAAATGTCAACTAACATTTCCCCAACTTCAGAGGCACTCTTAAGCTAACACTGATTTAATCGTTTAAAAAGCATCAACATAATATTAAATTTAGTCCTGGTGAAACAAATGTACAGACATTGTTGTACTAAAGGAAAATAACTAAATAAGTACCATCACAAGTAGTCTTCTCTTAATATTACAAACTGACCTCCACATTTCTTAATTTAAGTGCAGTATCTACATCATCAGCTGTCAATATAGTTCGTTTCGCGTGGCGCATGCATTTAATCGCCTCCTGCATTTTGAATAAAAAACATCCTTCGTTACCTCCATATAAATCATTTGAACGAATTATCTGCAACCTCTTCATTAACAAAGTCTCCAAAAAAATATGGCAAGCAAACCTAGTAATTCAAGAAACACCACAACAGTGAACAAAAACATAAATAATAACCTGTCATCCTCAACGAGCTTGTGTATCTCAATTTCAAAACTCTAGCACAACATAATCCCTTTTCACGAGTGAAGAAAAGGGTTGTTTGCCGCATTTTTCTTTGCATTTATGACGTACCACTTTAACATTAGAATACCAAGCATGACGTAAACACCATCTATTGTGTATTACATGATAACTATCTGTGCAACCCTACCGAATTCAAATAAAATATGTACATAGATATTATAGGGTCTACCTGCATGATCTCGCGAACCCTGTACTCGACATCGGGAGCAAGAGCATTGGCAACATCAGGGGACAAATTGGTAATGCCAATGCTCTGAGCAACCACCTCAATTGCCTCCTGTGGCACAACACTCATCTTTTCTCACTTCAATTATAGCTCCATCAACTACAGAAAAAAATGTGAAGTCCACAACAAGATTCTGCAGAACAAATCATCATAAAAAACACTTCTTTAGACTCTGGCCAGCAAAGACAATGACAATTTCATGGAAATTTTGCCTCCAGAATAGATAAGAAACAACAAAAGAACCCTAAATTCATCTGGGTCAATATGGAAATCACTGATACCAATCTCATATTTTTCACTTCAATTATACTTCCATCAACTAAAGAAAAAAAAATTGAAGTCCAAAACAACATTCTGCAGAGCAAATCATCATAAAAACACTTCTTTAGAATCTGGCAAGTAAAGGGTATGACAATTTCATGGAAAATTAGTTTCCAAAATATATTAGAAACAATAAAAGAACCCAAAATTCATCTGGGTCAATCTGGAAATCAAGTTTCCAATCTCAGACATTGTAAAAATGCGTGCAAATTAACAAGAAACATATAAATTAAAGAACCTGAAAATGAGAGGAAAATCTGGATTTAGGTTAACAGTTGTCGGTGACTCTGAAACGAGGAACTCAATGTAGCTGACTGAGGTTGCTCTCAAAGAGTTCGAGGTTTGTTGCCAGAACGAGAATCGACCACGATTCGAACTAATTTTGAGTTCTCAATTTCATCTCTCAGACTCAACCAATAAATCGTAAATACGAGCAAACCAAGTCAAGTTTACCAAATTGGGTTAATTTAGACTTTCAGTAAAGTATATGAGAACTTATAAAATAATTTTATAAGTTAAACGTATAAATTGTTTAAAAATAATTCTTATTATTGGTTGACAGTTAAATTGGTTGATTAAAAATAATGTTTAAAAATAAATTTTTTATTGTTATTATTTTACCTTACCGTTAAAATAAATAAAAAATATATTCTACACAAAACTAACATTGTTAAGAATATTATAACAAAAACAAAATTCTCCATATTGAATTCATACAACAACAAACTGGAATCACCCCTTACCCTTGTTTATATTTCATGAGGAGATATATCACTTATTTAGCTTCATTTTAATGTTCTTTACTCGATAATTTACATTTAGTCATATTTGTTAGGTTGAAATTTAGTTCTTCATACGTATAAGAGTGTAAACCAGCAACAAATAGTCACACTCCATGGAAGTATTTTATTTTATTCAAATTGAATGAACTTAAAAAAATTAAGAGCAAGTTCAAGAAATAAAATTAATATACTCAATTTCAAGTTTCAAAAGAATATACTCAATTTCCTATTCAGCTCAACTTCACTCCCTTAATTTTAAAAAGAAAAAATATTGTGAGAATAAAAATATACAAACCAGCTTATATGCTCAATAAGAGATTAAATCAAACTCGACTAGTTTACTAAATGAGTTAAACCCTAATCCTATGTTTGACTCGGATTTGATTACAACAAAGTAGAATAAGCCATTTACCATCCTACTAACCAAATATCATTTGCAGAATTCCCAATGCCGCAGCAAATCGAGTGCACAAATCACCAAAACAAAACAAAAACAAATCCAACCATAACTTGGATTAGACTCGAGTTCAATTATAACAGTCAAATCAAATCAATTGTTTAACCAATCAAACTCAAAAGATCGTTAACAATTTGACGCGTTGACAATCTTACTGACAAATAGGAAATTGAGGTGAGTATTGTTCTATTTATAAAAAGTAGAGCTTAACAATGCCATTATTTACAGAATTCCAACACCAAAGCAAGTCGAGAAAAACACACAGCAAAACAAGAGACGTGTAGAGTTCACACTTGGTGTATAGCTATTATCATTACAGATATTTGATCAATAGAAACATAGCAACAATGAGAATTACTATCCCCACAACTGCTAAGAGCATGCACATGCAGGAGCAACTGCCTTTGGTGTGCTTGTTCAGAATTGCTAGGTTCTTCTGCACTCTCTGTTTACAACATAACCAGAAAATCCCAGAAATGAACATGTAATCATCATAATGTAAGATTTGGTTCAAGGAAATGAAATGAAATGAACAACACATATTGTTAAGGTTGTGTTTGGATTCTTGGGTTTGATGTTAAATTCATGATTTTCGATATAATTGTAATCTTGGGCATCTAAAGAGTTGTAAATGAGACGAGTTTCTCAAACTTGATTAGTTAAATATTTGGTTAGGACTCGTTATAATCAAGCTCGATCCGAATTCAAACTCAAGATTGAGACTTTTTACTTAATGACCCGAGCTTGAGCCTAGCATTACAAGACTCGATAAGCTCACGAGCCAGCTCATTTAGTATTTTATTAATTATATATTTTTAACTATTTAATATTTATAATGAAACTAACCGAACTGAATCGAGGTGATTTCAAGCCGGCTCGTTTAGTATATAATTTGTATTTAACTTTAAATGAACAATTTTTGTGAAAATTAATAGAGATGAGCCAAGCACGAGCTTGAATATTTTCTTTCTAGTTGGACTCGAACTTAGATGCATAAGATCGCCGAATGATTTTTTCAAGAGTCCATCGGAGCCCTGACAAATTGAGTACTCGTTAACACCCCTAGGAGAAGTGGTATTTGCATGACAGGGACCCAAAATGTTTATCAAGTGGTCATTGAATCTACATTCTTCTGATGTGGAGCAATAAAACAACCCCCTCACACGTGAACCAACAACATATGAACGATTCTTGGTCCACGTCCGAGACATGCACGTGAAGGGGACTGTTTTTAAGTACCTTACATGTGAAGAATGTGGATTTAGTGACCACTTGAAAAGCATCTTAGGTCTCCACCCATTAGCTCAAGCTTTAAGGTGGATTAGTTTTAACACAAACCAAATTCAAGTTCCCAAACACACCATAAGGAAGAAAAGCATTACCATAAGCCGAGAACCCGAAACATCAACATGTTGATCCAAGTCATCCTGTATGGTGAAAAAATGGCAAAGAAACATAAAGCTCATAAGCAAAGGCTAAATGTGCTTGCATCGTTGTAAACAAAAGTGGGCATTTACTTATTAAGTGAATAAATAAACTACAAACACATACGATAAGCCTAGTGTGTAAGTCAAGCTCCTCATTGACTGCCAATGCAATATGTTTTGTGCTTGTTACAGTGTGATACAACTTATCGAGGCCCTCATCTTGCTCTGCTCCAAGGATAAACACAGATAAAGACCCACAATAAAAAATCTCACATGATGTAGAAAAAACAATAAGAGCACTGTTTTGAGTTAAGTTTCACAACTTGCCTTTAATTACTTGTCGCTGAAGACCAACAACGCCATGGTTGTCCAAGCCTGCAATTCTGCTCATGGCGTCGTCTGCCTTTGTTTCTGGTCCAAGCAAGCTGTCCCTATTAGCAGAGTTAGAAATGTTCAGCGCGGAAGCCATTTGACTCACTTTGGATCTCAAACTCGAAAGCATGACCTTGCGGCGAGTCATCTCTTTCTCTGATCTATGTAGCGAAATTGGCATCATTAGCAACATCAAAATAAAGCAACAATAACAAGCAGACATCACTTCTGCACCACAAAGCATTGCTTGACGGCTGCCAAGCTTAGGCTCTACTTGACTATATTCTGGCTAGGGAAGCTCTTTGATTTGCCAATGGAATAAAAATCATTAAAATTACCGAAGAAAAGATGAAATATGAGTCATTGAGGATAATACCTTGAGGTACACGATAGACAAATGCAATTTCAGCATGCCTCTACTAGTACGAAAAATGGAAAAAATAATTTATACAGAAAAAATAATTATATCAAGCAAATCGAAAAAATCCCTTATTTATCTTTGTGTTTACACCGTTATGCTGGTGAAATTAGAAGAAAAAATATTATTAAGGAAATTGAGAAAATGCTCAGATAAGGCATGAGCAAGAAAAAGAACCCACATATGTTGGAGAGATTAAATACGAGAGAGATATCGCTCCCGGGGCTCAAACCCTGGTCACTAGGACCCGAGTTCAAGTGTTTGACCAGTTGGCCAAGTAAGCTTTGGTAAGTGAACAAGAGTTGTGGCATTATAATGTTATGTCATTGTTCAACAACTTGTAAAAAGGATAACATAAAACACCAACAGCCCAAGCTTGATCCTTTTGGAGTACACCAGCAATAATAATAACAGTTAGTATTAGTGGATACTATCATACAATTCCTGAAACATTGGTATTTTATGCAATTTGATTAAGAATACTTACATCCTTATTTTTCCAGGAAGCTTTGATAATAGAGACTCTAAGCTATCAAGTCTAGTCCCTAATATTGTGATCTTCCTGCGTATAGCAGATACATGACGCTGAGTATCAGGTCCTGACGCAGCAAGTGAACTCTGCTCAGAAATCATGCCATTGATATCCTCGGCAAGTTTTGATGCTTCGTTATATTCCTTCATCCACGAGTCAGAAGAAGACGCCATTTCACTGGAAAGGGACAAATCAATTAAAGGCTTATTGTATCATAAAACGACACGCATACAGAGGAGCGCAAAAGCATGGCATGCCATGTATATAAGTGTGTTGCACGGTGTTATAGAGAGAGCATGAGGCTTGAAGAAAGTCGTGATGGTCTACGCTATTGAGCCACACGACTAATATTATTAGTTCCCATGGCACAACATTAGCTGTTTCTCGTTTCTACAAGGTTTGCACCGTAATTTAAAATAAAAACTCAAAACCAGCTATATTATACACCCAACTGATCCCCTAAGTTCCCAAATTGGTCTCCCGTGCAAACAGGCTTTGCAGCACCAAGAAACTGAAATTCAAGTCCACAAACACTGGGTGGAGCTGAAATTTAAATGGTAATCACACCTCTCTCTGTACTTTCAGCTCAAAACTCATCATCTAACACATGTCTCCAATGAGACTATGTCAAAAACTACTCTCAATTTGGGCATGAAAGCCAAACTCTAGAGAAGAATTGAAATCAACGCACCAAATTCAACACAGCAGCGGACCTTACAAAACCACAATCAAGACATAAAACCCCAAAATTAAAAACAGTATCGAGCCTTCCAAAACCGAAATCAAGAAACACCAGATTGTATATTGTCAAATATTGATTGAAAACAGATGAAGTGATCAAAATTGAAGCTGAGAAATTGATCTACCTTTGCTGCAGCTGTCGTGTGAATACGGATTTTCAAAGAGATTGTGAAATTTTTAGTGGGGATCAAGATGGTGCGGAATTGCGTGAGTTTTAAGGTTGAAGAAAGGTTTTGGATACGAAGCGCAAGTGTTTGACCGGCTCCGTCGTCGACTTTGTCGCGACTATAAGAATAAGAGGGCATGAAACGACAACGTATTCTTCATGCCGCAGCAGCACTGTTTTTACCACTGTCAGTTCTCTGATACGCACCGTTTTGTGAAGGAGGTCATCCCAATGCTGCATTATCTTATCCTTCACATGGTTTGGAATTTTTATTTCATTATATTTTAAAAATATATCTTCTTGAAAATATATATGTGAATATCATCTCAAACGTATTAACGGAGACTGATTGTTTCTGGGTAGTAAAGTGTACCTCAGGTGATAAGAGATTGTGAAATCAATTGGGGACATTTTGGAGAATTGCAATAATACTATTAATAGATTAGCTTTCAATGTTTTGATTAATTTTATTTCTAAAGTTTGTAATACGACAGGTCATGAACTAGCCAAATTTGCTAGATAAAAGGGATTGAAACTATAATGAGAAGTTTGTCCTGTTTTATTTTGTTGAGGTATGCAAGTCACAGGTAATGATATTTTTTATTTCTTATAAAAAGTTATGAATATTCTTTACTTCTTTTGGTAGAAAAAAATAAAGGCTATCAATTTTGAAATGAAAATGAACAAAATAAAGGTTCATCTTTCCCATGATTTTGGAACGATAACAAAATGGATTTAGAGTAGATTTAGTGATTTATGTCTCATCAAGTTTAGTATATTTTCTATCTATAATGATAATAACACTGTGACTTCAAGACGTATTTAGTGATCTCATTTTTAAGGATGGACATGTTTTTGAAACTAGGTTGAATCTTTCGGTTCCCAACTACTTAACTCAAATTACTACCTGAGTAAGCAATTTAATAATGACCATGGGTTTTACGTTTAGTTTTATTCAACTTGAATTGGTTGATTTTCAATTTTTAATATAAACTAAAAAAACAGGCCAATAATTTATAACATTTTAGTTAAAAACAATATCATCATAAAAAATAGAGCCAACCAATTCTTTGCAGGTGGCACATTGATAGTTCCCAAATCGGTTCGGTTTTATATTGATTAATCACAATTTTTGATTTGTAAGAATTGAAACTCAAATGAGATCAACGGTTCTCTTTAAATTAGAATCAAAATTGAGTTATTATCTATAGTTCTCAATTTTATAATTATGGTTTGGCTCAATTTTTTGTTCGATTCTAGTTTGAAATTCGCATGTCACCCGACGGATCAACGACCTCCAACCCAGCTCAATCCCAAAATATTTAACCAGCCTCGTTTAGCACCTTTCCGTCACTTCAAGACTTAGCATGTTCAACCCAACTTTAAAGCACAACAAAGACCCAACCAGTTAGTTAACACACTTCAAAATGCCAAATAGATATATAAACCTTATAACCTCGTGATATGTTTTTAATGTGGGACCATAAGATAAGCACGGGAGGGTTAAAATGAACGCGTAGAAAGCTGAGGGAGCTTAGACACCAAAGATGATGCATCTTTCCTTGTTTAGAAGTTCCACATCAAAAATTAATCAAATTAGGATTATCGACTTTTACAACACTGATCATCTTTTTATTACAAAAATTTTATACTCATCGTAAGTTTTCGCAATGGTTTCTATCAAATCATTAAAAAAAATAGTATGTCAAAGACACATAATAATTCACGTATGAGTACCCGTGCAAGACTTAAAATTTCAATGTCTTTCTTCAAATAAATTTCTATAAAATATACCATATATGATTTTACTCTATATTAGACCGTACTACATTCCGTAGGTAATAATGAGTGTTACAACATTTTTCCCAAAAAATATGATACAAACCGGTGCAAAAAAATACATAAAGAACAATGAATGTTTGAATTTACAAAGAGGACAATGAGTTTGTGCAAAAATTGTGTATTGTATATGGAGACTATGCAAAAGTGTAATAATGCAGGTTGATTATTTGTAACTATGTATGGTGAAGGTATTTTAAGTATTGTAAAAATATTTCAAGATTTTCGTTTATTTTAACAAAATTATGATGATAGTGCAAATAAAATACAAGGTGGACAAAAATTTTTTGCAATAAACACGTTACATATAGACTTTATGTAAAAATGAAATAGTATATGCAGTTTTTCTTATATATTTTAACACATGTAAAAATAGTTGTAATTTTCAAGAATCAGAATCAGTAGCGCTTGAGAGCCGTTGGTTTTGGGCGTCTCATCGCTATCTTGCTTCACTGTGACGACACCAATTCAGCAGAACCTATACACCAATCATCCACCTATGACGAATAGGTTTTAGCTCATTTCCTTGTGAGCTAAGTCCTTCCTTTCAAAAGAAAATTATGACAATTGTTGCTGTGAGAATTACATGTAGCTCTAGACTATACCGTGCAAGTGAGATAATTAAATTAATATTTTTTTTGACTGATAAATGTTTGGGTTTGTGACCTCATTATTAGTCCATTACGAGTTCTAATCATACTGTCGGTTGTTGCTTCACTAATTAAATAGTATGTTTTAAACATAAAATTATCATTGCTACACAGCCGGGATTCGAACCCGGAATTCAATTTGTCGGATTTTGCCAATAGCGCTACCGCAACTTAGTAAAAAGAACGCCGAATCTTTGATAATTAACAGATATTACGTACTCAATCAATGGTGACATTTTCATTCTGAGTTGGGGTGGAATTAGGGTTGTTTCAATTCAGTTTTAAACCAAACCAAACTAATCAATTCAATTTCAAGAAAATAAAAATCCAACTCATGGAATTTAGTTCGATTTCGCTTTTAACATGTTTGTTTTCGGTTCATTTTTTATGAACCGAATTTCATGATATTCTTATAGTTTAGACCGTTTGAGTCGTAACAATTACATTTTAATATTCGATTTTTGTTAGTAATTTTAAAATTGCAAATCTAATGTTTGAACTAAATAGAGCTCAAATTCATCAAATTTAGTCTATAAGTCGAGTATCATTTCAAGATAGAAAATAATTAGTTCTGATCGAGTAGGACCGAAACTGAACTGGCCATAAGTGGATTCAAAACTGAACCGTTTATCATATAGTGATTTCTGATTTGATTCTCATACATTGAGAATTGAGGGGTTTAGTTTTGTTCGGGTCGGTTCTGGCCGTTTCAGTACCAATTCGAAATTGTGCCCGACCCTCGTCAAAAGTTTTGTTTGGAAAAGAAAAAAAGGTTTAGGCATAAAAAGTTAGTACCAAATATTGAAAATAATTAAATGTTATGTTTAAAATTGGAGCAAATTGTTTTCAAGGAAGACACGTGATAGTTTTAGTCTCATATTTTTAGAGGGGAGGTTGCATGTTCGAATCACATTGAGGGTATGAGACGAGAGAGTTTTTGTAATTTTTGGTCTCTTGAAGACTTTCCTTTGCTTGACTGAGGCAAGGATTGTATTTTACCACTTATTATCAATACAAGCTTTAATCCGAGGCCATTTAGAATTTCCATTAGTGCTACTAGAGCTTTATATTATGTGCTCCCTAATTTATGCTTATAATAACTAAAGTATGTTACAATTCTATAGCAAATCATGAGTGAAAGACTATATTTTCAGCCAAGGAAGTAAATTGGAAGTGTTTGAACTTCTTGATGATCAATGATTATAGTCATCAAAATAATGCAAATTGTCATGATTGCGGCTCCCATTATATTATAGTGTAGAATAACATAATTATCATTGTTTAAAATGATAAGGGGTAATATAGTTAAAAATGACTAAAAAAAATTCTTACTATAAGAAATAAAAATATATTACATATAATAATTCTTGAAATCTTTTAACAATACAAACACGAAATGAAAACATCTTACAGACTTTTGGGGAGCTCACATTTTAATGGCTCTTTTGGTGATGACCTTCTTCACGATGATTTGCACAGTATGTTGGCTGATTACGATATATATATATAGTAGTTACATCAGATTTCTTATTTTATAATATTTAAATTAATGAATAATTATACATGGACGAAGAGTTGAGGGCACGCTCGTCATTCTAATATCAGATTTGATGTATAACATTATAATAGGCCCATTTAAAGCACGATCACGCATTTAAACCGCGATCGTGCAACGATTCGCACTAAAAATAGGCGCATTTAAAGCGCGATCATTCATCGATTCGCGCTAAAAATAGGCTACATCTAGAGAGCGATCATTCATCGTCTTGGGTGTTGTTGAACATTATATAATTAATCTGGTTATACAATATATAACAACATGTTATACGTGGCACATCGACATGTTATACATCGACAATGAGACAATCATACACAAACTTCTGAAAGTGGGTAATCATTTTATGTGTTGTTGAACGTTTTATGTGCTCAGGTTTGGACGTTTTGACATTTTTAGCTGGTTTGTATTTGATAACTACCACATATATATATATATATATATATATATATATATATATATATATATATATATATATATATATATATATATATATATATAAGGATGCACTCTAATACAAATTCACCCAAAATATTCAAACTAATGTATAACCGTCGGATCAGAGACGCGCGTTATTTTAGATTGCGACACGTGGCAGTTATACAACATTGCACTACATGTTATACATTGCTTCAATTTTGCACATGTTATACAACATTGCACTACATATTCTACATGACTATTATTGCACTGTATGTTATACAGTTTGGACGTTTAGACATTTTCCCCTGATTTGTATTTGATACCTACTGTATATATATATATATAAAAATTTAAATTTTATTTTCCATCACCAAATTATCATTTCTTTTCATGGTATTTTTGTATTTAAAAAGTGTCAAAAACATTTAAGTGAAAAACTAAGTAAAAAAACAATCCAATCACCAAAAAATTGTGAAACAATAGTCGTTGCCTGTCATTTTTCTTTACTCCTTTTATATATAGTATTGATTTCATTCGTCGCCTGTCATTCTTATACTTCTCTCTGATGTTAATGTTGCCATTGCAACTCTCTTATTTTATTTATATATTTTAATTAATATTGTATCTAAACTTAGTTAAATTATTATTTAATTATTGGTTATAGTAATAAACGCCCTATTTTTGGGTTTGTATTATTTAAAATTATATTCAAGTCCTTTTCAAATAGAAAATCGTAGTAGCTCTAATTATCTTCTGTTTTTTCAAGGTCCAACAAATTTTGAGTTGTCTTATCCATTAATATTTTTATTTTCAGTGGACTTAAGCTTCAGACCCGATCTCAATTAAGAGTCGGCTTAAAAAATTTCGAAACCTAAGACTAGATTTTAAACGGAGGCCTCTTTTAATAATCGCTTTTAGCTTATTTAAAAATATAAATTTAAATATTATTAATTATTTTTAACACATTTATCAACTTTTTGCTATGTATTATTTTAACTATCATCAATTTTATATAACTTTTGACTTTAAAATGTGAGTTTAATTTCATTTTAATATTTTTAAACTAGGAACAAGTCCTCAATTTTTTTAAATTTCAAACGAATGCCTAAAATTTTAGATTTCTTCATAAATTTTTATATAAAATTAATAAGAGCAAAACAAACTTTTTAAAAGAATTTTAAAACTTCACATGCCAATTTCATTTAAATTTGGGCTTAGAGTACTTCAATATTAAATATATGCCAAAAATATTTTAAACTTGAAAAGTTAATGTATAAACTTTATTTTAAACTTAAATTAGGCATAATATAAATAATTTTTTAATGGCTCAAAATAATTTGGGGCATCTTTGACTCGGGGGACTAAGACAAATGTTTCATTTCCTTCCCATTGAGCCAGGCCTGATTGTTATACATGTAAATAATAGTTAAAAAAATTGTGCCTCTTTTGAAATTCAGCTGGTCGACTGAGGATTATTTTGGGGCCTCTCCAAAGTCGGGGTCTAAGGCAAAAGTCTTTGTTGCTTTATAGGCGGGCCGACCCTGCCTCAATCCACGATCGACTTAAAAAATATTATGCGAGTATATACCCAACCTGTTAAACACCCCTATTTATGACTTAACATGTGATATTCTCTTGAGTCAAAAACAAATCTAAATTAGGGATAATTTCACATAAATTTATCAAGATTTCTCAAATTCTCTCTTACATCTCCCAAATTACAAATGGTAATTGTGAGCCCCCTTAGGTTTACTAAAGTCTCACTTAATCTCACTCCGTTAACTGTTTTGAAAATTATGTTCACTCTTTTTGAAAACGACGAAAATGTCCTTGTATTTAAAAAGTTAAAAATATTTTAAACTTGTATTCTAAAAAGCTATTTTTTTAAAAAAAAAGAACAATAAAGAAATTATTGTAATGTTATTATTTTTTAAAAGTTTTTTTGGAAATAGTAAAAATGAAAAACGGTTTTAACACTATCACTTTTTTTTCTTGTAACGGCGTGCGCCGTTACAGAGCGTTTGTGTGCCGTTACACCATCGCTGTGACAAACTGTAACGACGCACAATGGCAGTGCGCCGTTACACATTGTGCCGGCGTACTCCGTTAGTGCGCCGTTACAAAACCTACCGTCACCGTTCACCAAGTTGACGGTGCCGTTATCATTTGTAACGGCGCACAGACGGCGTGTGTCGTTACGCACGGTAACGTCGCACGTCAATTCTGCGCCGTTAGAGAGCGTAACGGCGCACAGACGGTGTACGCCGTTACAAAATATAATAAATATTTTTTAAAATTAAATATTAAAAAATGAATATGAATATGAAAATTAATATCAAAATAAAAGTTAATATTAATATTAAAATTGTTACAATACATAATGTATACATCGAGATGCAAACTATGACGACGAGCCTCCAGGATCTCTAGACCTAGTCAGGTCAAATGGAGGTGGAGGGGCATTAGGATTTAGAATCCTTAACTGTTCTTGGAAGTAAATGAACATCTGCTGGTTTTGGGCGACCTGAGTCTGAAGTAAATGCTGGTTTTGGGAGGCCTCAGTGCGAAGCTATGTAATAACCTCGGCTTGTTGGGCGACCTGAGTGTGGAGCCCCGAAATCTCCACAGAACTAGAATCAGAGGATGTTGAACGTCTTCTCTGTCTCGGCGGTGCCTCGTAATCACTCCCGCAATCCCGGATGCGTCGTCCTCTAGAGGGTTCTATGGTAATTCCTCTGGCAAACTCGACTTCGCGAACATGGTCGGCAGCTAGTCGCATGACCTCATCCTCTTCAGCGTCGGTCATCTTCTTCAGAGTTCCATCCTCGTTGTAGTTCGCCTGGTCATTCTTCCAAGCCCTAAGCGCATTCTTAATGTAAATCTGTAAAAAAAAATTGATTAATATAATAAATTTAAATATTAAATTTTTTAAAAAATGATTTTAATTAAACTTACAAGTTTCGGGTTGAGTTCCTCCTTATCCTCGTCCTCCTCCCCCTCCTGATTACCATCACCAGGCTTACGGATCTTTAGAGCCTTCAGAAAGCCCTCCAACTTTTTGGAGACTTCCACTTCCCCAGCCTCCGTCATCCTCTCCCAAAGAGTTCGGAATGAGATTTTTCCAGTGTGGTGGTTTAATTTGTTCTCGCTCCTCCGAATGGTACTCATTTGAGACCCAACTTCTTCCTGAAATTTTTTTTAATTAAATTGAATTAATTGAAAAAATGTAATTGAAATTATACCTATCAAATATAAAAGTTGTAATATACCTCGTTAGCATCAAAATGATGAACGAGCCAACGCCACTGAGACTTCTTCCCTTTCAAACACTTGGGAATCCCATTACGGTATAGTCTAGTAGGGTCCACGTAGGGTTTGTAAAACCGCTTCATGTTCGATTTTCGCTCCTTGTAAGCGCCTATGGCCGCCTCACGAATCCAACTCCTCAACTCAACGGAATCTAACACTGCAAACAAACGCTGAAATTGACAAACACCACGTCAATATCTATAATACTGCATTTGAAAATTCATTTTGAGTAAGTGTTGAAATTACCTTAAAGCTCCTCCAAAATAACTAGAACTCAGACGCCGGCAGATCCCCAAACATCTGGTAGGAAGCGTCGTGTTCCCGAGCGAATTTTCCTATAATAGCCTTTACCCTTTCCATTGAATGTTAATGTCATATTCGATTATACAGTTCAATGGTAATTGGAAATGATATTTGGAAGGAAAGGATCATACCGTTCAATTGGAAACATTCATGTAAAATGGACTGGGTCGGTTCGCAAAACTTGATCCGGAAGGTGCAGTAGAAGGTGAACCATAAGTTTACAGAATGAAGGAGGGAAAATAGTTTCAAACTTACAAACTAGAACCGCTATATCTTCCCCTAACTTTTTCAGGGCTTTTTTCGTCGACTCCCTCGTGCAAAACAATTGGAAGGCCTTGCCCAGCTCTGTTAATGCATCTACCACATAAGGCGGAACGTACTTTCGGATGACAAGGGGGAAGATACGTTGCATCAGTACGTGACAATCGTGGGTCTTCAATCCAAGGAACTTTTTCTTATCGGGATTCACCTTACTCTTTAGACTTCCCGCATATCCAGAGGGAAACTTAACAGCTCGGATATGCTTCAGTACTTCCTTCCGATCACGACCCGCCACGCCATAAGGTGCATATGGGAGCTCCCCATCTTGCACCCATTTGTCTTGCCGCACTCCCTGTTCCTCGTAAGTTCTCCTAGCTTTCACGCCATCCTTAGTCTTCCCTGCAATTCCAAGAATTATACCTATGACGTTGTCGCATACGTTCTTCTCTATATGTATCAAATCCAACGCATGTCTGACTTTATGAGTTTTCCAATAAGGCAGCTCCCAAAATTTTTTTTATGAGACCAACATATAAGAACACCACCACCTTTTCGTTTACTGAACTTCGGATGCAGACTAGGCGGTGGGTATTGATGACGTAGAATCGCACTGAGTACAGCAGCTCCTGAATGCCGGGTAGGCCTTCTTCGGGTCTCTGTCTTCCCGTTAAAGGCATGCGCCTGAAATCGCAGTGGGTGTTTCGGCGGTAAGATTCTACGAGCACCTTGGTAAGAGATTCTTGAGTTACTGCGTTCAGAATCGATCTCGTCCAAGCATAGAGGACATGCCTTATAGCCTTTAGTTTGGATGTCCCCCAACATTCCCAAACCCGGGAAGTCACTTATTGTCCACATCACAGCAGCCCACATCATGAAAGCCTTTTTCTTAGAACCATCCCACGTGACAGTTCTGTGCTCTCACAGATGGTTAAACTCACCAATCAACGGACACATGAAGTTATTTAAGCATTTCCCAGGTGATTTTGGACCAGATATCAACATGGTGAGGATGTTATACTTCTTTCTCATAGCCATCGAGGGCGGAAAATTCAACGGGATATCGACTACATGCCACAAAATGTAACTCAGCGCATTAGGCCCATATGGAGAGAACTCGTCGGATGACAGCGCCAGCCGCACGTTCCGGATTTCTCCTGAAAATACTAGGTATTTTGCGTCAAAATGAATCCAATCCGTACCGTCCGATGGATGTACTAATATTTCATTGTCCTCATTCTCCCGCTCCCCGTGTCATCGCATCCACTCAGCCGTCTCTAGGGCAAGATATAAACGTTGAAGTCGAGGAGTCAATGGGAAGTACCACAACGTCTTTTTCAAAACCAATTTTTTCCCACTTTAGCGTATCGTGCTTCTCCACAAATGCCACATGTCTGGAGTTGCGAGTGTGTTCCGTAGTACAAAGTGCATCCGTACAAACATGCATCATATTTCACATGTGGCAGTTGGACTGCCTTCATTCTCTTCTTCGCCGCTGCGAAGCTAGATGGATACGTATTAGGTTGGGGTAGCGTAGAACAGTAATCTTTGACAACCTTGGTAAAAGCTTAGTTAGACATCCCGGTGCTCTGCTTGATGGACAACATCCTTAACATTGCTGCTAAAGAAGTGTCCTCACTAGTTTCGTACAACGACTTTTGCGACTCCGTCACCAATCGGTTGTATGCTGTCATGGTTGCCTTAATGACTCCCTCCTTGACTTCGGTTATTATATTTATGTTCTCTTCTTCGTCCTCGTCCTCGTTAATCCTTAATCTCTAGTTGGGTCTACATCATCCACGAGCTGATGCACAGGATCAACGTATACTGGATTGTTGTCCGACGTTGGCCTCAAACTGATATCCCAATTCCGGCTCGAGCTAGCTCATTCGGCTTTGCCGTGATGGAACCACACATTATACGATATAAGGAAATCTTTTTCTCAATATATGATCGCAAATGGTGTCCATATCGTGCCAAGCAGAATTACAACACCTCGTGCATGGACACTTGAAACGTCTCACGCCATCTCTTGGAGCGTTTTTCCTCGCAAATTTTATAAAACTCTTAATCTGTTCATCCATTCCTCATTCATTTTTACGGATCTTATCCATCTCTGATCCATTCTATATATGTAATATATATATATATATTCGGTTAACAATTAATATTAGATAACTATATACCAAAAATGACATTATTATTCATTATTATTTCACCAAAATCACAACAAAAATAATAATATAGAATACATGCACTATTTTACATAAATCACATTAACTATAATAATTTACATGATATTGCATTATTTAAAAATATGTACGTACCTTCTAATTCACCGAAATATTATAAATGACTGAATTACCCTTGTTTGGTCATTTATGACCAAATCACCCCTTATTAGGTCATAAATGACCGAAATACCATTGTAATCAGGAGAATTTACCCTAATGTTATCATGCAATTAATGGAATCGGGAGAACTTACCCTAATGTTATCATGCAATTCATGGAATCGAGTAATTAATTTAATCAATTTCAAAACTAAATTAATAAATATAACATGCAAAATTTTCATACAAATTCATATGAAATCATATACAAATTCGCGGGAAGTTCATAACATGCAATATTAAGATTAATTCATGTAAAAGTAAAAAAAAATGACATTCATTATTATTTCACCAAAATCACAAAATAATAATAATATACATACGCTATTTCACATAAATCACACTAAACTAAAACTATAATAATTTATATATTGCATTATTTAAAAATATGTATGTACCTTCTAATTCACCGAAACTTCCACTCAATTGTAGATTTGTGGAGGAGAAATATAGGGTACTCGGGAAAATTTGTAAGGTACCGAAATTACGAAATTACCCTTGCCGGGAGAAAATTTGTTGTGAGAAGTTGTAGGGAAGGAGAAGGAGGGGTTTTGCCAAGATTTATACTAAATTTTAGTAACGGCGCACAATACCATGTGCGCCACGGCGCACATTGGTAGATGCGTCGTTACAAAGTAACAGTAACAACAACGGATCGATTTCCGACCGTTTATTCTAACGGCAACAGAGTGGTCAGCGGTCAACAACATTTGTAACGGCGCACATTACTGTGTGTGCCGTTACTAATTTTCGTTACTAACGGCACACATATATAGTGCGCCGTTACAAACATTTGTAACGGCGCACTATATGTGTGTGCCGTTACAAACATTTGTAACGGCACACTATGTATGTGCGCCGTTAGTATTTTTCTTTTTAACGGCGCACATGGTTTATGTGCGCCGTTGGAAATGAAAAATCTGATAGTGTAAACGTCGTGTTTTATTTTAAAAAAAATTTAATTTAAAATTTTTTTATACTAAAATCAGTTTTTTAATTATTTATTTTATAAAGAAGTTAAGTTTTAAGAAGTTAAAAATTATTTTTAATTTTTAAATACATGGACATCTTTGTTATTTTCATAAAAATTAATAGAAGTTTTTAAAATGTTACATGAAGTGGGAGTTAAGTGGGACTCTAACAAACCTATAAAGCTCACAATTAATATTTGTAATTTTGAAAATGTAGGCGAGATTTTGAAAAACCTTTAAGAGATTCACGTAGAATTATCCCATAAATTATCTCTTAAACATTTTCTTGAAATATAAGTATGAAATCAAGTACAAATAGTGTACGATCCCACTCTTCACATCCATTTACAGCAACCAAGTCTCGCTTTCAAAAATGATAACTCTCTCACATCCAGAACCAGATTTTGAGGTACATTTCTTTTTATTATCTTCTTGCTATATATGTCCTCCATTTTCATTATTATTTGTTTCTTTGTACCCAATCTGTCACTTCCCAATTTTTGGGCCCTAAGAATTGGAGGTGACCCCAAACCCTAGTCTTAAATCATTTTCAAAACTTCAATTTGGGGTTCATAAGCATTTTATAAAGCACAGTTTTGCTATTAAATCATGAAAACAATCAATTTAGTATAATATTACTGAAAATGTGGTGTGGCTGAGGAACGTTTATGGCCTAATGCCACAACTAGGTTGTATAAAAAAGTACCTCATATAATTGAATGACATGTTTGAGTCTAAAACATATTGCATATGTATAGTCATGATCTGAAAGATACTATCTCGTATCTGAGTTCAAAACGCTGTGTATAAAAATGGGATAAGAAGGGGATGAGTCATGAACCACACAAGGCATTGAAAGTGTTAGTTTCTTACTGTGTTGTAAAAAACGCTAGACGCTTGTCAGGTAGAGATGACATTTTGGGAAATAATCGGAAAATAGATATGATTAAATGATTAATCTGGAATTATAGAGGATTAATTGGATAAGTTCGAGATTTTTACAACATTGGTTTGTTAGTTGCTCTAAGTCTGCTCTTGCACACATCACTATTGAAGATCTATACGAAGTAAAAGTGTATCAAGAATAAACTATATGGTAATGCAAGTTGATTTGGGTAAGGCTGGCCAATATATATAGTACTAAAATAGAAAAAAATGATGGCTTTAAGGATCATAAGCTGTTAGAGAACACTCGTTTATGTAAAATTCAACCCAAAATCGTTTTAGCAACTTACAATTGTGCTTTCCTCTAATTTTCAACTCAACGGGTCATCAATATTCGAAAATAAACCTGTACGACACTCATCTGATGTACACGGGAATGCAGATCGTGTCTATAGTAGATAAGCTATGTACCGCTACCGACTGTAGTTTAGACACACTTGTGCGCGCAACTCATATACATCAAGAGGTTTCGGCCACAGTTTTCCGCGCTAAAAACAGCTTTTTATTTGAAGAGTACTGGTGAATTCGATTTTATCCGTAATAGACAATTGTGGAAATATGGGAGAATATTTTCTGAGGAGCGCAAGCATATGATGGATGAAAAATCCCAATCAGTACTTGACGGCCTCCACAGAAGGAGGATCGAGATGGATATGGAGTAGGAGGAAGAAGCAATCGCGGCGAGATTGCGACAAAGGGAGCAACTCTTGGACAATGGGTATGTTACTCGTTCGGATCTGATGTTATTATGAACTGCAGTTTCTTGAACCTTGAATTTTATGTTTTAAGTGAATTCTTAGGTATTCATATGGTTTGTTTGTTGTGTCAGTAAATTTGTTATGACTGAATTTCGTTAACATGACTGAAAAATACGCTTGGGCTCGATCTCTACATCTCTGGCTATGAATGTTTCAATGAGCTTATGGGGCTTTCCCCCTATTAATTGGGATTCATTTTTTTCATGGGTTTTGGATTTGGTTCATTTGGGTGTTCAGGAAGCGATTTTTTGTTGTTGAAATTTTCTTGTAAGTGGTAGTCAATCATTATGCACCTGGGAAATCGAAGGCCATTGATGAACTTAACTCATGGCTTCAATATTGCGGATTTTGTGGTGTGATTGTTTATACTTTTACATTGGTTTCAGCTTGAATGCGTCAATCCATGTCTAAATAAATAACTTCATTAGTATTAACCCTTTTGTGAATAGTTTACAATCAATAAGTTAAGACATTGGAAAATGTGGAATGTTTGTCATAATTATTACAAAGTATTTTTTTCAAATAATTTAAAATAAAAAATAGTTTACAATCAATAAGTTAAGTTGTTATAATATAATTAATTTAAAATTATATTACTCTAAGCCACAATTATGTACACCAATTTCAACTGTCAATTTCTCAGGGATTAACCCAGTGCAAGGAAGAAAGTTTGATTCAAAGCTGAAAAAGCACCTAATTAATTGCAGCTTCCACTCCACAACGACTCCTAATTTTCTCTCGATCCAAACATCCCTTATAGCCTCTCCATTTCCGTCCGTTCACTTTCCCTCTCGTGCTCCAGCAATAGGATGGCAAAAACACTTTCCAAGGTTCATTTTCTCTCATCCACACCATTTTATTTCATTTCCACTTTTATCTTTTTGGCTTATTATTTGACTGTATTGTGTTGATTTAGCTTGCTGGGTCTGTGGACAATTTTCCCTTTTAGGGCTTATTTGGTTAAAACTGGAAATGAACAAAGAAAATGAAAAAGGCAAGTGGGTATTGTTTAAGTTGTTAGTGTAGAGGTAAAGTTACTTTCTTTGATTTAAATGAAGCAAATACGTTTTGTTACTTTGTGCCAATTGTTTGTAAAATTATAATCAATATACACACACATTAAGAGGAAATCATGCAACTCCCAACGCTTAATATCATCAGATTGTTAGAATGGCTTCCCAAATGCATGTGCCAAATACATAAACAATATAGCACATCATCTTTGGATGTTTCGTTTAATGCCAAATCACAAGAATCAAAATCTTTTAATTTTAAAATTTGACTCTCTCTTTCTCCTAATCTCCATTTATTCAAAGAACAACTGTTATCACTATTAGTACTAAATATTGTCCTCCATTAAGAGCGTTAGGCAAGCTTTTTATGCACTTGTTTCCTTCATTTTATTTTCACATGAAAAAGAATGAATTTTAGTAGTAAATTAGTTAGCTGAAGTTCTTTAAAGCTTACTTTCCAAACCTAAACAAAAGCCATCGCTCCTTCCTAGATTTTCATCGTGGTCTGATGTCACTATGTTTCCCAAGGTCACATGCTTAATACATAAACAATACACCATTTATTAACCACTATTTTGACTCAAAAGTTGACTTAATAGCTCAATACACAACTTCAACTGCAGGAACATTTACACATAAACCTCCATAGACGAGTCCTTATTTTCTATCGATCCAAATAGCCTCCAAAGCCTCTCCCTCTCTGTGCCTCTGGACTTGTTCTCGTGCTCCGGCAGGAAAGAAAAACCTTCTTCCGAGGTAAATAAATGAAAGGTATATAGGACAAACCATCTCTTGGTTTACTTGTAACTTTCTTTCTGTTTAGCTGATAATTTGCTTATTTGTTAATTTTTGTTGTTGGTCTTTTAGTGTTTATTTGTAGAGATTTGGTTGATCTGATGTTCATGATCGGAACAGGAAATTAGCAAGACAAGTGGGTATTTTTGGTGTCTCAAAACTGAAACAAATGTGTGTGTTTAAGTAGAGACTGTAGTAGATTTGCTTGATACAGGAAGGTGTTTTCTCCTGATTTTGGTAAAGTTCCTTTCTTCGCTTCAAGTAGCTGATATTATTACTTCACGACAGTATTTGTTTGTTACTTTGTATCCAATCTATTAATCATCAGAACATCATATCATGTACAAATATAGTAACTTTGATCCTAGTGGCCGAAAAGTAACTTCATACAGAATAGAAAGTGTGAGAATACCATACGATGCTAATCACCCACTCATCTAGGAAAATAGTGAAATTTGAAGAACATGGACAAATAAATCAAAATTTCACGCCAATCATACTCAAACTCAGGTCGGAGAAGAGTCAAGCAAAATAGTTATCGTGAGAAAAAAAGGTCTCAAAAGTTGGATTAAGATACATTTTACTTGCAAAAAAAATTAATCAGGTCAATAATAAGACTTAAGGGACATCTTCTTGCATAGTCTTGAACAAAACATGTTAAGCACAGTCGATAGAGAAATAAGCATCACAGGCTGACACTGCCTATCCAGAGTTTAGCAAATCTCACAATGTTGGTCCGTAAATAAGTAACTTTTGAATAGTCTTCAAATGATGTTCGGTGGGAAGTAAGTCGGTGGGAAGTAAGCCACCAAGACCATCACACTTTACATCCATTCAGTTATAATAACAATTAAAACTACCGATCAAGCAAACAAGTTCAAAACCAGAAGAACCAATCGCATGATCAAATTATTTTGTGGCTTCACATAACTAATCCGGCCCGAACAGTGGACAGTAAGTTTCTATTTTTCTTAACTAATTCACAAAAAGTTCTCTTCATTCTCTTGCAGATAAGACAAGAAAAGCCGTATTGGAAGTAACCCTGAAATTGGTGTGAATTCTCATTGACAGCTCCGTAAACTCTGATACACAGACAGGTACTCTACTCCTTATTACGTATTCTCTAATGTTTTCAAACAAAAGCTATAATAAACAATATTGTTGGTTAATAGTTTATATTTTCCAGATAAATATATATCGTTTTACAATGGCCGAGGAAGTTGGGATGGCTGTAATAGAACCTGTAATGAAGAGGGTAATTCGCCTCGTTCTTTACAGCTTCAAGTTTAACAAAATTGTTGAAGAACTGAAGCAAGAAACCATTGAGCTGAAAATGACACAGGATCGGGTGAAAAACGATGTTGACAGGGCCAAATCCAATGCTGAGGAACTAGAGAAGGATGTAACAACATGGCAGATGGATGCAGAGAAGATTATTGCAGAGGTGGAAAGGCTGGAAGAATATATAGGTGAGAAGAAAAGTTGTTTCAATGGGTTGTATCCCAATTTGTTTAGGCGATATCAATTTGGAAAACAAGCAATGAAGAAGAAAGGTGTCATGACTACGCTTCGTGAGAAGGGGAATTTCTCTCGGGTATCTTACTTCCCTAACGACTATCTTCCAGGAATTCAATTCTATGAAACTAAAGATTTCATGCCTTCTGCTTCAGCAAGATCAGCTTTTAACATGATCATGAAAGAATTAAAGGACGACAAGAATAAGATAACAGCACTCTACGGAATGGGTGGAGTGGGCAAGACAACACTAGCAGTAGAAGTGGGGAAGAAAGCTAAAGAACTTAAGCTCATTGATGAGGTCATTATGGCTGTTGTTTCGCAAAATCCGAGCATTGAAGGGATTCAAGGTCAAATTGCAGACATGATAGGCCTGCGTTTTGAGGAGAGTAGCAGCGTGGGAAAAGCAAACCGCCTGCGCTTGAGATTGGAGAAGATGGAAAAAAAAGTTCTAATTGTCTTGGATGATCTTTGGGCGAAACTAGACTTGGAAGCTATTGGTATTCCATCCACCGGTGATCGCACAAACTGCAAAGTTCTTCTAACCACACGCCAACGGCAAGTATGCGGTGTAATGGGTAGTCAACGTGACATTCCGCTTGATGTGTTAACAGATGAGGAAGCATGGACTTTATTTTGTAGTCGTGGAGGTTTAACTAGCACTGAGCCTTGCCGTTTGACTGATGTGGCGACATTAGTAGCCAAAGAATGCAAGGGGTTGCCTTTAGCTATTGCGACAGTTGGAAAGGCTCTCAAAGGTAAAACTTGTAATGAATGGGAAGTATCACTTCTACGGCTCAGGGGGTCACGATACGTGGGCATTCCGGACGTTGATCAAGATGTTTACAAATGTATAAAGTTTAGTTATGATTACCTGCAAGACAAACAAGCCAAACAATGCTTCATGCTTTGTTCTCTATTTCCAGAAGATCACTGTATTCGAGTGGAGGAACTTGTGAGATATGCTTATGGACTGGGATTGTGTCGAGACGTTACAGATTCAATTGACCGAACGAGGAAAGAATTGCACTTTTTAATTGCAAGTCTTAAAGCTTCAAGTTTGTTGATGGGTGGCAATGACGATCATGGCTTAGAATCTGGTGAATTTGTTAAAATGCACGATATTGTTCGTGATGTTGCATTGTGGATATCTTCTGAGGATGATACTAATTTATCCATGGTAAGAGCAGGTATGGGGTTGGAGGAGTGGCCGATGAGTATACATTATCAATTGTTGACAAGAGTTTCCTTGATGAATAATGAGATAGCTGAACATCGCGGTGGACTAGTCTGTCCAAGACTAAACCTTTTGTTGCTTGATGAAAATGGATGCTACAAGTTCCCAAATGATTTTTTTGATGGGATGAAAGAGCTTCAAGTGTTGAGTGTTTGCCATTGTCGTACCATTGGGAACTCTCCTTATTCATCATTACCACAGTCAATTCAGCACATGACAAATCTCCGTACTCTACGCATAGAGTGGCTCCGGTTGAATGATATTTCTGTTTTAGGAAAGCTAAAGGGTTTAGAAATTCTAAGCCTTCGCGGTTCTCGTTTGAAAGAATTTCCGGATACTATTGGAGAGTTAAACAACTTGAGAGTATTGGATATGTGGTCATGTAACAGTAGGATAATTATGCCGGCCAATTTGTTCAGTAAGCTATATAGGCTTGAAGAGCTGTGCATCCAGATTCATTGGGGAGATGAAAGAAGTTGCAATGCCATCGTATCTGATTTGATGTCACTTTCAAAGTTGTCCCTCTTGTCCTTGGAGATAGACAACGTTGCATGTCTTCGTCACGACATCTGTTTTCCCAAACACTTGGTACGGTACTACATCAAATTTGGTGCAACTGAGGATTCTAGAGAGTCGTCGTCATATCCAACGTCAAATGAATTGATCTTGGAAAATATTTGCGTCCAACTAAATACATTTAAGAAGATCATCCCTGGAGTGAATTTCTTGTCTTTATTCAACACAAAGAACGAAAGTATACCAAACATCATGCCTACAGTTGATCAAAGTGGCCTAGATGAGTTGATTTCTCTTTGTCTCGTAAGTTGTCATAACATTGAATGCCTCCTTGATACAACTCATCCTGACTGGAACCCCGCTACTGCATTTTCAAGGTTATATTCTATATGTCTAAATGATATGAATTCCTTTAGAGAGTTCATCCGTGGTTTGCCTCCAAATGGACTTTTCAAAAAATTGCAGAAGTTGAAAGTGTGTGAATGCCACACATTATGTACTGTAATTCCAGCACAGCTGTTGCGGAGATTGCCAGAGCTGAAGGAAGTCATAGTTGAAGATTGTAAGGAAGTGAAAGAGTTGTTCAAACTTGACTTTGAGAACTCTGAGCCAGTGCTCTCTAATTTGGAAACTCTAAGGCTTTGTTGTTTACCGGAACTGACAAGGATATGGAAGGGTCCTACTATTGAAGTTGTAAGCCTGGTGAATCTCAGAGAACTCGAAGTTGATGGGTGCCCAAAGCTGACATCCCTGTTATCGCTGTCACAAGCTCGATGTTTGGTACAACTACAAGTTCTCACAATAAAATATTGCAATGAATTGAAGCAGATCGTTGCAAATGAGGAGGACGAGGGCCAGCTGGAAATGCAATCAATTGGTCACGAGGCAACAATATTGTTACCCCAATTAAAAGTATTGCAGCTTCATGAATTACCCAACTTCATTAGTTTTTGGCATGAGAATTATATGCTACCATTGCCCTCTTTGAAGCAGTTGTATATTGTGGGCTGTCCTAGCATTGGGACACTATTCATTGCTGAAGTGCAGGTACATTTTTGTTATGCTTATAATCTACTACTAATAGTAAGGACCTGCATTGTTGTTTTTCTAATGGAAACATGATTTTATTGCCTTTTATATTTTCTCCAATCATTTCTATATCTAATGAGCGACTATGCAACTACAGGTTTATTGTTCTTTATCTGTTAAGCAAATTAGTCACGTAGGCGTGTTTTTGATGTATGATTAACAGATGAAAATATGTGATGTAGGACAATACCAATGAGGACTCTTAATTGTATTATATTTTAGATAGTTTTAGGTTTTTCTATTAAATTAGGTTTACTAATTCTAATTAGTTTGCAGTGATTAGTTATATTGGTTTAGGTTTCCTAGTTCTAGTTAGTTTTGGAGAATTAGTTCTATTTGCGTATTAGTTTGTGTAGAAATTATTATCACCATTATCATTATTATGAATTTGAGTTATTTGGATTAGTTCTGTTGCTCCATAAAGTTAGAGTTTTATTCTTGATTCGTTTCGAAGCATCCTTCTGCCGCACCAATATAAAATAGATTAGTGTGTTTTGTTAGATTACTTACTTGGTATGTATAGGGTATCTATTAAAAGGTACATGTTTCCCTATTTGCAGAAATTAAAGGTCTTGGAGGTGGAAAGACTATGCAATACATTTGTAGAACAGTTGATGAAAGGGTTGAGAATAAGTTTGCAAAGTTTGAGTATTACAAATGTTGAAGGATTGCTGCCACGCATCCCAAGCTTGGTTGAAGTAAAGGAGTTGAAAATCAAAGGCTGCAAGGGAGTTCAAGAGTTGTTGCAGGTGGGTGGAGAAGGACGAGTTGTTAATGCTTCGGTTGGAGAACATAATAATTTGCAATTACAAATAGGCTGGAAGGAGTTAAGTTTGGAAGATGTAGCAGACCTTGAATATATATGGAGAGGCCCCTCACAAATCCTACTCTTTGACAAGCTCAGTTCGTTACGCCTCTCTCGTTGTCACGGGCTGAAGAAGCATCTCTTCACAACCTCCATTGCCCGAACTCTATTGCAACTGTGTAGTCTTACTATTTGTTCTTGCGAAGAGTTGGAGCAAATATTTGCAGAAGAGGAAACGGGAGACTATGACAAGACAACTGTAGTAACACTCCCGAGACTCAGTGATTTGTGTCTTAGCCGCCTACCTAACCTTATAAACTTTTGCCCGTCCGGGTATCATTTCATGTTCCCATCTTACCAAGGTGCTCTACTACTTGTGGAAAATTGTCCCAATAACCGTACGGGCTTTTTTCGGGGCACCAATGCTAGACGGGGAGGCGTGGTGCATGCCATAGGAGAGGTACGATAATATCATCGTATTATTGTTAATGTCATTTTCACTCTTTGAATTAGAATCATGACTAAATTAATCTGCATCTACCACTTTTCCTCAGACAAATAGTTGATGGAAAATGGCAAAAATATGCCTATAGTAAGACATTTATGCAAGGTGTTGTTCTGTTCTGTTTGTTAACGGCAAAAGGGTGTTATGAATTTTGTACTTTTTGCAAAATGTTTATATTCTTATAAAAATAAGAAAATTGACCTTGAAATTAATAAAAAAAAATACTTTAAAAAGTTTTTTTATTTTTCTCATAACTAAAATTAGTACAATCAAATTTTGTAAATTTTTTTTTATATTTATGTTATGAAAATATTTATTTTTTATTTCGAGAGTAATTTCGTCATTTTATAAAAGTAAACATATTTTGCACAAAAATATAAAGTTTAGAATACCTTTTTGCTATTAACAAACAACAGAATACCTTATTGTGTCCATTCAGAATCGTCGTTTCATTATATTATTTGTAGTTTTATGATTTGCTATGTAAAAAAATTCAGCAGTTTTCAAGAGTTGGTATGTTTGTCAACTTCACAAAATGTTGCCATCTATATATCTGTCCTCAATAATAGCCATTTGAATGCTACTTCAACTTGTTCTTTATTGTACTTGCCTCAATTGTTGACACAATTCTCTATTTTTTCATTTTCTAGGCTCTTTGCTCTACCCGAAACCGAGGCAAATGCAATGGTATCGAGTACAGAGACGATCTACCTTTGTATGAGAAAGAAACTGAAGCTGAGGCGTCTGTTGAGTTCTACGATGAATAAACTGGGGAAAAATATGATGTTGATTTTCACTCATTTGGCAAGGTTAATAGCCAAAGAATGCATGGCTTTGCATGTTGTGATTACAAGTCTCAAAGCTTCAAGTTTGTTATTGCCGGGTATGGTAGAGGAAGGGGGAATTTGTTAAAATGCATGATATTGTTCGTAACGTTGCATTGTGGATATCTTCTGGGGATGAGAATAATGTATTCATGGTAAGATCGGGTATGGGGTTGGAGGAATGGCCAAGGAGTATAAAATATCAATCACTGTCAAAAATCGCCTTGATGAAGAACAAAATAGCTGAACATTGCAGTGGATTAGTCTGTCCACGACTCAACCTTTTGTTGCTTGATGAAAAATGGATGCTACGAGTTCCCAAATGATTTTTTTGATGGGATGAAAGAGCTTCAAGTGTTGAGTGTAAGTCATACTAGATTGACTTGTAGTCATTCTTTCTCATTGCCACAATCAATTCAGTACCTGAAAAATCTGTCCACTTTACGTATCAATTCAGTAGCTGAACATCTCTGTTTTGAATAATTATTGGAGAGTTAAACGGCTTAAGGATGTTGGATATGTTATTTTGTAAATATACAGTAAGGATAGTTGAAGAACTAAACTTGTGCCAATTTGTTTAGCAGGTTATCTAAACTTGAAGAACTTTACATCAATAGTCTTGTGGAAGATGAAGGAAATTGCAATATCATCTCTTAGAGATAGACGACATTCAATGTCTTTCTAATGACATTTCTTTTCCCAAACACTTGGTAAGGTACTACATCAAATTTGGTGGCACGAGCTATCCTCAGTTTCCATGTCCAAGAATTGATATTGGAAAAAATTGATCCTGCCAGACTAAATGTGTTAAAGGAGATCATACATGGAGTGAATTCCTTGTTTTTAAATGATATAGAGGATGAGTATATTACGAATATCATGCCTAGAATCGATCACAGTGGCCTAGATGAGGTGAAGCTGTCATAAAGTGGAATGCCTCCTTGATACCACTGATCCTGACTGGAACTCAGCCACTGCATTTTCAAGAACTGCAGAAGTTGTATGTTCGTGAATGTAACAAGTTATGTACTGTAGTTCCGCCAAAAGCTGTCGCGAAGATTGCGAAAACTCAAGGAAATGATAGTTGAGAACTGCATGGAGGTGAAAGAGTTGTTTGTGT
Source organism: Geranium rotundifolium (assembly GCA_963920655.1). Classification (NCBI taxonomy): domain Eukaryota; kingdom Viridiplantae; phylum Streptophyta; class Magnoliopsida; order Geraniales; family Geraniaceae; genus Geranium; species Geranium rotundifolium. The sequence goes on from OY987319.1 coordinate 33,885,642, forward strand.
TAGAGTATAAAACTATAATTGGTCCTTCAACTATAAGCTTAAGATTTTAGAAGACCAACTCAACTAAAAACTTAAGTTTATAGTTGAAAGACTAATTATAGTTTTATACTCTAACAGTTTGAGCTTGACTTGGTATGTACATATGTGCAGGAAGATGAGCTATTGCTCTCTAATTTGGCTATGGCATTTTTAGAAAATTAGAATGATACCTGAGAGTATTTTTGATTAAAATTTTAATAATTAAATCAGTTTTTATTTTTAAGTTTCTTTTATTTTTTTATATGAAAAACAAATATGTTCTTAATCCATTAGTTAAAGTTGTTATTTATTTGAGGGTAAAATGGTCATTTCAAATTTGATTGAATAATTAGACTGTTCAAGAGTTAAATATTGAGGGCATTTTAGACTTTTTACAAGTACTTCCGTTAGATTTAACTGAATTTGGACCAAATTGTTAAAGTTTTAAACTTGGGAGACCGAGAAATTTTTTTTCAAACTTGGGTGACGGATCCTGAAATGAGGTTTCGGCGGGTGTACTGATCTGTAATTACCCCATTAACCATCATTTTCTCTCTGGTTGACACGTGGCACAATTGGTGGGGCCCAAACACATAATTTAATTAATTGCATTTTTAGAAAAAAAATCTGAAAAAGCACCTAATTAATTGCAGCTTGGACTCTACTCTACAATGACTCCTAATTTTCTCTCGATCCAAACACCCACTATAGTCTTTCCATGTCCATTAGGGGTGCTCATTCCCGATTAACCGGAACCGGTGCCGGAAACCGATAATCAGATCGGGTAAGGTCGGTTTCAGAAATATAAACCGACACCGATCGGAATTTGGCCGGTAACCGGGACCGGTTAACCGGAAAATTACACCAGTTTTCCGGTGTACTCGAACCCGGTACTAACAGTTTGAATAAGTTCAAATTAATTCAAAACAAATTGTAAATTATTACAAAATCATTCTTGGTCTGATGGATGGAAAGCCAATTTTCTTGTGTGAGGTTGCAAGTTCAACTCTTGTTGCAATCTCCTTATTTTTCATACGAGCAACGCAGTGATGGTGAGAAGTCTGAGTGCGCACTGTCCTAGTTCTCTCGGTTAACCACGGTTTTTCACTTCAAAAACCGAGAACCGATCGGATGTACACCGGTTATTTAAAATTGAAACCGATTGTTGTCCGGTTTATCCCGGTTTTGGTTTTATCCGGTCGGTTTCTCGGTTCCCAGTTTAATTTGAACACCCCTAATGTCCATCCCTCCATTTTCTCTCTCGTGCTCCAACAATAGAAAGGCAAAAGTGGACAATTTCTCTTTTAGGGCTTGTTTGGTTAGAACTGAAAATGAACAAAGAAAATGAAAAGGCAAGAGGGTACTATTGGTTAAGTGGAGAGTGTTAGAGGTAAAGTTACTTCCTTTGATTTAAATGAAACAAATATGATTGGTTCCTTTGTGCCAATTGTTAATTGTTTGTAAAATTATAATCAATATATACACATATTAAGAGGAAAATCATGCAACTCCCAACACTAAATATGTGATAGAAATAATGAGTGATATATTATTGATGTGTATATTATGAATTACAAGAGACCTCTATTTATAGAGGCAATATGAATAGAATAGGAAACCCTAATATATGTGAGAAAGGAAACATAAATATAGGAAACTAAATATAGTAAACCTAATATAATCTAACAGCCCCCCTCAAACTCAATGCAGTGAACACAAGAATTGAGTTTGAAGCTTGATAGTATTGAGTTGTGGCGAGGGTTACGGCTGTCGAGGATGTTGTCGAAGTGATGCGGCAATGATTGAGGATAGAGGATGCGCTCCGCTGTTTGATGTGTGATGCCTGATGCTTGATGATGCCTGATGCTTGTTGCCTGATGCCCAATGATGCCTGATGCCTGCTGGCTGATGGCGAGATGACAACGGCTGATGGCATATAGATGATGCCTGATGCCTGATGCCCAATGATGTCTGATGCCTGATGCCTGCTGGTTGGTGGCGAGATAACAAGATCAATTGGTGTGGATTGATTCGAGCAAGAGGGTAGAGAAAGAGTATGGATTGAGAGATTGTGATTGATTGAGTTACAGGATCGAAGTTGGTGGAATCAAGATCAATTGATGACGAAGAAACGAGATTGTGCGAGTATTGTTTGCGGAAGCGAGAGGTTAGAGATTGCGATTGAGATTGAATTGCCTCGCCCACCCGTCAGAATCACGAATTATCGACGAGTGGGCAGAACGAAATATGCGTAGAGATTTAACCAATGATCGATTATACCTCTGATACCATGATAATCTCGAGCTCTAATACCATGATAGAAATAAAGAGAGATTTATTATTGATGTGTATATTATGAATTACAAGAGACCTCTAGGCAATAGGAATAGAATAGGAAACCCTAATATATTTAAGAAATGAAACAAAAATATATGAAACCTAATATAATCTAACAATATCGATTGAATATTGTTTCCCATATTGAATTTAGTAGTAAATCAATGAACTGAAAACTTGTTCAAAGCTATGCTCTCTGTAGAAAAGTCCAAAACCTAAACCAAAGCCATTTGTCACGCCCCGAATAATTGATTCCAAATATTCGCGGTACGTGCGGCACTTAGTCACGTGTGCAACTCGTATGCTCGTGCTAAGTCAGCCTTTACGCTTGCAAAGTATTTGCAAGTAGTGCGGAAGCGTTACTCGAATCGTATTCGATATAAGGCAAGATGGATGTGTGGGAAAAGTTTCCCGATTTATGTTTTTATTAAGCTAATGGGAGAAGTATACAAGTTGGAGTACAAGAATGTGGAGGTTTTGTTCATGCCCCAAATGAGTTCCTAAACCTCTATTTATACCTAAAACATGTCATATTGGACGGCTAAGATTCAACCAAATGGACGGCTAAGATCGGCCTTCTAGAGGGTTCCATCTAAATATCTAGGATTTTTCTATGGAACCTTCTAGAATTATAAACATCTCGACTATTCTAGAGAGTTCCACAAAACTCTCCAATTTTGGGCAATTCTCCAAGATTCTAGAGAATTCCGCCCAAACCCATTAATTTGGGCCTCTTGTGCCATTTGGGCCGCAAGTCCAAAAACCAACGGATAAGCCCAAATACATACAAATCCGTTCAAATGGCACTCGCAAAACCCATACTTGGATGAAAACGTGCACGGATCCGAGTCTACTCTCTCGGTCCGTGACACATTGCACGGTTTTCAACGTGGTCTTATGTACTATGATTCCCAAGTCCACATGCTGAATACATAAACACCATACAATTTTCTAACCACTATTTGACTCAAAAGTTGACTCCCAACTTCAGTTGCTGCAATATTTCCACATAAACCTCCATAGACGACTCCCAATTTTCTATCGATCCAAATAGCCTCCGAAGCCTCTCCCTTTATGTGACTCTGGACTTGTTCTCATCCTCTGGCAGGAAAGAAAAACCATCTTCCGAGGTAAATAAATATAAGATCTGGTAGAGATTTGGTTGATCTGATGTTCATGATTGGAACAGGAAATCAGCAAGAAAAAAAGGGAGGGAAGTGGGTATTGTTGGTGTCTCAAAACTGAAACAAATGTGCGTGTTTAAGTCGAGACTGTAGAAGATCTGCTTGGTACAAGAAGGTGCTTTCTCCTGACTCTGGTAAAGTTCCTTTCTTCGTGTAGCTAATATTATTACTTCACGACCATCCAGTGTTATGTATTTGTTACTTTGTATCCATTTTTTTTAATTATGAGAACATTTTTTAAATTAACAAGATGAAAATATTTTGTTGATTGCATCCCGAAACGGGGGTGATAAAAAACTAAAGAGAAAATAAAGAGTAAACAAAATAAGGCCAAATCAGGAACCAAAATAAGAAAGAAGGATGGGTTGTCGGACAGAGGATGAGTATTCCAAATATATAAGTTCTACCAGTTCAGACGGTTTGTATTTAATTTGTCCTCTCAATATAATATAATAATATATATATGTTTATCTTATTATTTTGATACGCCCCAGCAAACTGAAGGTGGTACAAAGAATATTAAAGTTAATTGACAATATGAGGATTTGGATTTGGTGCTATATACTACCTAATTTTACATGGTATCAGAGTAGCCTCACTTTCACTTAATTTTCAGACCAACGCCATAAACTTGACCAGATTTTGCTTCACTCTTTATTAACAGCCATTTAGATCTTAAGTACCTTTATATAAAAAAAGTGTCACTCATTTTCACAAATCTTTTTGCAGCTCCTCTTGTCTAATTGCTTAGAGGATCAGAGGTTCAATTTAATTCCAAAAGAAAGAAGCAGGAACACATTTTGAGGTATTTCTCTTTTGGTCTGATCTGTTTGTTTATGTCTTCAATTTCAGCCTTCTAAACAGTTATTTGTTTGTTTCCTTGTAGCTAACCAGTTAATTGTCTGTAATCTTCTCATAATAAACACACGCAACAAACAAGTGTCTTATTTGATAAAGGGATTGAACTCATAGTGTTTATCATTTGACATGTACTCGTATGTCTTGTATATAGACACCATTTAACTGACTAAAATAGAATGGGACATTTATTTGGGGCATTATTAATTCCACATTTTCTCGTGATCCAAACAGTGTCCTAATCATCCTAAAGCTGTTCGGTTGAGAAGGTGTTCCTCATAATTTTGATGAAGTCGTTCCTCATAATTTTGATGAAGTTGTTCCTTTTGTGTTATTTTCTCAAGGTCGTGTTTGCATAAGGGTTTTCTGAATAAGAATCCCAGTAATTTGTGTATAGTTTACTCTTATTTTGTTTCTCTCTTTAAACAACTTATTAAAACCTTTTCACATTTCTTTCATGGCAATGACCTTTTATGGCATTGCAACTGTTTTCTTAACTTGCTCTGGTCTAAAACATGTGTGTATGCTTTTGGTAGTGTTTATAGTGCATACACACTTCTAAGATGTTTTCAAAATTATAAAATATTTTTTTCTTTCTTTATGTAGAATCTTGTTGGAATTGAACCGTCCTTGTACATAACAACAAAATTCATGATTATTGTGATAATAAACTGGTTCTATTATAATTTTCAGATAAATATATATTGGCTTAAAATGGCTGAGGAAGTTGGGATGGCTATTGCTCCTATGATTTTAGAGCCTCTGATGAAGAGAGTGATTCGCCATTTTCTATATGCCTTCAACTTTAACAAAATTGTTGAGGAACTGAAGAAAGAAATTGCAGAGCTAAAAATGACACATGATCGAGTGACACATGATGTTGACAGAGCCAAATCTAATGCTGAGGAAATAGAGAAGGATGTGGAAACATGGCAGATGGATGTGGAGAAGATTATTGCAGAGGTGGGAAGGCTGGAAGAAGATATAAGTGAGAAGAAAAGTTGTTTCAGTGGGTTGTGCCCCAATTTGTTTGTGCGGTATCGCTTTGGCAAAAACGCAATGAGGAAGAAAGATGTCATAACTAAGCTCCGTGAAAAGAAGAATTTCTCTCGGGTGTCCTACTTCCCTAATGACAATCTTCCGGGAATTGAATTCTATGAAACTAAAGATTTCATGCCTTCTACTTCATCAAGATCAGCATTTAATATGATCATCAAAGAACTAAAGGATGATAAGAAGAAGATTATAACACTCTACGGAATGGGTGGAGTGGGCAAGACAACATTGGCAGTAGAAGTGGGAAAGAAGGCTAAAGAGCTTAAGCTTGTTGATGAGGTCATTATGGCTCTTGTGTCACAAATTCCAAGCATTGATGGGATTCAAGGTCAAATTGCAGACATGATAGGTCTGCGTTTTGAAGAGAGTAGTAGTGTGGGAAAAGCATATCGCTTGCGCTTGAGATTGGAGAAGATGGAGAAAAAACTCTTGATTGTCTTGGATGACCTTTGGGCAAAGCTTGACTTGGAATCTATTGGGATTCCATCTAGTGATAATTGCGTGAGTTGCAAAGTTCTTCTAACCACACGACGACAACAAGTATGTAACTCAATGGGTAGTCAATGCAACATTCCACTTGATGTGTTAACTAATGAGGAAGCATGGGTTTTGTTCAACAAGTGTGGGGGTTTAAGCAATGAGCCATCTCCCTTGACTGTTGTGGCGAAGTTAATAGCCAATGAATGCAAGGGTTTGCCTTTGGCAATTGTAGCAGTCGCAACGGCTCTGAAAGGTAAAACTCCTAATGAATGGAAAGTAGCCCTTCAACAACTGAGGGGGTCACGGTATGTGGGCATTCCCGATGTTGATCAGGATGTCTATAAATGTATAAGGTTTAGCTATGATTACCTTCAAAACAAGGAAGCGAAACTATGCTTCCTGCTATGTTCTCTATTTCCAGAAGATCATGATATTGAAGTGGAGGTACTTGTGAGGTATGCTTATGGAATGGGTTTGTATCAAGACATTGTGGATTCGATTGACAGTGTGAGGACAGAATTGCATGTTGTAATTACAAGTCTCAAAGCTTCAAGTTTGTTGTTGAGTTGCAATGACAAGCATGGAAAAGAATCAAATGAATTAGTTAAGATGCATGATATAGTCCGTGATGTTGCGTTGTGGATATCTTCTGGGGACGTGAATAATGTATCCATGGTTAGAGCTGGTATGGGGTTGGACGAATGGCCAAGGATTATACAATATCAATCATTGTCAAAAATTTCTTTGATGAAGAACAGAATAGCAGAATATTGCAGTGGATTAGTTTGTCCAAGACTGAACCTTATGTTACTTGATGAAAATGGATGCTACAAGTTCCCAGAAGATTTTTTTTGTGGATTGAAAGGGCTTCAAGTGCTGAGTGTAAGTCATACTAGATGGACTTGTAGTCATTCTTTCTCGTTACCACAATCAATTCAGTACCTGACAAATCTTTGCACTTTACGCATAGAGTGGCTCCGATTAAATGATACCTCTATTCTAGGAAAGCTAAAAGGTTTAGAAATTTTAAGCCTACGCGGTTCTCACTTTGAAGAATTGTCAGATACTATTGGAGAGATAAATGGCTTGAGGATATTGGATTTGTCATCTTGTCTAGGAATGATGAGGATACCAGCCAAATTGTTACAAAAGTTATATAAACTTGAAGAGCTTTACATTGGGGAACTTGGGATAGATGAAGGATGTTTCTTTGCCTTCTTATTTGAATTGATGTCACTTTCAAAGTTGTCCGTCTTGTCCTTACAGATAAAAGATGCTGCTTGTCTTCTTCAAGACACCTGTTTTCCCAAACACTTGGTACGGTACTACATCAGATTTGGCTCCAATATCCAACGTCAAAATATGTATCCTCTAGAGTCAGCATATCCAACTTCGAAAGAGTTGGTCTTGGAAAAAATGGATGTTGCCAAACTAAGTGCATTTAAGGAGATCATTCCTGGAGTGAATTCCTTGTCGTTAAAAAACATAGAGGACGATTGTATTTCGAATATCATGCCTACGGTTGATCAAAGTGGCCTACATGAGTTGACTTCTCTTCATCTCCATTATTGTCGCAACATGGAATGCCTCCTTGATACAACTGATCCTGACTGGAAGACCACAGCCACTGCATTTTCAAAGTTAGAGTCTATTGATCTACATGGTATGAATTCCCTTACAGAGCTCATTTGTGGTTTGCCTCCGGATGGACTTTTCAAAGAATTGCATAAGTTGAAGGTGTGCGAATGCCACACATTATGTACTCTAGTTCCAGCAAAGCTATCGCTAAACCTGAAAGAAGTGATAGTTGAAGACTGTAAGAAGGTGAAAGAGTTGTTCGAACTTGACTTCGTTTGTACATGTGCTAAAGAGAATGAGCTATTGCGCTCTAATTTGGAAACTATGAGCCTTTTTGGTTTACCAGAACTGACAAGTATATGGAAGGGTCCTTCTATTGAAGTTGTAAGCCTGGTGAAACTCACAGAACTAGAAATTCATGGCTGCCCAAAATTAACTTCCATCTTATCGCTGTCACATGCTCCACGTTTGGTCAGCCTACAAGTTCTCAAGGTAAGCGAGTGCAATGAACTGAAACATATATTCTTTGCACAAGAGGGGCGCGAGAGCCAGCTGGAAATACAAGCAATTGGTCATGAGCCTACGGTATGGTTCCCCCAATTAAAAGAACTGCAACTTTATGGATTACCAAACTTCATAAGTTTTTGGCACAAAAATTATATCCCGTCGTTGCCATTAATGCCATCTTTGGAAAAGCTATCTGTGGTCAGATGTTCTAACATGGGGGCACAGTTCATTGCTGACCTGCAGATTTTTGAAAAGGTGCAATTTTATTATTATGCTTATATTGTCTCTTAATAATAATGTGTCTTATTGTTTTTTCTAAAGGAAACATTATTGTATTGCCTTTCACATTTTCTTCAATTTAAATGGAAATTGTACTCAGAATCAAAATGAAGGATTAAGCACTACAAATTTGCTGCTCACAATATCCTTTATTTGTAGGAAAATAGTCATCTTTTGTGCTTGTGCAGATGATTAGTAGATGAAAATATGAAATAGATTGGATTTGGCGCCATTTGTTACATACAGTGGATCTGATAAAAGGTATGTGTTTATCTATTTGCAGAAATTACAGGAATTGAAGGTGGAAGGAATGAACGGCAGCAGATTATGTAATACAGTTTTCAAACAGTTGACGAAAGGTTCACGAATAAGTTTGCGAAAATTGAGTATTACAAATGTTGAAGGACTACAGCCACTTACCCCAAGCTTGGAAAAGTTGGAGATCATAGATTGCAAGGGAGTTAAAGAATTATTGTTGGTGGAAGGAGAAGGACCAGTTGCTAATGCTTCGGGTGGTGAACATAATGTTCCTTCTTTGCACTTGACTATGAGTTGGAACTCGTTAAAGTTGGCAAAACTACCCGACCTTGCATGCATTTGGAGAGGCCCTTCACAAGTCCTAATCTTCGACAAACTCAGTTTGTTAAACGTCACCGGTTGTCATGGGCTGAAGAAGCATCAATTAACAACCTCCGTTGCTCGAAGTTTGTTGCAATTGTCTCTTCTTAAGGTTGAGGATTGCAAAGAATTGGAGCAAGTATTTTCAGATGATGAAATTGATGACCATGATAAGAAAACTGTAGTAATACTCCCACGACTCAAGTATTTGCGTCTCATTGAACTACCTAACCTGATCAGCTTTTGTCCGCCCAGTTATCATTTTATATTTCCATCTTTCCGTGGCTATCTATCTGTGAACGGTTGCCCCAATAACCATACAAGCTTTTCTAGGGAAACGAATTCTAGATGGGACACGACCCCGGTGCATGCCAAAGGAGAGGTACGATAATTAGAACTAACAATAGTTTTGTATCAATTATCATCACATTATTGTTAATGTCATTTGTGCTGTACAAACTCTCTGGATTAGAGTTATCGATTATCGAATATATATGTCATAATCAGTCTAGTCCCTCGTTGCTCTGGTTTCAACTACTGTTACGTGTTTCCGGGTTTTATTGGATAACCCAAATGATCAATCAGTCGGGGGAAAGGTGTAACATTGATTTTCTCACATGAAACCGGTAGATAGGGTTGACTGGAAATACAGGTTATAACAATCATAAAAAATTGACTGGAAATAAAGGTCATAATAATTGAAACACGTGGGAGGCATACACGGCTGCGTTTCTATGTGGCGCCTCCACATTAGTTCTCATGCGGGGGAGTGGTTCTCACATATTTTCTCATATATATATAGAGTCATTATCTGGTGAGAGCTAGATTACGCTATGCGAACCGTGCGAACCAACTGGGTGGTGACACATGCACGTATTTCCATTATTAAGTTATGTATTTCCATAAAACAGTCCGTCGGTGTTTCCATTATTATGATATGTATTTCCATAACATGTTATAACCCCTTGTTACACCCAGGAACCTCTTGTTACATCTAGGGACCACTCGTTACACCATTTCCCTGACAGAGTTTATTTGATTTCCTATAAAAAAAAATACCGGTCCCCCTCGTTACACTCGACCCCTCGTTACACCCGACCCCTCATTACACCCGACCCCTCGTTACACCAATTTTTCGATAGGGTTCATTGACTTCCTATAAAAAAAATACACGCCCCACTCGTTAAACCCGAGGACCCCTCGTTACACCATTCCCTCTTCAGGGTTTAGTGATTTCCTATAGAAAAATACTTGCCCTCCTCTTTACACCCGGGGACCCTTCGTTACACAATTCCCCCGATGTTATGGAAATACATGTCATAATAATGGAAACACCGACTGACTATTTTATGGAAATACATGACTCAATAAAGAAAATACGAGCGAGCAGCTGGTTCTCACAATTCGCACAACCCTCTTGGTTCACACTTGAATGTGCCCCTATGTATACACACAGTATTTAGGGTTTAGGGTCCCCAAGACAAATTGTTGATGCCATCCTTTTCGAATTTCGATAAGAACTTGGATTCACTGTGATTATAATTTTCTTACATATGATTTGATGCCAAAATGTATGGGTGAAGACAGAGAAACATATTGTAATTCTTGTGTCTTACAAATTGTACCCATCTCTCTCTATCCTCAATGCACACTTATTATGTTGCAGTTATTTGAATGTTACTCCAACCTGTTCCCTATTGTACTTAGCATCATGAATAATAGTTTATTTTATCATTTTCATTCATTTTGTAGGCTCTTTGCTCAACTCAAAATACAGGCAGATGTGATGATATCGAGAGTTATTTTCATATACCTTTGTACGAAGAATTAACTGGTGCTGAGACGTCGGTTGAGGGCCGCCAACATAGTATCAACAATGCATAAACTGGCTGCATTACATTGTTAATGTAGAGACCCAAAAGGTTTGTGTTTAAAATCTCCATTACTGATATATATGAGTATTTTTGAAGTGGGAGAGAAAGCTCCTTTACTTGCATTGGTTGTATTGTATCCTACTAGTTTCTTTATGAGTTATAAAACTGGTGACCTGTTTGTCCTAAACAATGATTTATGACTATCACCCCATGCATTGCCTTGTCTATATTGAGGGAATAATGCTCGTGAATATTGCCTTCTCTCCGTTACTTTTTTTCTAAGTAATAAATTAAAAAGAAAGTACTGTCAGTGTGTGTGTGAGGATTGGAACCAGCGATCTCATCACTTCTTTCCATCTTAAATTAATACAGGGGAGGATTGTGAAGACGCAGAAGCCAGCAAGCTTTGCTTAGCCGTTTTTAGGATCAATTAGGGTGGGCTCCTCCATGAACCAAAATATATCACATTTGGACATTCGCATGAATACATTTTCTCCATTGTCTGCGATCGATTACCACGTCATTGATGATACCCTTATCTACCAGATTCTCAAGAATAGCTTCTGGATTTGTGCTCTCTTAAAACTCTTCTGTTTATAACTCCTCCTAAGTACTCCCCACACCCCATCAAAATGGTGTCATGATGGGCTTACATTGCACATGACTGAAACATCATAATTGGTGTTATTGTACAGAGCAACTATTTTGTTTCATATATATATATATATATATATATATATATATATATATATATATATATGTCAATAAATGTTGTAATTGATGCTATGTAGTTTTATAACTCAGTAATATGGAATATAACTCTAACATCAATCGAATTCTGCTTATAGGTCAAGCTTGAGTACAAACTGTTAGTAGAACTCAGAAAAAACACTTTCTCCCAAACCCATTGACCCTCCCCCTCCTTTCACCTCGTCTTCCTTTTAATATGTCTTCATCTTCAACCTCTCGTCTTAAAACTCTGTAATCTGACTCCAGTGTTGGGGAAAATCGGATCTTACCAAGGAGAAGCATGCCACTAGGAGAGCCTAAAAACACATTAAAACTCATCTCTAACTCAAAATACTAGTCTATCAAAGTTTATGATCTACTATATATATTTATAAACTCTTCTTATACCTCATACTCGTCCGATGTGTGATTAGAACTCGCATGTGGAGTTCCTAACAATCTCCCCCTCAACATTGAGCCCATCACATCGGGTCGTTCACGCTCCTAAACCCAAATTACCTTACACTCTCAACCGTTGCTGCCAATCTAGCCTGATCAATCATAGTTGTAGTTCCTACTCGTCCACTAACACCCGAAACGTGGTTGGTGTCCACAACCGCGACGCACTAGGGTGGGCGTATTCGACTATTCATTGTTCATAAAGGTTTTAAAAGTATTCGATTTTAATCCCGAAGTCGTGTCTCATGTGGATCAAAATTAGGGTGAGTTGCAAAAAGATTTGTTTTGAGTGTAAAAAGTATTGAAAAACACAAATGTTTGTTGAGGATTTTTAGAATAAAGTCACTTCACACTATAAGCAATCAAGCAGTTTTTCACACTTCACAAGAACGAGATTTAGAATCTTAAGATGAACAAACTAGCACTATCACGATCGAAATTGAAGAACACAAATAATCAACGCAAATGTAATTATATAAACTAGCAATCGAATGCACTAAGAGCAACTATTTTTGAACCAAGATGTGGGTGCTAGACACCGACTACTCGAATCTACTTAAATTCACTTATGAAAGATTTTCTTGAGGTTATTCACAAGTCAAAACACGAACATAATCATAAACAACCATATTCAAGCATAACAAGCAAAGTAAATTCATAATCAACTTGCTAGAGAATAAATATCATACTTATGTATAGACAATTTAAGCCATAAATAGTCTAGCACTCATGATTTAGGGTTTTTAGCCACAAATCATGGTGCTTGAGTCTACAAACATCAAAATACAAGAGATTGAAACTAAGTGAGTAAAGAAAATTAAACTAAGGCCCATGGTGAGCCTGGAGTTCCCCAAAGTAGCTTCAACTTCTCCATTCTTGGTGACTTGGTGGCTTCCTTGAGTGTTCTTCAGGTTTTGATGGTGTAATTGATGGTGAATCTTCATTCTCTAAGCTAGGAGAAGTAGGATGGACTCTAAGTTTTTCAAGCTCCAATAGAATAGTGCTTAAATCATGAGTGCTTCAAAATACTTATACTACTGCAGATTTGGCCTGTGTCACAGTGGTGTCACGATCGTGGCACCGATCATGGCACTCCTTGTCTCTTCCTATCACGATTTGGCCACGATCGTGACTGCTTCGTTTCTCCAAAATTTGTCTTTGTTAAGCCAACTTTCCATGATCATGGCCCCGATCGTGACTAGACTCTGGAATGTGAAGAAATATTGTCACGATGTCTGTCATGACTGTGACAGGCAGCGTGAAAGCCTTGAAAATTTGAATGTTCAGTTTTCTTGCGCTGCAAGCTTCCTTCTCCCGAGCTCAAAAAATCATTGTTTCTTCACCACGACTTGCACAAAAAATGAAAAAGCCTCCACAAGTGAAACGGCGCAAAACCAGCTCTTAAAATAGCCAAAACAAGGCGAAAAGGTGCTCAGATGCGGGATTTTCGGGTCTGAAAAGGGGACATAAAGCCCCGTATCATACACATGTCTCGATCCACCATGTGATCTGCACAAATCATGCTCTGATATCATTTGTTGGGGAGAATCAGGCCTTACCAAGGAGAAGAACACCACAAAAAATCCTCTACTCTGACCTAAAAGACTAGTCTATTTAGTCTGGTGTCTAATATGTATAAAAATCTTCTTATACCCCATACTTTTCGACGTAGGACCCGGACTGACATGTGAAATTCCTAACTTTCATTATAGTCTCTACAAAGACGAGAATAAATGGTAGCTTCTTCGGCCATTTTTTTCTCTTGAAGGCTCCCACTTTGCATGGTTGGCTCACCATTGCCACTGCCCGTGTCACAGTCTTGCACATTCCCGTCTCTCATTTCGTGACAAACTTTATTGATGATTGTTGATGTTTATAATATAAAGGAGATTTCTTAATTCATGGAACAATATGAAATCTAACCCTCATACTAATTGACTATTATACCAATAAGAAATTTACCACTAATGCAAATTAGCTAACCATAATAACCCTAACTGACACAAACAAATTGAAATCAAATGGAGTTGCGTGGAAAATATGTATAGACAACCATATTTATATATGATTATCCCTAAATTAAAATATTTTAAAATATTTTATTATTAAAACATTTAAAATTTGTATTCTTATGAAATTGAGGTAATTTTTAAAGATCTAGAGTTCGATGGTAATACCGCTTGACTTCTTACTATTACTAAGTAATCATTTTAACTGAAGTTTGATATTAACCTAAAATATCTTTGTGACAAAAGAAAAATATTTAAAAAAATGATAAGTTTATATTGGGATAATTGTAAAAACATGCAAACTGTCGAGTTTGGATTTTTTGCTAGTCTCAATGGTCATCATAAATTTTTGTACATATGTTTCAATCATCAATTATTTTGCATCTGCAAACTTAGTTAAAATGGATGGAAAACTTACTAAATAAGTCACGTGACATGCATGTGCCTGAATGACCTAAATAACCTTGATTTATAATATAGATTGTAAATATCCATATTTATGTATCCGATGAGTGAGTTCGAGCCGGTATTAATTTATTATATACCAAATCCAACTATTTAGAAAATTATTTGTATTTTAATTCACATGCCTATTATTGTGATGTCTTCATTAAATTTTTTAACAAAGGATATGATCTATCATGTTAATATAATAAAAAAATATTACAGTTATTTTGAGTTTTTTTTTTGTTGAAAAATAAGCAACATTAATGAATCCAATCATACAGAAAATTTTTATAATATTTTATCTTTTTATTCTAATTAGGTTTGTGAGTTGAAAGTTAAATATAGATGCTTTGATGGAGTTGGATTTAAATTATACATGATTTCTTTTTTGGTTGTGGAGAAACATCGTATAACGTCAATGTAATTTTAATCAGTTTTTGAATATCAATTATTACTGGTTGCCTGCATTTTAGTTATTTACCTAAATTAATAGGTCAAAAATTAAATTAAATGTACATTAGACAATTTGTCTATCTCCATTCCTTTTAACAAGGTTTGCAGATTTAAACTAATAAAAAGTTATGCAATTTTTTTAAAAAAATATAGTTAGTTTTTGAAATCATCCCTTTTAGATTTATTGATAGGTTTACTATTTCAACTCAATTTCCAACTAACAAACCCTAAAAATAAGAAGAAAACAATAATAATATAGGGAGATACTCTGATAGAAACCATGGATTCAAATAGGAAAATAGGAACAATTGTCAGCCACGTGATTAGATGAGCAACGGCTGAGATTGACGCGGTGGCATGGACACGTAAATAAGGCGAACTTTGAATTTCTTTTGGTCATTTCCCTATTTCACTAACTTGGATCAGGGGCAATATGGTCATTTCAATCATTTCACTGTTGAGCTGTGTGAGAGAGGCGATTTGCGAGAGATAAGTTTGCGACAATTCCGATCAGGGTTCAAAAATCTGGAATCGAAGAAAACAAGTCCAAGAACACGAACATACCAAGATCAATCGAAGAACATGAGTCAAAAAGCAAGAATCAACCAATCTGAATCGAAGAACACGAGTTGAAGAACACGAATCTATCAAGAGGAGTCGAAGAACAACACCACCAAGCTGAGTTGAAGTAGAATCTATCAAGACAAGTCGAAGAACACCAACCGAAGAAGTCAAATCGAACAAGATAAATCGAGAAAATACACTACAATAAAGTTATGAAAAAAACAACGAACAAGAGAAAGCGGGAAAAGTGCAGAGTGTTTTGAAGAAGATGAAGAAGCCATAATTTGTGTTGAATATTTGTAAAATAGACTGATGTCAGTTGCTTCTCTCTGCTTATATGTGCTCAATTTGTTGAAATTGTCTGTCCAAAAATTGTTTCATTGTTCTTTTCTTATGAATTCATAAGTTCTCAATTACTGTTCGGAACATGTTTCAGAATACTCAATCTCTCTTATTTGTGTGGAGTTTCAATAACATAAACTTATGTCAATTGCTTCTCTCTGTTGATATGTGCACAATTTGTTAAAATGGACTCTCCAAGACCCGTTTCGGTAACCTTATCTCATGGATTCATAGTTTCTCAATTATTGTTAGCACCATGTTTCAGACTATTCAAACTCTATGATTTGTGTGAAATTTTCTTTAGTGAACCCTCGTTACACCTTTTCCCCGACAGGGTTCACTTTTCCCCGTAGGGTATAGTATGAAACCTGGTCCCTCGTTACACCTTTTTCCCGACATGGTTCAATTTCCATCTAGAGTATAGTATGCAACCCAGTCCCCTCGTTACACCCGGGGAACCCTCGTTACACATTTTCCCCAACGAGGTTCAATTTTTCCCTTATAGAGTATATTATGAAACCCGGTCCCCTCGTTACATCCGGTTAACCTTCATTACACTTTTTCCCCGACATGGTTCACTTTTCCCCTAGGTTATATTATGGAACCCGGTCCCCTCGTTACACTCGGGGAACCCTCGTTACACCTTTTCCCCGACATGGTTCACTTTCCCTGCTAAGGTATAGTATGGAACCCGGTCCCCTCTTTACAGTTAGGGAACCCTCGTTACACATTTTCCCCGACAGGGTTCACCTTTCCCTCCTAGGGTATAGTAGGGAACCCGGTCCCCTCGTTACAGTCGGGGAACCCTCATTACACATTTTCTTAGTTACTGTTAAGAAGGTGTTTCATACTACCCAAAATTTCATGTGTGATAGACTGATGTCAATTGTTTTTATCTTGATATGTGATCATTTTGGTGGAATTGTCTCTCCAAAACCTGTTTTAGTGTTCTTTTCTCATGAATCCACATTTTCTAAGTTACTGTTAGGAAGATGTTTCATACTACCCAAAATTTCATATTTGTGTTTAGTTTTTGGAAAAAACTGATGTCAATTGTTTTTAGGGATAATTCCATATGGGTACCCCTAGTTATGTCCCATTATCACATAACATACCCTAGAAATTTTTGTATCAGGGTGAATACCCTAACATTTCATTTGTCTCACTGTTACTCATTCCGTCCAATTCCGTTAGTTTTTAACATTTTTGACCTGTGAAATGACTAAAATACCCTTCAGAGTAAATAAATTGTTTTAAAATTGAATGAAATGACGCAAATACCCGCGCGGGTGGGGGGGTTGGTTGGGTAGGAACAGACTGTGACGCAGACCCTATACCACCAGTCGAGTTTGCTGGCTGTCGGAAGTTACCTGTACCACGCCTGGCTAGCTGCCTTTCAGCCTGGGATGCACGCTGCTGTGCCTCGGCGACAGTCAATGGGTCAAACATATTCAGAACGTCCTGTAATTGGAGACGCAGACCACCAATATAACAAGAACTAGCTGAATAGGGGACTCGGTGAGATCAACACGAGCCAGATAGAAGTAGAAATCGGTGGAATATTCATCCACAGAACGGGAACCCTGGCGAAGATTCTGGAATCGTTGGTATAATTCCCGATCGAAATTATAGGGTAAAAACGCAGCCTTGAGGTGTTTCTTGAATTTAGCCCAATTCGAAATCTTCTCCTTACCAGTACGAACACGCATCTGCTTCAATTGTTGCCACCAAGCTTGCGCACGACCTTCGAAACGGATCGTTACAAGGGAAACACGACGTTCTTCCAGAACCTCCTTGAAATCCATGATTTCTTCAACCTGTGATAACCAATCTATAAACTTCTCTAGTTTAAGATTGCCATTGAATTGTGGAATCTCCACCTTGAAACCCTGTTCCCAACGGCAGTTAGGATTAGGGCGTTCGGGAGAACGATTCCGAAACCCGGCGAAAGGATTGTCGTCCGTGAGAGTATCATCATCACGACGATGCAGTTCGTCCAGTCGTTGGGTCAATAATTCAACCTGCCGCCTCAAATCGTCGTTCTCACGTCGAAATTCAGCGTTTTCACGTCGAAACTCAGCTTGATCATTATCACCACCTTGGGGAGCGGCTCGTTGCTGTCTACGGGGCGGCATACCTCAGGATCGACTTGAATCTGATACCAACTGATGCAGCGTACGTGGCTAGGAAGAACTTTTTATCAAAATTCGTTGATTCTTGCGAATACCGAATGTGATAGATTTGAGGGAAACCTCGATTTTTTTATTAAACTTCAAAAACTAATGAATAACATAAACGGCTAACAGTATTTAAATAGCCAAAACCTAATTGCAGAAAAGGAAATTATAAACTTATTGGAAAAAGGAAAGAAATTATAAAAATTGCAAATAGTGTCCGGAACTTAGGAAATTGCGATTTTGAGCCCCTAGATGACCTCGGATGGCCGAAATCCATTGTACATCATGGCAAAGCCATGTGTTTTGCTCGGAACGCCGTTTCCGCCCAGAAAACACTAGTTTTTTGTCGAAATTCGACACTTTCTTGTTTTGCACTGCATCAACACCTCTCCACACCAAAGCATGTCCTAAATTTGAAAACATCTGTCCAGAGGAATGGGAGAGGATATATGAAAGATCCCATTTATTACTCGACGCCATCAACAACAGCATCAGCGGGGAGAGTTCAAATCGTCATTGATCACTGGCAAAGGGAGCAACTCTATGACGATGGGTATGTAACCCCATTCAGGTCTATGTTTAAATGTTTTCTTCTGCTCTAGTTGTATTTCTTTGTTGACGTTTATATAATTATGAACTGAACTTTGAATTTATGGTTTGTTTGTTTTTGGCATTTATGCCTTTCTCTTTTGAGTCCAACCTCTTATGCATTTCCCTTTGTTAATGATAACAAAAGGTCATCTTATTATGATAGATACAATCAAATGTACTGTAAATTGTAAATAATTTATCTAAGAAATTGTAAAACATAGTTTATGTATTATTTTAATTCTGTAAAAAGTGGCTGCTGGCTTACCATTTCTTTAAAATGTATATTAAATTAATATTTTCCGAAGCACGCTGGTTTTTTTCTTCTCTTTTCTTGCAAGTCATTAATGTTCACCAAACTTTAAATCCAAACGAGTTCTAGTTACAAGAGCAATTTTATCGTTTTTGAATAAATAATATTCACATTTTATAAAAAAAATAATGGCAAGTTAAAGGGTCATTTCTTATAAAAATCGAAATATACTACAACTATTTTCAAAAATCAAAAAAGCATGACGTAATTTTTTGTCATTTATCTTTTATTTTAGGGAAAATGTCACTTATCTCTTCCTATATTATACACGGTTTTCACTTTGCCTTCCCTGAAAATAAAATGCGTTATGTGGAGTTCCCGAACTATAATAATGTTTCACTCAACCCCAACGACGTTAGTTTTTTGAAAATTATGTTAACTTTTTTTGAAAATGTCATTCATTTAAAAAATTAAAAATTATTTTTCAAACTTTTTTAAAAAATTATTTTTTCTATATAATAAACTGATTTTAGTATTGAAAAGTATTATTTTTAAAAAATATATAAAACATAAAAAATGATATTTAAAAATCGTTCTTCATTTTTAATATTAATTAGAATTAGTTTTTATTATTTATTTTATAAATATATGTTTGATAAAATGTTTTTTTAATTTTTAAATACATGGGCATTTTCGTCATTTTGACCAAAAACTAACGTCGTTGAGATTAGGTGAAACGTTAATATAGTTCGGGGACTGCACAGAACACATTTTATTTTTGAGAGAGGTAAGTGAAAACCGTGTACACAAGAGGTAATTAATATTTTCACTTCATATTATTGATCAAATATTTAAGATTTAATAATACACAAAATGTAAACATTTTTGTAATCAGGTGAATCAATTTCTGGGTTAGATTCCCTCAAAAAAAAATTCTGGGTTTGATTGTGTGGTGGTTAGGTGGTCAACCCCACCAGCTCTAAAAGTCAAAAAAATAATGTTAGATATTAATTAGAGGAGAAACTGATAGTCAAGAGTTTACACCTTCAGCTGCAGCTACAGTCCCCATAGAGCCTCCACATTTTTCTCTTCATCCAAACACAACCCTTATCATCCTCAATCAGTCTATCGTTGTTGGGTTGGGATTTCTATGAAGCAAATCAGTCTGTGTATGAGGAGATTGTGAAGAATCTATCATTGTTTCTCCCAAATATTGGTAAAGTTGCTTCCTTTTGAGTTAAATACTCCACTCTTCATACCCATTTACATTAATGAAGTCCCACTTTTCCAATAATGAAACACATTACCAGATTAGGATTCAATTTGTGGTTTTAAATTTTCATCAATGTCTCTCATTGTTCAAGCAGATTTTAGTAGTTTAGTAATTTTATTTCATTTGCTTGAGGTTGCCCTTTGTATAAGGGTTTGGAAATCTGAATAAAAATCACCTTAACTTGTGTGTAATTTACCTTTATTTTGATTCTCTAATTAGTTTACTTGTGACCCATCATCAGTCCCCATCTATTTATGCACGCATATTACCCACCCATCTTTAATTTTCAAATTCAAAAGATGTTATTTCTTCTTTCTATAGGATTCTGCTGGAATTGGACAATTCTTGTGCATAGCACAATATTCACTATCATTGTGATCATAAGAAATTCTGTCAATTAATTGTTTTCTTATATTCAGATAGATATATTATATGAGTCAAAAATGGCTGAGGAAGCTGGGATGTCTATTGCTCATACGATCATAGAACCTCTGATGAAGAGAGTAATTCGCCATGTTCTTTATGCCTTCAACTTCAACAAAATTGTCGGAAAACTAAAGCAAGAAACCGTGGAGCTGAAAATGGCACAAGATCGAGTGAAGCGGGATGTTGAAAAGGCCAAATGCAATGCTGAGGAAATAGAGAAGGATGTAGTATCATGGCAGATGAATGTGGAGAAGATTACTGCAGAGGTGGAAAGGTTGGAAGAAGATATAAGTGAGATGAAAAGTTGTTTCAATGGGTTGTGTCCCAATTTGTTTGCACGGTATCGCTTTGGAAAACAAGCAATGAAGAAGAAACATGTCATAACTAAGCTCTACGAAAAGAGGAATTTTTCTCGGGTTTCCTACTTCCCCAATGATAATGTTCCGGGAATTGAATTCTATGAAAATAAAGATTTCATACCTTCTACTTCAGCAAGATCCGCATTTAATATGATCATCAAAGAACTAAAGGATGACAAGAAGAAGATTATATCACTCTATGGAATGGGTGGAGTGGGCAAGACAACATTGGCGGTAGAAGTGGGAAAAAAGGCTAAAGAGCTTAAGCTTGTTGATGAGGTCATTATGGCTGTTGTGTCACAAAACCCAAGTATGGAAGGAATTCAAGGTCAGATTGCAGACATGATAGGTCTGCGTTTCGAAGAGAGTAGTAGTGTGGGAAAAGCAAACCGTTTACGCTTGAGATTGGAGAAGATGGAGAAAAAAGTATTGATTGTCTTGGATGACCTTTGGGCAAAACTTGACTTGGCATCTATCGGAATTCCATCTTGTGATAATTGCACGAATTGCAAAATTCTTCTAACCACACGTCGACAACAAGTATGTAATTCAATGGGTAGCCAATGCAACATTCCACTTGATGTGTTAAGCGATGAGGAAGCATGGGCTTTTTTCAGCAAGTGCGGGGGTTTAAGCAACGACCCCTCTCCCTTCATTGTTGTGGCAAAGTCAATAGCCAATGAATGCAAGGGTTTGCCATTGGCAATTGTAGCAGTCGCAACAGCTCTCAAAGGCAAAGCTCCTAATGAATGGAAAGTAGCGTTGCGGAGATTGAGGGGGTCACGATATGTGGGTAGTTTTGAGGCTGATCAAGATGTCTATAAATGTATAAGGTTTAGCTATGATTACCTTCAAGATAAGGAAGCGAGACTGTGCTTCCTGCTATGTTCTCTATTTCCTGAAGATCATAGTGTTGAAGTGGAGGTGCTCGTGAGGTATGCTTATGGATTGGGTTTGTGTCAAGACGTTGTGGATTCAATTGATAGTGTGAGGACAGAACTGCATGTTGTAATTACAACTCTCAAAGCTTCAAGTTTATTGTTGAGTGGCAGTGACATGCTTGGAAGAGAATCAAACGGATTTGTTAAAATGCACGATATTGTTCGTGATGTTGCATTGTGGATATCTTCTGAGGATGGGAATACTGAATCCATGACAAAAGCAGGTATGGGATTGGAAGAGTGGCCAAAGAGTGTACATTATCAGTATTTCTCCCGAATTTCCTTGATGAAGAATGCTATAGTTGAACATCCTGGTGGACTAGTATGTTCAAGACTAAACTTATTGTTACTAGATGAAAATGGATGCTACAAATTTCCAAATGATTTTTTCGATGGGATGAAAGCGCTTCAAGTGTTGAGTGTAAGTGATTATTGGAGTTCTCTTTCTTTCTCATTGCCACAATCAATTCAGCACTTAACAAATCTCCGCACTCTACGCATAGAGTGGCTCCAATTAAACGATATCTCTCTTTTAGGAAAGTTAAAGGGTTTAGAGATTCTAAGCCTCCGTGGTTCTTACTTTGAAGAATTGTCAGAAACTATTGGAGAGATAAAGGGCTTAAGGATGTTGGATTTGTCAAATTGTAAGGGAAAGATGCGGATACCTGCCAATTTGTTAAAAAAGTTATCTAAACTTGAAGAGCTTTACATTGGAAAACTTGGGAGAGATGAAGGAAGTTACAATGTCATCTTATGTGATTTGATGTCACTTTCAAAGTTGTCCCTCTTATCATTGGAGATAGACAACATTCAAGGTCTTCGTGAGGCCATTTGTTTTCCGAAACACTTGGTACGATACTACATCAAATTTGGTGGCATGGAGCTGAAAAGATCTGGTGGCGTGGAGCTGAAAACATCAAACACTAGGTATTCTCAGTTGCCATATCCAATGTCAAAAGAGTTGATCTTGGAAAAAATAGATGTTGCCAAACTAATTGCATTTAAGGAGATCATACCAGGAGTGAATTCCTTGTTTTTAGATAACATTAAGAACGGTTGTATTCGGAATATCATGCCTACAATTGATCAAAATGGTCTAGATGTGTTGACGTCTCTCAGTCTCCGTAATTGTCATAACATGGAGTGCCTCCTTGACACAACTGATCCTGACTGGAACCCGACAACTGCATTTTCAAGCTTATATTCTTTAAATCTACGCGGTATGAATTCCTTTAGAGAGTTGATCTGTGGTTTGCCTCCAAAGGGACTTTTCAAAGAATTGCAGAAGTTGTATGTGCATGGCTGCAACAAATTACGTACTGTAGTTTCAGCAAAGCTGTCGCGGAGATTGCCAAACCTCAAGGAAGTGATAGTTGAAAAGTGTAAGGAGCTGAAAGAACTGTACGAACTTGACTTGGTTTGTACAGATGCGAAAGAAACTGAGCTATTGCTCTCTAATTTGGGAAGTATGAGGCTTTTAGGTTTACCGGAACTGACAAGGATATGGAAGGGTCCTGCTATTGAAGTTGCAAGCCTGGTGAAACTCAGTGTACTTGAAGTTGTTGGCTGCCCAAGACTAACTTCCTTGTTTTCGCCGTTACAAGCTCGAAGTTTGGTGCAACTACATGTGCTCATAATTGAACATTGCGATGAATTGAAACATGTCTTCTCTGCAGACAATTGCCGGCTGGAAATACAAGCAATTGATCAAGAGGCAACAGTATTGTTGCCCCAATTAAAATTATTGCAACTTGAAGAATTACCGAACTTCATTAGCTTTTGGCATGAAAATGATATCCCGCCATTTCCATTAGTGCCCTCTTTGAAGCAGTTACATGTTGTGGGCTGTCCTAGCATTGGGACACAATTCATTGATGAACTGCAGGTTTTTGGAAAGGTGCATTTTTTTGTTATACTTAGATTCTACTCTTAATAATAGCAATAATAATAGTGTGTCTTGGCAACTATATTTTCTTCAATCTTTTCTGTATCTAATTGGAAATGTTTACTGAAAATCAATATGACAGGTTATGCTACTACATATATGCTCCTTGCATTGTCCTTTCGATCATAGGCAAATTAGTCCTATATGTGTGCTTGTGATAGATTAGCACCGTTTGTTAGTTACATTGAGAAATTTCTTACTTGGTAGGAAAATATAAAAGGCCTCATATACAGTGGATCTGTTAACATAAAAGGTATTTTGTTTATCTATTTGCAGAAATTACAGAAACTAAAGGTGGAAGGGCTGAATTGCAGCAGATTATGTAATACAGTCGTAGAACAGTTGATGACAGGCTCGAGAATAAGTTTGCAAACCTTGACTATTACAAATGTTGAAGGATTACAGCCACTTATTCAAGGCTTGGTTAAAGTGAAAGAGTTGGAAATCGTAGGTTGCGAGGGAGTTGAAGAAATAGTGGAGGTGGGAGGAGAAGGACGAGTTGCTAATGCTTTGGGTGGAGAACATAATGCTCCTTATTTGCAATCGACTATAAGTTGGAAATCGTTAAGGTTGGAAAAACTAGCCGACCTTACATGCATTTGGAGAGGCCCCTCTCAATTACTAATCTTCCACAATCTTGGGTCGTTGTGTGTGAGTGAGTGTCATGGGCTGAAGAAGCATCTCTTAACAACCTCCATTGCTCGGAGTTTGTTGCAACTGTCTAATCTTGAGGTGAAGGAGTGCAACGAATTGGAGCAAGTATTTGCAGACGATGAAACTGGAGACCGTGACAAGAAAAGTGCAGTAACACTCCCACGACTCTGCCATTTGGGTCTCAATGAACTACCTAACCTGATCAGCTTTTGCCCGTCCCGTTATCATTTTATATTTCCATCTTTTGGGGGTTATCTATCTGTCAACAATTGCCCAAATAACCGTACAGGCCTTTCCCGGGAAACCAATTCTGAAGGGCGCACGACCACGGTGCATGCCAAAGGGGAGGTATGATCATTAGAACTAACAATAATTCTGCATCAATTATCATCACATTATTGTTAATGTCGTTTGATTTCCACGGGTACAAACTCTTGAGTTAGAATCATAGAATACATATGCACCTGCCAATTTTCCCCAAACACAAATTGTTAATACCATCCTTCTGATTTATTTTTCAGAACTTCCGTTTGTAGGACATGTATATCAAATACTGTGACAAAACCATGTATAATAAGTAATAACACACTAACACAGAAAATATGATCCAATTAATTTCGATAGAATGATTATATAACTCTGGTGTCAATTGAAATGAGAATCATCCTTTCATTTTATTATTTGTGGTTTTATATGAATGCTATAACAAAGTTTTCAGCAGTTTTGACCTTTGAAGTTGGCGCAATTTTCTCATTTCGCACTTATTTATATTGCAGTCTTTTAAACGCTACTGCATAATTCTCTATTTTTTCATTTTGTAGGCTTTTTGCTCGACTCAAAACAGAGGCAAATGCAATAATATCCATAGCAGAATCAGTCTACCTTTATATGAGGAAGAAACTGAAGCTGAGGCATCGATTTAGGTCAATGGAGAGACCTAAAAGGTATGAGCTCTTTAAGTTGTATCTGCTTGAACTGAGCCACTTGGTAGTTTCATATATACCGCGTGGATTTGCATTGTATTAGAAAAAATTAGGAGTTTTGAAACCTGAGCATTTTTCATAGTTTTTTTTGCAGGACACAATGATCCAACTGAAGATGCAAAGGCCATGAAGTTTGTAGTAGCAGACATGAAGACTATCATATGTTAAAGTTTGTTGATATGATATGTTTAACCTGTTTTTCCTTTGGAAAAAAATGTTCTAAGTATTTTTTTTGTGGATTTATCAAACCCATGGCTTTTTTGAGAACTGTAATATGTTGTTGGAACCATTTTGGTTAAAATTAATATATGGAGTATGGAATAGAGAAGAGTCCTTTTTGTCTGTGTGCATGTCATTTTACAATTACAATGAAATCAAAACTGATAGCTTGGAACTCAAGTAAGCCATCAACTAAATCATTCTCACTAGGATTGAGTTCCATTCCAAGTAGTTTTGATTGTTTTGAGAATTCCTGAAGCCATATAAACATTGCCAGAAATGTAAGGGTGTAAATGAGCTGAATCGCTCAGATTGGAAAAAAATTGTCTGCTCGGATTTGATTGTTTTGATAATTTCTGAAGCCATAATCATTCAGAGTCAAAGGAACCAAAATGACTGTCAAATTGAAAAGGTTTCAAAACAATCCCTGGGATATTGGGATATATCATCTTATTCTAGATTGAATTGAAATAAGTAACATCATATATAGTTTATTAACTAAATTGAAACAGTACATTTCAAGAGCTACTCTGTAACATTTTCAATGCAGATTCTATCTTGTAGCCTGGTGGTCAATATTCAAGTCAGTATAAGAAGTTGACCTTAAAAAAAGGAAACTTTATTGGCAGACACCATAAAAGAGGTACAGTACAGGCACGATTCATACAGAGACTAGAGATTAAAGAAAACGCTTCCTAAGGCCAATACAGCATACACTACCAAAACACTCTATTTCCTGTTATTGCAATGGCAAGTAACATGTCATGGGTATTATAAAACTACAGACCTCTCTCATCCATGATCATGGTGAAGCCAAGACGGGGTCGGAGCCAGAGCCATGGGAAGCCGCGTCCTCTTTTGATATGGCAACCGGTCTAGGGGTGTCTTTAGTCTTCCCATCTTTGTTGATGGACCGGTTACCGTTTTGGTGTGTGCTTAGAGAAAGCCTCCTGTTGGGTGTTCCATTGGCTCGAGGTCCTACCACTTTCTTTGGACGAGCAGGGCTGGGCCTCGAGTCTTGGTCTGTGGCGCTTTGCTGCTCCAGGTATTTCTTTTGGTCCTGTCAAGTCTAAAACGTTACATGATGAAAATGTAAAGTAGCTCTAGGCATATTATTTGCTAATGAACATGTCCTCTAATTATCAGCCAATTATTGCATTGCCTACCCGAATCCTCCGCTTCTCTTCTTCTCTTTCGTGCCTTAGCATGGCATATTCGTCCATCATGGCCAGGAGAGGTACGCCATCGTAAGTAAATGATATTCCTCGATCTTCTTCCCATGCCCGTGTTTTTGCCACCAATGAATCAACCAGAGCTACACAGCATATAAAACCAATTTAAATTCAAGGTTTCCGAGCATGTTCACAACATAGCTCAAACAGAAGCAGATGCCATCACTTATTCTATGAAAATATGTAGAGGTTTACGCATATATCAAATGTAATGAAGTGTGACATTGTTTTTTTTTTTTGATCAGCGAAAAGAGAGAATTTTATTGATGAAAACTTACAAAAGCTTCCAAGAGGGAAGCAAAAGAAGCCATAAACATCAACAACAAAAACAAAGAAAACAGAAAAAACAAGAGAAAAGAAGAGAGATACAAGTAAGATGGAAGGAAGAAAAAAGAGAAACCTAGACGGGCTCACGAAGCCTGTTTTTGGCCTCTACTTCTTCGAGAGCGGAAAGCATATGAGCATCAGGTATGTTCCAAGTGACGCCCAAGGATTTGCAAATATCCAAAGTTCGAACAGCACGGGCCCGGTTGTCAGTGAAGTCTTAAAGTTTGGAATGATAGATTCCGGAGTCGGGTCATTAGAAACTAGCGGTGTCTCAACGGGAAGAGGATCCGCGGGCACCGGTTGATGTCCAATTGTGTCTGATTGAGAGATGGGAGGAGTCGTGCTTCCGAGAAAGGCTGGAGCCTCGTCGATTGAAGGACCAACAGAGGGCACTTGAAAAGATCTCAGGCGACGAGAGGATTTAAGCTTCTTACGGATCCGTCGGCGGCAGTAAACCAAGGGCTCCAGAGATCTCCAGCGCTGACGTCGTTTGGACTTGATCTTTGATTTGCCAAATAATTTCATCAGAGGAACATTAAGCTCATCTGTGACAGAACCCACAGGAGGCCCACTATACCAACAATAGAGGTAGGGCACTCCTTTTCACCATATTTCACGTGTGAGACCAGCTTTACTTCATCAACCGAGGCACCAGTTTTCGAGGCAGCAAATTCTCCAACCGAGGCACAGAATTCCGAGGCCTTGGGCACACCATTTGAAACCCTAACCGCAGAATCCGAAGCAACGGAGGGGGAAGCCGAGGCGACACCTCGTGGAGAAGCAACCTCGGAATTGACCGACTCGTCATCGCGAGTCGGCGCCGGAGATCGCAGCGGCGAGGACGGAAAAAATTCTCCATCTTCTAGCGACGCTCCCAAGTAAAATTTTTCTAATGAATCTCCGATAGCAGAGCGAGAACATTTTAATTCTGAAGAGGTAGAGATGGAGGCGAGTCTGGGTGAGTCCGGCAATGACGACTCATAGAGTTGTGGCATAGTAGTGACTGGAACTGTTGATGAAGAGGTAACAGAGGCCAATATAGTAAAGAATCTGTCAAGCACCTGCAATTCGATCGATAAGTTGGCTGGTGGTACCGAAAATGGGCTCGATCAAATGCACCTCCAGAGATGGATACTGGGTGTACAAGCAGGATTTCCCCAAATTTCGAAGCAATGCTCGTGAAAGATTCTCGGACCATGCCAGGATCGAGACTCCAGAGATGACCACCCATCTGAAGAACCCACCCAATTCAAGCAAATTTGGTTTGTTGAGGAAAGCCACAAACCAGCGACGAAGCCAATCCCAATTTGAAGCTTCAAGTTCCGCGAAGAAGGGTTGATTGAAGGAGGAGATGATGAATACCCTATTTCCCAAAAAGGAGACATCAACATCCAGGACTCCCTCATGGATTATTTCTCCCAAAATATACTCGGAACTCCAGTTGGAATGAGCAACACCCAAGACAGAGTATTTGTATTTTGAAACAAGAAGGTGGTTGATGTGGCCGGGGCAAGATTCTGTGGGTGGAGCTACATTGCAGACTGGAGCAGAAGAAGGAAGATGTGCAGTCATTGGTAAGGCTGATCCAGTCAATGCTTCTTTGAAAGATTTGGGTGTGTTATTATGTGAAGGGGTATGGGTGGGAGATTTGGAAACAGGGGAGGTGGAGAAGCTACTATAACGGGAAACGGTGACGAAAAGACGAGTGCCACGAACAAAAATTCCATTGAATTCTTTGATCGGAAGAGAGACATCTTCCTTCCTGCGATAGTGGATGAAAACGAAGAATCTGGCATTTTGTTTGGTTTGGAGGGGATTTCAACACCACTAAGAGTGCCGACAGTACCAAAGAAGTCTTCAAGCCATTGATGGGTGGTGTGTTTAGAAAGGTTGCAAACAAAGACGAATAAGAGAGACTTTGGTTTACCGGAGAGAGGTTGGTTGGGGGTAGGAGGTTTGGGCAGTGAAGATTTGGGAAGTGGAGGTTTGGGAGGTGGAGGTTTGGGCAGAGGAGGTTTCGTGTTTCTCTTGCCTGCCCTTACAAATGTCACTCTACCAATAGCCAAAATGATCATCTTTGTAATCATTACATTAATTAATGCTTAGTCTAGATAAAGAGAACATTAGAACCAATATGATACAGAGGATAAAGACTGACCAACCGGGAGAGATTAATTGCGTCAAAAGGATGAAAAACGGTTTCTATATCCAGCAAAGGGCATATTAGGCATGGAAAAAAAAATAAATTAGGCATCATTGAGGAAAAAACGGGAATAAAGAATCCACTCGCTGTCAATATTCAAATCGCAATCAAATACCTTAAAAACATATATTCCATAGCAAACGAGTACCGACTTCAATCAACACGGAAAAGGGAGCATCACATTCAGTTGTATTAACATTATAAACATACCTGGAATTTTGTTGACCAAAACCCGAGCTTTTTCTGCACGCTTTAGGTTTAAGTGTGCACCTCTGCTTGCATTATACCTGTTATCATCCTGTTTCAATGAAGGCAATTTTAATGTGATGTGGTCAATGCACCAAAAAATAGCTAAAGCATTGCAAAGAAAATCAATATCAAATTGTTCTCTTTTTCATCTTCCATTACGGTTAGATACTTGTCTATCCTAATTCCTAATTAAATATCTGGTAGAGATAGTAAGAACAGTAGCACAGATTTGCCAACTCAATTGTTCACAAATTCAAACCATTGTGGTTCAAGCCTACAGCGGATAGAGTGAGAATGAGAGAGATCAAACATACCCGATTGTAGTCTTCAAGCCAACTCTCTTCTTCACAGGCTGACATCCATTTCTCAACCTTATCCAATATCTCTTTTCTGCTGAGAGATTCTTCTTTGGCTTTTGCTATCTGAGTATCCATGTCAGCTAGTAACTCAACAGGCTCAATATTCCCAGAATCAATGAGTGACATAATTTTTTCTCTAGCAGCCTCTGGATCTATTTCTATATGAGCATGAGAAAATATCTCCTCGAGCTCGGTTTGCTTCTTAAATGCAATCTCCTTCATTCGGCTAGCCTTCAGCTGATCAAGCCTTTGAACCTCCACCTCGGCCTATTTCAAATATCAAAGCAATGAGAACTCAACTACTCTGATTCATTCATTGTTAACACCATTGAACTAAATTTACTTTATAAACCTGATCAATTAGATCTAGAGCAAGAGCTCCAGGTACAATGACCTCATCAACTGAAGCGGATATGTTACAGGTAACATGGTCAAACAAACCCCTTTCTTCATCAGGCGTATCCATCAGATTCCACAAATCAATTAGCTGAGTTGCTAAATCTTGAAGCTGTGAAGGGAGAAATGCATTTCAAGTTTAATTTAATACACTGAATCAAACAGTAAATGAACAATTGTGAACGATACAAAGGAGCACGAACAAAGGAAGCAAAATTTAATACAACTAGAAGTAGAGAGATATTGAAAATTTTCTGGCAATAACAGCAGAGGAAAATGACAGTCGTCAAATAACTAAAGAAATATTGCATGTGTTTATGTGGCAAAAAGATGGAGTCGTAGTCGATATCCAACAGTGTCAAAAGAAACAATTTTACTATCACAAGTATTAAGATTTGAAATGCTATACAAGTTACCTTATTTAGCCGCTTCTTCTTATCCTCTTTCAGTGCCAAGACAGTATTAACCAGCCTAGATAGAGTATCATTGCTAATGCTCTTGGATTGCACATTCGTGGAGTCATTTAAGCTTGGATGAACCTCTGTCACGGTGTTGAGGAAGTCCATTCCAAGAACAGAACAGAGATCATGGACCGTGCTCACCAATTCAAGGACCTTGTGCAACCTATCACTCTGGAAGTTCAAACAAGTGATTAGTGATAAATACAACAATTTGTATTTTATTATGATAGGAGATGTACCTTTTCCTTTTGAAGTTCTTGGAGTTGGTTATGATATTCATTGAATTTCTTCAGGGTCAGGTCTGTCTCATCAACATCAGGAGTTCCCTGCTCACTCCAATTCCCGGTTATTTCACCACATATCTTTTGTATTTGTGACAGCACATCAGAGAAATCCTTGACTCTCTCCTCTTTTTGTTTCCAGAGTTGTTCAAGTACAGGTGCTATAGCAGCGAGTTGTTCCTTGATTGTTCCTGTACTGTCATCAGGCTGTAGCATCCAGAAAATCATGTATTTTAAGTTCACCATTTAAGACGGTTTACATGCCTCGTAGGTAATTTCCTACCTCTACAACCACAAAAGTAAGTATTACTCACAATTCCAACCACTGTCTTTTCTCCAAGTGCAGATAAAAGACTAGAAAGTTCGAGTTTGGCATCTGATAGTGTTTGAAGCAACTGTGCCCTCGACTTTGCAGCAAACTCAACCTTCCTCTTGTACACATCTAAACATTCCTGCTCTAGCTGTAGAAGCATCCTGTCCCGTTCCTCATCACTTTCACCAACCTCATCCCAGATTGCCTACAGCAAGCCATGGATCAATGCACACCATTTCCTTACCCGACATATAGAACATATACAATTGTTTCGACCAAAGAATGTTCATTACTAAAAAGGCGAATTACCTGAAGTTTCTGTAGTAAAGAAGCGCAAGTGGTTTCTCCAATTAGAGGGTTCCGGGAATCTGTTACCGCCATTGTACTTACACCACAACCTGACATTAGAGAGAGCACATAAGGACTGGTTATATGGATAAAATGCACAACACAAAAGACAGAGAACAAGGTGCACATACCTTTTCACTAGTTACAAGCAACCGTTCACCAAGATCTCAATCATGC
The DNA here is from genome assembly GCA_963920655.1 of Geranium rotundifolium. Taxonomy (NCBI): domain Eukaryota; kingdom Viridiplantae; phylum Streptophyta; class Magnoliopsida; order Geraniales; family Geraniaceae; genus Geranium; species Geranium rotundifolium. The sequence goes on from OY987319.1 coordinate 33,917,598, forward strand.
AACCCCTGTTAAAATTGGTCGTGTACAAAGACAAAGAGTCAGCTCTAGGCTAATTATGGTAAACAGAACATTAAACTCCATCATGCAAACATTTCCACAAATGAAATGCAAAATTCAAAACGGCTCACTTCCTATGCCAATGCAAATGTAAGCAACACTACAAGGTATAAAAATGCAGTACGAGTATGCTCATCCTCAATGGCCTTAAATTTGTAGAACCTAGCAGAACAAACGTTACAAACCTGAAACAAATCCATATCAGAAATTTTGCTCACTGTACTCGAATCCAGAACTTCCCCAATTCTCTTCTCTCATTTTTTTTAACTAAACCCAAAATTCATCTTTAACTTTCACCAAAACCCACTCAATTAACCAAATCACAAGCATTACTATATTCTCCAGCCCCAATCATGAGGTAATAACCAAAAAGATATCCACTTTGATTTCAGCATCTTTATATTCTACTGAATACCCACTTAAATAACCAAATCATATAAACATTACTAAACTGTAAAATTCTCCATCCTACCAATAACAAAGCAATAACCAAGCAAACACCAGAAGTTGATTTGAACATCACCAAATTGATCAAATTCTGCATTTCCCTAAATCACAGAAACAAAACCCACAAGCACAATTACACAAAATTAACACTCCACCACTCTAACAATCACTCATTCTCACACAAAAACGAAAACCCAGAAGGCCAAAACCTCACATTCCCATAGAAAATCACAAGAACAAATTCAAAAACACCCAGATCAAAACGAACACCAAGAAATCAGACAACGGTCTGAAGAAAGACAGAGAGCCCAGAAAAGCAGAATCGGAGGAGAGAGAGGAAATGCGTACCGTGATCGTCCTCGGAGGTAGGGTTTTCGGGATTCAGATCTATAAGCTTTCTCAGTGTGTAGAGCGCTTGTGAGTCTGAGTCTGAGTCTGTGAGGAGAGCAGTGTGAAGGAAAAATGACAGAGACTGGTGTTATCGCTGGTGGGGCCCTTTTGTATATTATTATACATCTATCTGTCTGAGAAGTCATGATTAGTAAATGCCCCTGCTTTTTGCATTATTTACAAACATGGCAATTCTGTAACAATGTCAACTAGTACAAATTTGTCTTCATTACTTTACTCCATATATTCTCATACTCATTATTAATCCACTATCATTATAGAGAATATATGATTGACAATTAACACATTTTAAATATTCAAATAATAAAAAGTAGGTATGTATTTGTCTATCAGTGAAATAAAATTAATATCAATCTATCTGCACCAAAAATCAAAATCATTCAACAATTATTGGCTTTGGGTTAGTTATGATTACACATGATTTGTTCATTGAAAATTGTTGTTAGATTTTAGGGATGGTGTTGACACGTTATTTTATTTGAGGTGATATCTTACCTTTACGCATTTATTTATTCACATTAAAATACAAAAGGAGGCATTTGTGTAATTAAGTTCTCAAATGAGGGGCAAATCAGAATGATGACGTGAGGCAGAAGGTCTTGAAAAAGAGAAACAACATTCATTAAATAAAGCGTCACGCAAATGATAGAACAAAAGAGAGAGATTTGGGGCAGTGTGGGATGGGGTCGAGCCTAGAAAACTTGTAAAAATCAAGTTCAAAACAGAGTCAAAGCCATAATTAAGTTATAATACAAACGAGAGAGAAAAAACAATCACATTACATTACACATCAAGAATTTAACAGAGAAAATGAAGTGAAAACTTACAATAATCCATTAATTCAAGTTATTTTCCTACCAATGATACACCAAATGCGAAACTATGAACAACACAAAAATGGTTTCTAACGCATTCTCATTACCCTTTTGCTCACATATTGATTGAAAAAAACATCTGCTTTCAGACCATAAAGATGATGTCTGTTCGTCTCTCACTTGGTAATGTACTCAACCTCGGCATGTTCTCTCAGCCATTCTAGCACCTTAGCTCCTTCTAGGACCTCTTGCACCTGTATAATTTCAGGCAAGGTAATTTCAAAACCTTCACATTTGCTTAGACTTGCATTTTCACACTTTACATGAAGCCAAATCTTGAGTGAGAATTGTCAAACCAACTCGGCCATTGTGAGGGTGTGTTAGAGTATCACCCGTGATCACCAACTTAAATAACATTATGTGACTTCACCTATCAATTTGAGTTTTTAGGTAAGTTTGAGTTTCTATTATAGAGTTTGGTTGATTCTGCACGCTCCTCTTTGCCATTTGTTTCATGCCATAGCCCTTGGTCCACCTGTATATTCTTGTAATTAGAAAATTCCGTGATCCGACACACCCGTGAAGTGGGTGTTAGAGTCATGCACGTGAGTGAGTGTTAGAGTACCGCATCTGAAAGATGTGGATCTGTTCATCAACTTAAATAACAATTTTGAGCCTCTACTAGTAAGCTTGAGCTTTTAGTTGAGTTGGATTTCTATCAAGAATCAATCTGACGGCGGAAGTATTTACTGAAAAATGCTTGAATTCACGAACCTGTTCCTTCACACTATCCTCGTTGTATTCTTGGTTATGGGTTTTGAATTCAGAAACAGAATTCTCTACCTCTCTGACAAGGTCCTCTGTTGGGAACTGCAACACAATGAAACTAACTGAGTTCAATGCACTGAATCTGGTCGCAATGCTAATTCTTGTAAAGTCACCTCACCTGCAAATTCTCGCGTTTGAATATATCTCCAACGGCTAGATTTTGTTTTATCACGCTCAGTATGTTCCCCTCCTGGGTCCTGAGGAATTCGTTTACAGCCTTGGGACTCGATAGAGCAGCCAACTGTTCTTGGCTTAGTTTCACTTTTGCCTGCAAGTTATGCAATCTAGAATAAGGACAGGCACAAATGCAAGAGAGAATGATGATGCCACAAATGTAGTTAATGTTATATTAAGACGGGCATTCTCAGAGAACGAACCTGTAAGTCTAGAAGTCTGGATCCGTAAAGCTGCCTACCTTGTTCCTCAAATATGGATTGGGGAATATCAACCTCCACCATCTAAACATTGCATAAAAGACATGGAAACTGTTAAAATTCCAGCCAAAGTCCCATATTGAACATATATGAGGTGAAATGATTGTTGATATACACATTGAACCCAAGATCCATAGCAGTGTTGTAAAAGTCGTTAGGCACTAGTCGAACCAACAAAGCCTCCGGAGATTAATTGGGTACAAGTCGGGAATTAATCAGATTTGTATTTTTTTTTTTAATAAATAAAATTAAGTACAGCTTACAGATCTGGTCTTGATGATATGCAAGAAGTGAGTTTATTAACACCTTACAAAGCTGGTCTAGTATTGCATTATCCGTTGCTTGCTCTTTAGCAGTTTTCTCCACTTCCCGGCATTTTTCCAACAATGTTTGCTTCACCTGCATATTTGCCAAAAATAACAGTATGTTACTTATAGGATTGAATAAAATACAGAATCTGCTGAAACAGAACAACTCAACTGAGTCAATGCAAGTTCAGAAAAGTCACCTGCTCTAAGGTGGTGCAACCAGAAATAAGCTTATCTGCGAGGGAGTCATCTAATTCTGGCAGATCTCTATAGAATAGTTCTTTGCACACAACCTAAGATTGAAAAAAACAAAAGAGAGAAGTTTTCCCATGGTCAGCAGTGCAAAATGACTGAAACTATTTTTTTTAAACATAAACTGATTATACTGACATACTAATGATATATCTTGAACTCGGAAGATAAACAGCACACAAGGTATTATAGGCATTTCACACTTCTTAATAGTGTTAATGATACATAAAATTTCTTTACTTTTGTGATGTGACAATAATTTGATCAATGATACTGCTAGTATGGGGATTGGAACCAGCAATCTCATGCTTATTACATGAGGCCTCTGCCACTTCACCCACGGTATTTGATCATTATTAAAATTTACAAGTACTACTACAGACTACAGAGTCCTAAAATTCTAGGAACATCGCTCACTCACCAACCAGTTGGGATATTGGTAATAGCATGACAAGTGAAAAAGTTTAACAGTGAAAGCACTAAAATGAACCAGTTCCAGGCGACAGTCACTTACAGTAAATTCGGCATGAACACCGCGAAGATGTTCTTGTCGCCATGATTCAGGAAATACTATTGGAAAGGACCTTGTTTCACCTCCACGGATTCCAATTAGTGAATCGAGGAAACCTGGAAGCACTTTATCACCATCTTCCGTATCAAAATTAAAATCTGCAAAATCAAAGTTGGAGCAGATGTTCATAACACGGTGACAACTAAATAGTAACAACCTGAGGTCAAGTGTACTTTGCCGAACCTTTACTCTCTGCAGATGGAATATTTTGAGCATCATCAATTGTCTTTGCTGATATATCAATAACTGCAACATCACCAACCTGTGGAAGTTTAAAATTCTTAGAAGTGTGAAGATCAGGATGCAGCTATGGGCCTAACTTCAACACTTGACAACACTTCATATGACTAAAACTAACCCTCAAAATGTTTTTCTCGCACAAAACGTCAAGTTGCGGTCAAGGTTCTGAAACTCGGGGTTGGGGAGAACTCGACGAGGCAAAAAATAAGGGGTTTCAGAGAACTCGGGGAAAAATCAGCAAAACTCATTTTGTATCAAATAAATATTCTACGTGTACATATTCATATATTATTCACATGAAAGACAAATATAACAAATTGTAGTCATATGATAATTTAAAGCAACTTACCAAGTTAAAACAAACAAAAAAATTGTAGAAATAGTTTCAAAGCGTATGTAAGAACTAAAAATAAATTTTGATCAACTTTAACCAGGTTTGACCAAGTTGACCGGTGAGAACTAGTCAAAACCGAACTACCAAGAACGAGTTCTAAACCTCGGTCAACTCGGTTGGGATTTTAGAACACTAGTTGTGGTGTTCAATTACTATACTTGCTGATATAAGAAACTGAAAAGATTGGAGGCACTCATATGATCAATGTCAAATTTTAGTCCAAAAGCTTTTACTTTTGAATAAAACATGCCATAAAGAACTATGTCAAAAAGAATGTTTATACAAAGTTAAAAGGAAACCACAATAAAAAAAAGAATGCATCTGAGTGGATGAACTCAAGCAAAAGTTACCTGCAGTCCTCTGTCAGTTACGATTCTCAATATACCCAAGGACTTATGACGATGTCTTAATTCTTGTTCAGAAGCTCTGAGAGCATCTATCTCGTTATCTAGTTCAACAACGATCTTCAGATTCTTGTATCCGTTTTCAGGATTCCATTTGATTTCAGGTGCCACATCAACAATAATATCATATCTGAGCCATAAGTCAATCAGTAAGCATACATACATACATATATATATATCACACAAACACGTATACATCCTTAAGCCCTCAATTGGTTTGTTTATGAAAATCATCGATTAACAATATACATTTCAAAGATGGAGCTTCTTGCAGTGTAACCTAAGAAAAGTACAAGAAAATGCTGAAAAACTTTAACGATGCATATATTGCTTACTTGAGTAATCTGCTGGAAGTATACACATTCAACATATCAGAAAAATCACTTATAATGCGAACTGAGTCTTGCAAAGCCCTGTCAGTCACCTATTTTAAGTGTCACAACACAGCAGCTTAATAAAAGACTGAATGTCCAAAGCATAAAAGAACATGTAAATTTTGGTTTAGAATACCCTAGACATGGCATGTGGAAGGGTCCTCTTCAAAATAGATTCAATTACAGCTTTTTCGAAATCCTCCTTCCCAACGTAACGTATAAGAAGATTCTCGGGAGCAATCTTTCCAGGTCGAAATCCAGGGATCTATGCATGAAACCAATTCATAAGGGAATTACTTTTGTCAATATACAGCCTAGAACCATAAAAAGATAACAGAGCATCTCTGAGTAATCAAAAACATTTTTCCCTAAAATGAAGTATATATCCCTGCATCAGAAAACGAGACAGCCTAATAGGCCAATATAATAAAAATTGTAGGGCATGGAGCTAAAACAAACTTCATATTCACTTCCGCACTTGCATCAATAAAACAAACTTCAGCAGCACTAATATATTACAAATGTTGTAAAAATCTCCAACTTGTCCGATTAATCCTATAATCCGATTTATGATCCAAATAGACCAATCTAATTAGTCCCTAGAAAGCCCTCTCCGCCCGACTAGAGCCTACTGTTTTTTACAACACTGTATATTAGTGTCACAAAACAGTTCAAATGCAATGTTAGCACTCGCAAAGTTAGGTGTTCCTTGGACATCAAGATGTGGATAAACAAATTATAAGATTTTGTGATTGCGGTCAAATCCTTATTATAGAATAGAATACTAAGGGATTCAGCCAGAACAAATTATAAGCCCAAAAGTACCTTGGCTTGCTTCGCAACTTCAGCCAGAACGCTTTTGCGGCAATCTTTACATACAGCTTTTGGAACTTCTACACTCAACTTAATCTGCATTCAGATATACGAAAATCTCAGCGAAAGGTCATAATTCATAGGATTCATAGCGAGCAAGAAACATGTAACTATGAATAAACATACTCATAGAGCAGGAAAAAGAAAACCCGATTACATGGAACAACTCAACAAATTACACACTAATGAAAATGCAAAAATTTGCTGATTCACTGCAACATTTTTCATCTACAACTGTTTTTATGCATAAACATAAATCAAATTGTTTCTTAGAAAAAAGTTATGCACTCCCAAGTCAAAACGTACCAAATTCAATGTTGTAACTAAAGAATCACTAAAACCGACCACATAAGCAAAATTCACGCAATTCAACAATACACAATAAATGGCTGATCATCAAAGACCCATTTGAACAATCGGCCATAACTTTGACCTAGAACTGTTCCCGTCGATGAATGTGAACCAAATCGTTTCTAAGAGAACTGAAGAGCTCACGCTGGAATTGGGCGCTGGGGACTCCGAGACCACGATTTCAGCTGGGAGTGTGTCGAGCACCATGTCGCCGGCGACCGGAGAAGCGGAGACGCGGCCGGAGCTCCGGTGAGATGCGGGTCGGAGGAGGTGGATTTGGCGGGAAGAGGAGGGGAGGGTGAGAGCGTTGAAGGGTCTTTTGCTGAATTGGGAAAAAGGGTTCGTGGGGGGGAGACGGTTCGAGGGAAGGAGAGGTCGAATTGGGAGAGAAGGGTTCGAATTGAGGAGCGTTGTTGAGGTGCTACAGAGCTCCATGGTTTTGGGTTCTGTGAGTGAGAGCTCTGTGAGGACTCAGAGCTATGGATTGGATAAAGTGAAAGCCAGAGATAACGAGAAACTGAAGGACGATGAGATATTCATGAAACGATGTCGTTTTGTTTTATTTGGACAGATACTTTAAAGCACTTGTGTTAATCATGGATAATGACACTTTGGAACACCTTATTATACCGAAATGACAATTTTATACTCTAATTATTTTTTTCTTTTTTTTAATATCCTAACAATTTTTTTGTGACAAACTACCTCTAAAATGTCTAATATATCCAAAATTCCTCTAGTTCAATTGAAAAAAAATAGAATTAAACTAATAGTGAAATCAAACTGGTTCAAATTGGGCGGGTTCAAATCAGATTTATTTATCCGACCAGATGTATTTAGGTACATTAGGCATTTTAGAGATAGGGTGTCACAAAAAAATTGTTAGGGTAGTAAAAAGAGAAAAAAATAGTTTAGATATAAAAATGTCATTTCGCTATAAATAGGTGTAACAAAGTGTCATTATCCATTGTGAAAATGATCTACTTGCCGGATTAGTTTTTCAAATGGATTTAATTTTTGATTAATTTTTATAAGTTGTCGGATTAGTTTTTCAACCCGACTTAATTTCTGATTAATTTGTAAAAGTTCTTCTATGTCTAATTAACATCTTATAACAGTTTAAGCATCACTAATTTATACAATTAATTCAGAGTACACATGGCTCTATTTTTCAATATATACATAAATTTTCTAGATTTGATTTGTTTACTTTGGTCTGCAATATTAGAGTCTGAACTAAAATAATAATTATATGATCAATTTAACATATCTAGAAAGAAGCATTAATATTTCAATGAAAACAATTAATTTTATCGATGAAAATACTTGACGAAGAACAAATGATTAGTACGTACGGTAATGGTAACGTCCTTTATGGACCAACCATCATATGAACGAGAATATTTCATACGTGACGATATATGTTAATCGATTTGTTGACCGTTTAATAAACTTTATACAAACTTAAATTAACATCATAGGTCATACAATAAATCATAATCTAAACCTGACAAATAGACACGATCCTTAGGTAGCTCATACTTGAATTTCGAGAGGTTGATTTCAATTACAAACATAAACAAGGGTGGGCACTTTAGACCTGAAATAGAAGACCTAACTGAAACAAAAAAATCGAGGACCAAGAGTAATGTTCTTGATCCTAGTTCTAAAAATTAAAGAACTATAGATTTTTAGTTCGGTTCTGGTTCTTAGAACGTAAAACCGTCGGGTACCTGGAACTGGACTTGTATGCTAAAAATTCATCGAACCACCATCAATTTATATGAAGCATAAAGATAGACTACTTGAACCTTAGAATGAATCGAGAAAAATATATTACTTATCTTTTATTAGTATTTTATTTGTGAATTTTATAATTCGATTGAGTTTAATAATTAAGTCTTAATGTTTTTGTTTGTTAGATTTTTTAATAATTATAAACTTCTTGTCTAAAATCGAATAAAAATCATATAATTTGAACCTTAAACCGCATCTTAAACCACATAATTAACAAAAATAAAGAATTGACCGAGTCTAGCGGGTAAAACAGAAGAACCAAACTGGATAAACGGTTTTAGAACCGAACCGTTCCATTATGTAATGGTTCCGGTTCCAATTCTTAAAAATTGAAAACCGAAGAGTTCAGTTCAGGCCAGTTCGTGACTAGTTCGATCTGGTTCTGGACCCATGCTCACCCTTGAACATAATACAGTAAACAATGAGAGGGAAATTAACCAATGTGTTACTACAACTTTCTAAATTTAGAAATTGTTAGGACAATGAACCCAAAACACATGGATCTCAAAAACAACAATGTCGGAACACAATTAGCGCTCTCTATGGCTAATATGTACCAAGTCCGTTGAGATCAAACATTGTTCTTCACCTTAAAACCCTAATAATCTCCCCAATTTCCATGCAAATTCCCCCGAAACGATGACAAGAGATTTATTCGTAGCCTTAAAACCTAAAGCTCACACATTATGTTCAACGAAGAATCGTCATGTCATCGAAGAAACAACGACTATTCCTCAAGACGTTTTAATGGATATATTGTCAAGATTACCCGTAAAATCACTGGTTCGCTTCCAATGTGTCGACAAGTCGTGGGAGGCTCTCATAGAGGACCCTCTCTTCACGAACATGCACGTAAAGCGCTCGATCAAGAACGAAACAAGCAATCTCTTGATAATGCGCACGTTGGGAATCAAACACATATCCGAAAAGAAAGTGATCTCCATGTTCTCTCCAAAAACCTACGACATCGTTAGTAACGTTAACGTGCCATGCAAGGAACGTAGCGAGGATCACTTGAAGATCGTAGGGTCTTGCAACGGCGTCGTTTGCTTGACTCATTCTTTCATGGGTACCGACAACTATTTGTTCAACCCTTCGACTAGGGAAGTCAAGAAGCTCCCGAAACCCGACAACCTAAGACTGTCGTGGACAACGGATCATTTCAGGTGCCAAGTGATCCCGTGTGTCGGTCTAGGGTTTGGTTTCGGGCCCAAGAGTGAAGATTACAAGTTGGTTCGGATCCACGACTCGTTCCAAGACCCCGAAACCCTAAAAGTGTACTCGACGGTTGACATCTACACGCTCAGCACAAACTCTTGGAGAAGGCTCGACAACGTTGGAGACGGATACATAGTTGGAAACGTGTGTAAGGAGCTCTTGCATGGGATGTTCCATTGGAGAGCCGTTAGGGTCGAGGACAAGGCCTATTGTAGCTTTGTCATGTCTTTTCACGTTGAAAACGAGTCGTTCGGGGCGATTATGCTCCCCGAATTCGCACGCAACTTGTGGGGGAGCGCCTGGCTCGAGTACTGCGTTGACCTTTTCGTTCTCAAGGAATCGCTCGCGATGATCGTGAGCTCTCTCGATTGCATGAGCTTTGACATATGGGTTATGAACCAATATGGGGTCAAGAAGTCTTGGACGAAACATTCCACGATAGGGCCGTTTGGGAACATTATGAGGATGGTAGGGTTTAAGAGGAATTGTGAGATCTTGTTGGTGAATTATAAGGATTCGAAGCTATCGATCTACGATCCGGTTATGGAACGAACGAGAGATGTTCCGATCAAGGAGCTCTCGTGGAGGATCGAGGTGTTTAATTACATGGAGAGTCCGGTTAGAATCATGGGTAGGAGGTTGGTGGTGAAGAGGGAATCTTCATGGTACAATGTTTTTGTTTATTATGCTATTTTCATGGTCTTGGTAATTTTGTTATTGACCGTGTGTTGTTGTTTTTATGGTTTCTACGAGAACAAAGCGATCGTGTAATAATAGTTTCCATTTTGTGATGGATTTAGTAGATTTGGTAGTGAATTTAAGTTTAAAATTTAGCTTTTGAATAAGCTATACTCTCTCTTTTTTCATCATTTGTTTTAAAAAAAAAAATATGCTCTAAAACGGGTAGAAATAGAAGATCGATCAATTGAATTCATAATTGTAGTAAGTTTATTACTCTCTCCCTAGAATTGTTGGAATGTATTTTGAATTAGTTTAAATACATTATTTGGATAGAGTTTAGGATTTTTTTTTCATAAAAATGTTATTTATTCAATTAACTTAAAAAAAACAGATTAGTATCTGAAATATTTACAAATATATATGTTTTATGCCAAACATAATAACTTTTCAACGTTTAAAAATAAAAAATAATATTTCAATAAAATAATTTTACATGTGTCATCACCTAGCTGGATGGGACTAGGAGGCCTCAACTTATTATATTAAATTCAATCATAATAATACAAAGTAAATTCAATAATATATTGGTCTAGCATTCAAGTGACCCCCGATAAAAATGATGGCCCGCTGATTAGATTGATGAACCATGCATTATTCATATTTAACATTTGAATAGGTCTCCCTTTTTTCATCATTTGGTCTTTCTCAGATGAACCCTAAAATGGTAGAATCAGAAAATTGAATTGACTGCTTAGAATTATTGGAGTGTGTTATAAATATAGGAATTCAATACCGTGAATGTCTTGATTTATGAGTTATTATATAGGGCCGTGACAATCTGTTTAGGCATACGCGTAGAGATGATTTTAAAACACTCGATCAGTAGGCATACGCGTAGAGATGATTTTAAAACACTCGATCAGATAGTCAAAGTTATTGTGATATGTCCCTAAATTTAGGGTTTGGAGTCTCGTTCAATTGGAGAGATACGCAGCTTCGATTTTGGTGATTCCGCATATGCGCGACCCATGAGAGCTTGTCAGCAACAAAAAAGCTCGCGGTGGTCTGCGATTTGGGGTATTGGAACTCTCTTGATTTTGTGACGGTTTTTGGTTGGAACTCGAGTTTTGATTTTTTTTAGTTCAAAATCTTTGGAATTGGAGATGGTAAGGATGAGAGGTTATAATTTTGATATCACCTACGAGGGGAGACGGGTACGTGAGAGAGTCAGTGGAGGTTAGGCAGAGAAAATCCGACAATTAGCTTGTTGCGGGATCGAGGGCAGATGGATCCTGGAGGGGCTCATCAGAGGTAAGGTAGAAAAATTATGGCGATTTGATTGTTGTGGCTTTGGTTGGTTGATGGCTCGGTACTGGGAGGGATCAGAAATTCTCTACCGTCGATGGAAAGATTTATGCAAGCATATCGAACAAGGGGGTTTGGGTTTCCTTAAGTTTCAATACAATATCGTGGCGTCCTTGTGGGCTATTTGGGGGTCCAGACGACATGTGGATCTTGTTTTGGGAAGAGGAGTGGAGTGGATCGTTTTATTCCGCGTGTTTATTTGGGGTGGTGTACTAGGGGTTTGTTCTAAATGTTTTTGGGGTGGAACTTGTAACAGATTTGCGGAGAGTTGCAACTCATTCGAGGTAGAGGCCGCGAGTTTGCAAGAGGCATTTCGTTTCGCTATCTATTATTATGTTCTTCGATCTCGGGGTGGTTCTTGTAATGGATTTTCATAGAGTGTCAACCCATCCGAGGTGGAGGCTACGAGGTTGCAAGAGACATGTCGTTGCGCTATCTTCTTTTTTGCTTGTTGTTCTTATAATTTCAAAACTTGTGAATTAGTAATGTTTGCTTTTAACTAACAGTTGTTGTGATCATAGTACGAAGTTTGTCCCACCATCTGGTACTTTAATTGTCCAGTGTAATGTCAGGTTAGGTTATTTATAATTTAATAATACAGTGTTTTTCTCTAAAAAAAATGTCAAAATTATTACAAGGCAATGACAAAAAAGCTATGACCTAATGAAGGAAAATTTTGAAAATTAATGGACAAAATATGTTATTTTTGAAGAAATGGACAAAATATGTTAATAAGGAAAAGATGTTTAGGTATGAAAAACTCTTAGCAAAATATTAAGAGTAGATTTACCCTCAGATATGAACATTATTTAAAGCGTAGAAATACTACTATCAGATGATTACGAGAGTAAACACTTCGGCATACTTATTGACGTATGACATTTTTTATAATGTAAAACTACCCATGTCAAGTATCAAAATGGCTCTAGAAGTTCCTCCGGACATTTCAGTGGGGTTGATAAGTGTATCCCCCATAAATTTTTTAAGGAAACTCTAATGCACATTTGACTTTTGAGTAAAGTCAACACTCGCTAATATATGACATCATTTATAATGTAAAACTATTACCATTACGTATCAAATGGCTCCGGGAGTTCCCCCAAACACTTCAGTAGGACCGAAAAGCGTATCCCCAATAAAGTGTTCAAGGGAACTCTAGGGCACATTTGACTTTTGTGCATATTCAACACGTACTCATCGATATTTGACATCCGTTATAATGTAAGACTATATTGTCAACTATCAAATATCAAATGGCTCCGAGAGTTCCCCCAAACACTTCAGTAGGATCGATGAGTATACCCCTAATGAAGTGTTCAAGGGAACTCTTGGGCTCATTTGACTTCTCATGCATACACTTTGTTCTCTACTTGTCCATGCCTTGCAATGCTTACACATATTTATACTACTTGTGAGCACCTCCCTCACATAAGTGTTGTTTCAATTTGTACCAATAAAAGTAAAACCCTAAAATTGAGAAAGGTGGATCATAGAGATATGAGGAGTGAACTTGGACAGAATTGTGGGTACATGCTTCATTTTCTAGCACATATTCACCTCTCTTTTTCACCTTAATTTTCTCCTATATGTGTATGGAATCTCCATATTAATTTTGCTACACATATACTTTTGTGTCCATGGAAAAAGATGGTTCCTAGGAAAGATGAATGGCCTTGGTTACTATTCTCCTTATCCTTAATCAAACCAAACATTCTGGCCAGGTTCAAATTCATTTTATTGGATATTCGTATGTGTGCTTGATGCATCATATGATATGAGTCCGTGTTAATTGGAAATACATTTAACCAACTACCCATATCAATTTGCATCCTTAATAACTCATATTACCTAAAAATGTATCTGAGTTTTTGGATAAAATCATATGTTTTGGTGGACTTTAACCCTTGATCTTGATCGTCATATAAGAATCAAACACTTGATTGCTGAGATTAATATACCAGGTCAAACTTGATAATTAAAATTTTACCCAATAATAACTGCAATCCTTAGTTACATAAACGATAATCAAGTCGATCAAAAACTCAATCTAAACGAGTCAAAGTCAATCACAAACTCAGTCTATACATTTGGACAGAAATACATTATAGAAAGTTGTATATTTAGATGAAATCAAATCACACTATCAAGAGATACACATAACATTATCAAACTCCACTTTATTAACAGACCCAACATTTTGTATTTGACTCCCCCATACCCAAATATTCATCAGTACTCTTATACTCAAAGCATATCATTACAACTGAAATTAAACAAGCATAACAATAACAGTGGTTTCTTCAAAACAAAACAACTTGGAAGTTGGAACCACCAGATATAAACTTAAACACTAAATTCTCACATATTAATAACTAAATTTTAATATTCATAACCAGGTGATATGTTTTTCCAACTATAGACAACACACACCTTTTAACAAAACCATGAGTAGAAATTATCCATAAACCGAGATTTTACATTCACCAAGGATAACGCGATTGTACTAGATAAACAACCTAAAGTTGAAACTAAGCACTCGAGCCCCCAGTTTGGTGCAGCATGGCATCAATCTCGTCACCGTCTTCCATCTCAAGCTGCAACATCAAAATACTATCGTTAAAAGTCGGAAATCATAATTGTAACATAAATATGAAATGGGGAAAAGCAGAGAACCCAGTTCTAAAACTAGAGATTTGGGAGAACTCGATGAGACGAAAAATAAGAAGTTTTGAGAACTTGGAGATAATTCACGAAAAACTAGAGATTTTAAGACTCGTTTTGAATTAACATATTCATATATAATTCAAGTGAAAAACAAAAATAACAATATTTTAGTAAAATAAGATACTTTCAAACAACTTCATAAGTTCAAACAAAAGCACAAATTATAGAACAATTTCAAAACATGTGTAGAAAATAAAAATAAAAATAAAACTTGACCAAGTTGACCTAGTGAAAACTCGGCACAACTGAACTACCCAGAACGAGTCTTAAAATCGATCCTAAACTCGGCCAACACGAGTTTACCAAGCTCTCGGGGAGAACTTGGAGGCTTCAGAACATTGACAGAATGATGAAGAGAGATACCTCATCCGGAGTTTGCTCTGCACGGAGGCGACGACCATCAAACAAGAATGCAATAGAGTTCATCTCCACTGATTGCCTATCACAGTACGCATTCATGAGCTTCTTCAGTTGGGTGCTCCTCTTAATCCTGAAAAACACTTCATTACCATCCTACAAGCACAAACACAAACAAACCAAATCAGCATCTTACATGTTAGCTTGACACGGAAAAGGTGGTAGAGAATACAGAAAAAGTGGAGGAGATTTTTCATTATTTCGGATCAACAGAATATGACGGAAAACAACAGAAAAGGGGATACAAACACCTCAACAACAAGAAAACAACCACAGTAATTTCCAAAAAGATTGAACCACATCGACATTGTATCATGCATTATCAGATTAGAATGTCAATATGTTTCCAATTTAAGGCACTAACTTTTTTTGCAGGCACGTCAAACCAAGTGCACGTGTATCATGTTATTGGTACCATTAATCAAGATCTAAAACATTGATGAAACCAGCTACAAAGACAAAGAAAGAGAGAGGTCAGGGATATAATTGATGAGAGCATACTATGAACTATTCCAATCTAAACAGATTAATTACTATCTTACCTCCTTAACTCATTGTAACTTAAATTAGAATGATAGAAAATTCCAAATCCATTATCATATAAACATTAAATGATTCTTCTATACCCGTTCCCAGTCTCCTTATCCATAACTAAACCTAAACATTCAAAAGCAATTAATTAGTCCATTTCCTTGCAGTGTCCTTATCTTTATACAATAGCTAATTACCTATCTCAGGAAAAAGGAAACTTAACCACCATTACAACAAATCCTTCACTTCACTCTGCTACCCATCAAATCAACATAACACAAATCCTTGTATGGGGAAGCCACAACACAATCACTACAAGCTCTCCTAACAAGATATTATACCGTGTTATAGTCTCTACCCAATTAGAGGAAATGGACAACTCCTATTTCGAAACCTTACACCAATTTTGCAAGTAGGCTGACACGAACAATCGCTCCAAACACAAAAAACAAAAAATGTCCAACAAAATTAACAATTATGACCACAAATTTCGAGAGGGCGAAAACTAATAGTACCCTCAAAATGCAAAGCATTCATCTCTAGACCAAATATGCAGCCCAAACTCACACCATAGAACATAAATTATCTTAAACATACACCTAATACTTCATAAATTGAAGAGAAATAATGAATTTAGAGAACTCTTAGGGCTTGTCTGTCTTCCAAACAACACAAGCACTCACATTCACATAACAATTCAACACCAACAAGTAAATTTCAATCAAGCTCCAACAGATCCTAAACCCTAGAACGAATCAAGAGCTATAAAATTAGCCATTCTAGAAAAACCTAGAAACCAACTTCAAACCCAAAAATCATGCAATTTCAACAACCCAAAAGCTCAAAATCATCAGCAACGACGATTTTGGAACATGGGAGAAACCCAAGAAACCAATTCAAAACACGCACAAAATCATGAAATTTCAACAACCCAAAACCTCAAAATCAACAACAAGAACAACCCAAATCACTGAATCAGCAAAGACGACGAATTTGGAATATGAGGGATTGAATACGAACCTGTCCCTTGACTTTGAGGTTGATGTGAGCACCGCCCTGATCGGCGGGCTTCTTGTCCTCCTCCTGGTTCGTCACTCCCGACATTTTCTCCGAGCAAAGTCTCCGACTTTAGGTCTCTCCGGTTCTCTATTTGTTCATCTGCGAGACTCACAAGTATCCACTGTTTTGTTTTCTAGGGTTGTGCAAGGGAAGTGTGGATGATCCAACGGTTGTGATGCGTTTCTAGATATGTATCCAAAGGGTGCCCAAAAATAACCTAACCGAAAAATATAACAAATCGAAAAGAATCGAACTGATTTGGTTTAAAACCGCATCAAACTAAACTTCTATCAGTTTGGTTTATAAAATGATGACCATAAAAATCAAACTGAACTAAAAATCGATTGATTTTGATATGTGACTCATTTTCAGTCATCGATTTTTATTAATTGAGTGAAAATAGTTGGCCAACAAAAATAAATCAAAATCAATCCAAAGTATGATAATTTCATGAAAATCAATTTTAAAAAAATCCTACCGAAAATTGATAAATCAAATATTCATTTAAAACCGTCTAAAACGTGATAACTATCACTACACCATTTGGGACAACTAGGCTACGTATAGGGCTGTCCATGGTCGGTTAACTGAACCAAAACATCAAAATTTGAGTCGAACCAAGAATGTTGGTTTTAAAATTTTTAAAACCAAATCCAAAACCAAGTGTAATTAAATGGCCGGTTTTTAACCAACTAAAAAGTTAGTCGGTTTTTGGTTTAAACTGAACCAACCATATTTAACGGACTCAACATTTGAGTTGCTTTTAGATTCGTTCAACTAATGACAATTAAGAATATGCATGAAGTTAATATTAACTTTAAATTGCCAAAAAGTTCACTAAGCAATCGAATCCCACCAAATCTAAAATTACAATTCACCCAGAACTAAAAGCCAACTAATATATAAATATAAGTAAACAATAAGTTTTCTTCATATATTTCTTCAATTTTGATCACCAGTAGCTGCAAGTTGTCCGTATAATGCCCTGCATGTAGTCAAGTACAATATTACGACATAAGTAAATTATAAACAAAAATCCATAAACTTTAAGCAGCATAATGCATAAGTAGACAGTAGCAATTACTAATTCACACCAACAATTATCAATCATAAAACAAATATAATTGTGAAAATACAATCTATTGAACAAAATAGATTGTAATTGACTAATTGAGAGTAGCAATCAAAATTAACATGATAATAGTGAATCATTTTAATATTATCAAGAAACAAAAATACATACTCAAATTCCATGCTCTAGAGAAAGAGTGGAGCTCCCTCCAGATTTGAAGATTGGTGCATATCTGCATAATATAATTCAAATATGTTAAAACTCCTAAAAATGTAATGCTTAACAAAACAAAATGTATGAAAATACTATGATTATATAAGGGATTACAGAAAGAAGTGATTCCTTCTTCAAGCTTGTCAAGATTTTCCAACTCTTCCTCTAATGACATTGTACTTGGTGCCCTTTTCAACCAATCTTGTGTGCAAATAAGGCATTGTACCATCATTGTGCTCAAAGAACTCCTAAAATCAATCAGTACTCTTCCCCCAGTGCTAAATGCAGATTCAGAAGATACTGTAGAGATAGGAATGACTAAAATATCTCTAGCCATTCGTGAAATGATTGGGTATTTATTGTCATTTTTACTCCACCAATTCAAGACATCCACAGCAGTTGGATCTTCAGAAGAATCTTCTTGTAAGTACCTCTCTAATTCTGATTTGTTGCTCCCCACAGTACTACTTTTAATCTTCTAAAATTCAGCTCTTACCATCCCTCTTAATGGTTTAAGAATGTTAGTAACAGAGCTCTCGGGTTGTGAAATAACATCACTAATGCCATAGGCTTTAGAATACTGAACAAACAACTCATCTAGAAACCGTTTAACATATTCTTTAAGTTGGACAGCCAAGTAAGAAGGGTAAATCTTATCTATGGTGTAATTGACAATTTCCAACTTTTGTCGAGGATCAAATATAGGAGCCAAAAAGATGTACAAGTTCAACTTCTCAATGTCGGTAAAGTACTTATCATACTTATCTTTCATTTTAGAAGTCATGATCCTCATATCAACATTCTCGCTGTTAAGAGCATTACTTAATATCAAAAATATATCACTTATTTCATCCAAAATAAGATTGCTAGTAATATAGGATGAACCTGACACTTTTATAGTCATGTCATAAAACAGCTCCAAAAATGACATAATAGAGTTCAAATCTGCCCAATCTTGGTATGTGAGCATGCCCAGAGGTTCACTTCCATCTTTTCTTGGTTTGTGTTCCATTTCTATCCTGAGAATGGGATCCATAATATCGTACTTCTCAAAGGCTTTTTCCAACCTACATGCTGCCTTCAACATCAAAAATGTGGAGTTCCATCTAGTGGGTACATCAAGGCAAAGTAGGTTCTTAGTTTTTAAACCTGCTTGACCAACAGCCAATTTAAATCTAGCTAATCTAGCAGGTGATAGCTTGATAAATTTAACTGCAAACCAAACTCTCTCGACCGAGATCCCCAATAGCCCAATACCATCACTGACAATTAGGTTTATAATATGAGCAATGCATCTAACATGCATAAACCTACCTCCTGAAACAGAGCTTGATAAAATATTCATTCTTCGGCTCAAGTAATCAATAGCCTTGTCATTGGAAGTAGCATTATCTACCGTCACCGTCATAATTCTTTCTAGACCCCATGACTGAAGACATTCCTCAACAGCTTTACCTATATCTTCACCCTTATGAGAAACAATAGGACAAAAATTTATTATCTTCTTATGCAGTTGCCATTCTTTATCTATGAAGTGTGCGGTTAGAGACATATAATTGATCTGCTGGTTTGATGTCCATGTGTCGGTTGTCAATGACACTCTAGGAGATTCAGTTTTGAAGTGTGCATGCAACTTCTTTTTCTCGGATTCATACAATGCAAATATGTCCCTAACGCATGTGTTTCTAGATGGTATTCTAAAACTAGGACATATAGCATCAACAAACTTCTTAAATCCTTCACCTTTTGCAAAACTGAAAGACAATTCATCGACTACTATCATCCTTGTTAAGGCATGTCGACAAACTTGTTGCTCAAAATGCCAAGGACTAAGTACTCCATCTTTATCACCATCTACCATTTTAAAAGCCAGAGTCTGTTGCTTACTCTTTATCTTATTGGATGAATTCTCTGCACACCTCTTCACATGGCTCCGAAGAGAAGAGGTACCATTTTCAACAGACAAAATTTTCTTACAATGTTTGCATTTAGCAACAGAATAACCCTTCTTTTTATCAAGAATCTTATCAAAATGAATCCACACATCTGATTTAAGTTTAGAAATTTTCAGTTTATTACCCTGGGATGCAGCATCTTGCCTTTCCTCACCTCCTTCAGGAGATGGCGTCACAATTCCAATTGTTGCTCCAGTTTCAATTGTCGGTGTCATTATCATGTCATCAGTACTTGTACACACAGCCACACCTTTACCCTACAGTCAGAAGTTCATAGCGAAAAATATTAGAACCAGAAAAAACCATTATTGAAACAATAATAGGCAATACGGGTAATCAAAAGCCTTGTTTGCATAATAGTAAGTGATAATTAAGTAAATTTGACAGGAACAATACACATGCAATGAATTAACCAAATTGAAACTGAGATGAAATCATGAATATTGAAGAAAAATTAGATGTCGAGTTGAATCTAAAACTAATATGGTTGGGATTTACTTTACCTTTTCTCGTTCCGTCTGAGGATGTGAATTCGAGCTCGAGCCAGCCACGAAGGAGAGTTCTGAAACCAGGATATTTTTCTTTGTCGAGTCCATATTCATCGAGGAGATGGGGTTGATTTGATGGAAAGAGAAGAGATTTGTGAATTGTCATGGATTCATCGATCTCAAGAACCTTATATAATCGCAATAAGACGGTGAGAAATATCGAAGATGATTTTGGAAAGAAGACAGAGTACCAATTGTAAATTGGTACGATTGTACGAGTTGGAGATAAAGTATAATTGAGATTGATTTAGGAAGGTGGAGGGCTGCGGCTGCCCCTTTCATTCTTTTATTATTAATTAAATAATAATGTTGTGAATCAGTGGATGAGTATGGGCTCAACACGTGTCAAATTTAATTTCGGTTCGGTTTATCTAGTTAACCAGTGGTTTTATATTATATGAACCGTATCCGAACCAAAATTAAATGGTTTACTTAAAA
Organism: Geranium rotundifolium; assembly: GCA_963920655.1. Taxonomy (NCBI): domain Eukaryota; kingdom Viridiplantae; phylum Streptophyta; class Magnoliopsida; order Geraniales; family Geraniaceae; genus Geranium; species Geranium rotundifolium. Next base: position 33,938,375 of record OY987319.1, read on the forward strand.
TTAAAATCGAAACCTAACTATAATCCATGGTTTTTGGTTTTTTTGAGTTTGGTTCGGTTTGGTTCTTGGTTCGGTTTTCGGTTTTTGGTTAAAATGGACATCCCTAGCTACGTATATTGGGAATGTACGCATCCAAGAAAAATTCACGATGCGCACATGTGTGAACGCAACGCGGACGGGCTGTGTAAAGACTTATACGCAACGCGAATTGGCTGCATACACGATATGTACGCGGCCTTACCCGTTGACCGACCGTTGCGAATGGTCGGAAACAGTCATTTTGTCCGTTGGGATTGGGGCTGCATACACAACAAGTACGCAACCCCAAATCCGAAAAAAATCCATAAATTCACCACTTCCGTCCCACATTTTTTTTCGAAACATTTACAAACTTTGAAGATCTCAAAGAGAGAAGAAATTGTGGTCAATATTGTGAAGGAATTATTTGAGGGTTCCAGACAATTAATTTCATGCCCATACAAGAAATTAACCTCAAAGTTCCATGTTTTAATACAGATCTTGCATGATCATGAATTGATCATGAGATCTAGACTAGAATAAATCCAATAAATTACCTTGAATCAAAATCTCCTTGTTACTAAATAGGATTTAGTAACCTCTAAAGATCGTCCACACAGGAAGAGCAATTCGGGGATACTCACAACGATCCTTACTAGAAGATCGAAGTAAGCAAAACGGACAGAGCGGGGAAGGGAGGAGCTGGCCGAAAATTGGCAAGGAGAGAGAGAGGGTGCAGGCTAGAGTTTTTAGAAATCAATCACTTAATTTTCAGATCTGAAAATTTCCCTTTTATAACCCTTATTTGGACTTTAATTAATTAAAGGCCTTAATGGGCTTAAAGCCCAAAGCTTTTAATTAATTGTGTAGAGAAGCCCATTCTGGCTAGGCCCAGTTTAGCTAATTTAATTAAATCTATTTAATTAGATTATAATTAATTAGTCCTGCTAAACCGTTCTTGATTTCTGGTTTAATCCTAAACCGAAATCGGTCTAATCCGGTTTAATCCTAAACCGAAATCGGTCTAATCCGGTTTAATCCAAAACCGAATTTTGTCTCTCTCATGATTCCTCCATATGATTCCATCCGTTTTACTCAACCTTTAGTGTGTGACCCTCTAGGCTCACGACACGTCGGCGGACTGGTAAAATTACCATTTTACCCTTTCCATCATGAGTGGTCTCTAGCAAGACATCATGATTACCCAACGCTTGTGATTATCGAGATTTCGACTTAACCTTGTCGTACATGAATCTATCCTTTTATCCTCTTGATATCTTTGACAACCACGAGGCATAGACAAGTCACCCTCGTTCAATTGTTCTGTTTCTTGATTATGAGTTAACTAAATTATAACTGATACTACGTATCGACTGCATGGCCATGCTATTGTATTTCAGTTGTACTCATCAAGTGGCCTAAACTGATATCTGCTCACACGTCCGTATGAGGGATAAATCCTTCAGCGATCCATTGAGTCAACTTATGTAACTTGTGATCGAGCCAATCACAGTCGTTATTGTAACCCTTTTACAGGAGACGTTAGACTGAGTCAAACTCGTCACTCATTACATATTGACCTCATTGGTCCTTCCGTCTGAGGATGTGATTTCATGATCCGACATATGAGTATGTTCATGACTGTGTCTATGTAACATACTCATGATTCGGGTCGTCCTATATCACCCCTGACTGGTGATACTATGACCTAACTCTGGCCCCCTTCTGGCCATGATCAGTAGAGCGTGATCATTTAGAGTTAGCCTCATACCGATCGCTTCTTATGAAGCTATTCTGATCGGGGACTGCTTAAGTAAGATTTTATCTGATCTGTAGATCTACTATTATGTGTTGACACATCAATGATACAAATCAAATCATACTTAAGATATTACTACAACACTTAGTAATATGAATGCTGATTTATTTCAACTAATAATCTTTATTACGTGATTAGATTGAAAATACATTGTGTTAGGGCACAAAAACCCAACATACTGAACCGACCGAATAGAAGGTATGTATATTATTGGTTAATTTGTGCATTCACGTGTTTTAGTAAGGAGTAATAATCATGTAATTCATTACCAACTCATAGATTACAATTTATAGCTTATCTCAATAATGTAACTATAACTTGTTTATTGACTATTATATTCATTATTAATTGCATGATAACATTAGGTACCGTAAATTCCCCAATTCCAAATTCACATGTAAACTAGTCAAAAATAAGAAATAATATGAAGTATTTTTTATATTATTTTGACCATTCAATTGCATTTAAGTCATTATGACCGAAATGGGGTCATTTAGGTCATTAATTATCATTCAAGGGAATTGTAGTCATTTCTGACCAAATTATGGTCATTTCAACCATTAAGGGGTATTTCGGTCATTTATGACCGAATTAGGGTCATTTCGACCATTAAAGTGTATTTCGATCATTTTCGACCAAAATATGGGTATTTTGGCCATGTAAGACCTTTCAAGGTTATTCGATCATTTCCAGCCGAGATGGGGGTAGTTTGGTCATTTTTTAACTTTCGAGGGTATTTCGGTCATTTCCGACCGAAGTATGGGTATTTTCGATTGAGATAGGGGTATTTTGGTCTTTAAACTTTTATAGAATAGGGTCATTTATGTCATTTCGACCGTATTTCAGTGTATTTTTTAATATTTTTCAAGTGTATGAAATATTTGTTTTGTATTTAAAGTAATTTGTTTTATATCCCGATCTAACTGTAGACATATACACATCTGAACAAATGGATCGACGATGGATGAAACTGACGGATAGAAAGTGTTTCTTGATAGGTTAGATAGTTTAATGAATTTCGTGAGGGCGGGTGCAAAACGATTTGGCACAGACACATTTAAGTGCCCGTGCAGTTGATGTTGCAATGTTCGTAAGCACGAAATTTCATTTATTTGCAACCATATCATGCCAAAAATACGGTGTGGATCGCTCACGGGAAAGTCAGAGACGTCGGGGAGAGTAGCAACAAGAATTAGTATACGGAGTCTAGTGCACAGTATTTTCATTATCTGAGTCATGGCGTGAATCCTTTGTAGCAATTTGTATACAATGTAGATCCATCCCTAGCTGTCCGTATGTTGGACGAGGTTGATAAGAGAGCTTCTAGAGCAACTGCAGCGAAATACAAGAGGTTGGTGGCAGAGCAGCAGACCCCATTGTACGGCAGTCCAGACACATCGTTAGCAGTACTATTAAGGATTTTGTCTATCAATAATCCAACTCGCATGACGGACACGACATTTGACGAGGTCGATGCGGAAGTTTCCAGCATATTACCCCAGCCGAATGCGTACGTGAAGACAAACAAATAAGAAAAACAAAAATTGAAGCAGATCGAGATGTCGTGCGTGAAGTACGATGCATGCTACTACGACTGCATGTGTGTATTACGGTGATGATGACGCGGAATTAACAGAGTGTAAGCATTGTGGTGAGCCTCGGTACGAAGAAGAAGGAGAAGCAGATGTAGCGATGAAGAGCATGTGGTACTTTCCATTGACAGATCAGTTGCGGCGTTTATTTAAGACACCAGAGACGACTAAGTGAATGAGATGGCACGGGGAGCGAGAGAAGACGGGTGATAATACACTACAACATCCTTCGGACGACGAAGAATGGATAAACTTTGATAATACATACCCCGGACTTCTCAAGTGAAATCCAGAACATGTGTTGCCACTAACAGTTTCAGTCCATTTCGGCCGAACGCGTCGCCTCACAGTGTATGGCATGTTATCGTTTTACCGTTTAATCCCCCTTGATGGTTATGAAAAAGAAATACAACATGCTGACGATGTTAATATCTGGTCCGAAGTCCCCCGATAAATGTTTGAACAAATTTATGCGTCCACTAATTGATGAGCTCCTGACATTATGGCATGCAGGAGCTGTGATTTGGCATGAACAATATTGAATCTACCCAATATCGTGGGAGAACAACATACCAGGGTGCTCAGAGGTTCTTACACGATCTTCATGTATTTCGTCGCATGGGAACTACGTTTAACGGATTGACGGAAACAAGAGAGGTGCCCTGAATCTATTATGGGAGTCAAGTCTTTAATAAGATATTGCAACACGAGTACCCGATTCTCAGTTTGCATCCGAAGTTCAAACAGACGCCTAGTTGGAGTGAGTGTTGGACGCACATTTGTATATTTTGGGAGTTGAATTATTGGAAGACCCATCAAATCCAGCATGCGCTGCGTTTGTTTGGTTGCGTACTGTCGCGCTGCGTACATTGAAGGTTTGGTTGCGTTTTATGTACGCAGCGCGTTTGTTCAAACTGTGTAGTGTTACATGAAAAGTGGTTCATAACAAACCAAATTGAATCGAACCAAAAATTATTTTGTTCAAAATCAAACCAAATCAAATTCTAACGGTTCGATTTTAATTTTTATTTCTTAAAACTAAATTGTTAGATTATATTATGTTTCTTATATTTAGTTTCCTATATTTACGTTTCCTTTTTCGCATATATTAGGGTTTCCTATTCTATTCTTATTACCTCATTAATAAAGGTCTCTTGTAATTCACAACATACACACATCAATAATATCTGTCTCATTATTTCTAGGGGTAATTACAGATCAGTACACTCGCCGAAACCTCATTTCAGAATCGGTGCCCTAAGTTTGAAATTTTTTTTCTCGATCCCCCAAGTTTAAAACATTAACACTTTAGTCCACATTCAGTTAAATTTAACAACAATACTGTTCATATATTTTTTTATACCCAAAATGCCCCCGTGATAATTTAGGTAGAGTATAGTTATTTTTAAGTGTGAAATTACTATTGTACCCCTCATGTGCATGACAAAGCTCACTTAGGTTCAAGGGTAAATTAGTATTTTTGGAGAACAAAATAAGAATTAAAAATAAATTCAAGTGAAATGACTATAGTGCCCTCTTCTTCAACCTCCCATCTCTCTCTCCACTCTCTGGTTCTCTCATTCTCTACTCTCTGGTTCAACAAACATACTTATTTTTCATCAATTTAAATCAAAATTAGCGTTCATCTAATTTTTATTAGAAAAATTTGTTTTTCACAATTGCAGTTCAAAATTGCAATTCAAAATTGCAGCCCTACTCTGCCGAAGCGCGCTCGGCAACTCCAGACCCGCCACCTTTGGACTTGTCGCCGGCTTCATCGTCATCGAACAAACCTGAGACAGATCTGGACCGGAAGAGGCCGCCGGAGTGGAGCCCAGCGACGGTGGCGCCGGAGTCGAGCCGAGCCCGGTAATCGATGACCTCTGCTCTGACCCCAATCGACGACCTCCAATCGACAGAATCGACCCCAATCGGCGGCTGAATCGATGACCTCCAGTTGAGATGAGATATGGGTCTGATGAAGTCGATGGAGCTCTCGTGCTTGACAATCTCACTGACGCAATCGACATCGGCGGTGCCGGAGATGTTGACGGAGTAGATGACGCCGGTGCGAAGGTCGGTCTGGAGAAAGCAGTGCATCATCACCCAGAGCTCGAAAATCTGGAGGGGGAGGACGGCGCCGGGGAGCAGGACGGGGGGAGGGGGAAGATTGGGAGCTCCACGGTTTCGCTTGATTTGGCAGCGAAGCACCGGAGGGGGATGGGTCTCCTATGGCGGAGGAAGTTGGGCGGGGCGACGGAAGGAGGATATGGTTTGAAGGAGGTGGGAGAATGAGAGAGTATGACGGCGGAAGTCATTGTTAGAGGAGGGGAACATATATTAGGTTAGAGAAATATGGTTGGGTATTGTGTGTAATTAAGTTTAAAGGAGAGGGGTATAGATGAAATTTTATAGTTTATTTTAAAAATAATAATTCTTTTATTTGTTTAATTGAAAAGACAATCTTACCCTCAATTCACTAGGTAAATTGATGATTTATTTAGGGGTAAAAGTGTAATTTCATAATTACCACAAAGATTATATAAAATTGAAAATGATATGCCGATGGGCATTTTAGACTTTTTACAAACCACATCAGTTAAATCTAACAGAGTTAGACTAAAGTGTAAATGTTTTAAACTTGGGGGACCGAGAAAAAATAAATCAAACTTGGGGTACTGATTCTGAAATAAAGTTTCGGCGGGTGTACTAATCTGTAATTACCCCTTATTTCTATCATAAATTAATAGATTCGGTTAAAAAATGAACTGAACCGTGAACAACCAACGTGCATAAGTATTAAAGATAGTTACATAAACTCACCATTAACTATTCAATTTCGGCCCATGATGTGTGTCAACTTCAAAATATGTTAATTGCCTCATTCGATTTTAATTTTTGTATTATCAGTTAAGATTAACCGATAAGTAAATATTGGATGTCAATGAGAGTCGTGTGATATTTTATTTTTCAAAATGAAAAAATGGTCGTAGAAAAAATATTTATAAAACAAAAAATATTGCTGTCATCGTACTCCATCAATCTATCATCTTTACAACCTTCTTCTCCGTTGTTAACAAGAATCACTAATGTTTCTTTATTCTTACTCGTCGAAGATCAAGGTAATTTCTTGTGTGCGATACTGCAATGACCAGATCTACCATTTTCCCCTTAACTAATAGTGGCCTTTTTAACTTAAGTAAGCCACTATTATGACATTTTGAGTAAGCCACTATTATGACATTTTTTTATGACTGTTATATGTATTTTGATATAAGTGAAATGGATCGGAGTTAGTTGTTTACGGAAAAAATGTCATTTGAGAATATTGAATGTCTTATTAAGTTAGGGGAATCACAAAAACATGTTATATATTATCACTTTTGTAAAAGCCTGCATCGTTGCATAATGTATAAGAAAAGAACACACACCACATATATGAATCTAATTAACTATAGTAACATGAACCATCATATTTTATTCCTTAATTAATATCATAAGGTATTGTATTTGTTATTGTTATTACATTGATCATGGCCTAAACGATAGGCTTATTTAGAAGAAACATCATAAAACACTCCAATTTTCTTATTCGAGTCTTCATCGGAGCGAAATCGGTCTCTTATAATTACATATTCTTCATGTATTCCAGCTCCAACACTTGCCCGTACATTTGCCCGCACACTTAATTTTTTTCATGTCACGCTTGAAGCCTTTCGAACCATTTCCCAAGCACATGTTGAAGCATTTATCGTAGCAGTTTGTAAATAGTTCATCGCCCGAATATGCGTTATCACCATTAACATGAATTTGACACATAAACATAACAATCATGAACACGACCATAACTTTTGTCGTCGGCATAATAGTTGATTTATAGTTTTTGGGTTTGATTTGAAATTATGGTTTAAATGAGAGTCATTTGTTGAGCATGGATGGGTACAAAGATCGTGTCTAATTTATTTATATTATTTCAAGTAACAGATACAATGAGTGATTGCATGTTACGTGAATATAGTATCATAATTTATGGAAGTTTGGATATTGTGTGTTATATTTTATTTAAAGAAATTGAATATTCGTTTGTGAATTGGAAGAAAACATTATTTTACTTTTGAATAGGTCTATAAAATTAACACTTGGAGATGTTTCCAAACTTTGGAAAAGAAATAATTATATTTTACTACACATGTAATCAAGTTCCTTTTAAATGCATCACGTATTGATAAAAATTAACTTGAATAGTTTTAGAGCAGTTTCTTGAATTACCTACAAGAATAACAAATTCATAAGCAATAGGTTATTTTTTTTATTTAGGATTTAAATATTTTCATTCACACTTCATACATATTTATTTAAAATTTCAATTTCAGCTGTGAAGAAATTCTTAAAATTTATCTGACTATTCTTAAATATGACTAATTATGGCTTAAATATGACTATTACGTCAGGTTGGGTCAATTTATTCGATCCAAGGCGTGAAGCTCCATGTTTAGAGACGTTAACATGAATCAATTCGTAGATTATAGCTTCTATATGGTATTATTATTGTTATGTATATTACTAATGAGTTGTGATTTTAACAAGAAATTTGAATTCGACATTGATACATATATCTCAACGAAATGATCAGAAAAATTGTATGCTTCTTTTCCTGAAAGCCACAAAAGTGAAGATCTCGATTCCAATTACACCAAAGGGACAAACAAATAACCAATTCCATACCTCTTGGCATCAAAACTTTAAAGCAAATTAAGCACTACAAAACACATAAACCCTAGAAACATCCTATAAACAAAGAGGTGGGACAAAAGGGTGAAGAGATTCACAATGATTATGAGAAGCAAAAACGCAAAACTGAATATACATGTCTAATATTCAAGTTCCAAATAGTCACAATCATTCTTATACAATTACAATAAAAATAAATATCCATAGAAGTGACAAAAAGAGTATTATTATAAAGAAAACATGTAAATTAAGTGAACTTGTTTTGATCATCAAACCAAAATATACTGATAAATATTTTTATCCTCTTGCTCAATATCTTTTTACATGAAAACAAAATCATCACTAATAATTATAATACAAAGTCTATAATGTTCCTTACAAAGAGGTGAGACAAATTTATGAAGAAATTTACCATGAGAGTTAAAAATTACCATAAGAAACAATTTCTTAGAAATGTGCGATAAAGTGATAGTAGCTATATGGAGTTAGATCTTGTTTCGGCTGGATTTGGAGCCCAAATGATTCAAAACATAATATGAGTAAAAATATTTATTGAGCAATCGAATGAGAAAATTAAGTTATTTCACTCTTCCAGTTATATCTTTTTATCTAGTATTAATCACAAGTTAATATATTTAATTGGAGGTCATTTACAAGTGACTATAATTATTTTAAAATCTTTCATTTTTGCTCACCTAGTTGCCAAAATTTTACAATTTGCTCTAACACCGTTAAATGTTGGACATAATTTTTTTTATTAAAATGTGAAATGTCTAAAATACCGCTAACTATTCATCAAATTTTCAAAATCATGTCATTTATGATACTTTTTGCCAATTTCTTTGATTTTGATTTTTTTCCAATTTCTTTTTGCAAATGATGTTAAAAACACTTTCATTTTAGTTGATATTGTTAACAAGACATGTCACATCCGTGAAACCAGCGCCCATTTTCTAGCGAGTCTCTGGCGAACTTCCGTCATAGGATTTTTTGTGAGGATGGTTGATGAGAGCTCTCGCCAGAGAGAGAGGAGAGAGCCATCCTTTCAGAGAAATAAATTTTTGTCTTTTCATATTTAGTACCTGAGATGGGAATCTCGGCAACATTGTTTCCTTTAATTTGGCAATTTTTATCAATCTGATTCTTTTCCAAATATACAAGTGATTATTTTCGTTAATTTGTAACCCCCATAAATTTGTTTTCTTATTACAAAAACACATTACAGAGATATAAGTTAGACTTTTTTTTATCAAGAAAAATATAAATTGGTTAGACTATAAGAATAGAATTACAATATTTTACAGTAACTACCCATACATACAGGGGAGTAAATTAGTTTAAGCAATTAATTGATGCAGAACTGGTTAACCAGTTCCATTTTTATGGTCATAGGTATAATCAAACCAAATAAAAATTTTTAAAATAAATATAGTCACTTGTAAATTAACTTGTAACTAACCCTTTCATTTATTTTGATTTGGCTACAAAGTTCCTCACATCTAATCCAATTACAGATACATACATCCATTTTTAGAAAAATTAAGTTGCTAGACACTGCTAGCCAAAATTCAAATCTAATAATAAAATAATCAATTATACGACATATTTATGTTGACCCAATTATGTTAATGTTGAATTAAATTGTCAGACTGTGTGAGTAGCCTTAGCATAATAGTTTAGAATACTCCTTCCTTAGCTTCACCTAAGTTCGAGTCCAGTTGCATAACGGTGAGTTAGTAGTTATTGTATAGGTTGGGATGGATATCATGCATTTATTTCAACATATGTGAGGTGGGTTAAAAAAAATTAAAACATGACGGCTAAAATTGGTTTCTAATTTGTACCCCAATAATAATTTTTATATGAATAATCCCCCTTTGATTAATTATCAAAAGTTAGTTGTTTAATAAGTATTTAAATTTGTGGCTCGGTGGTTAAAATTTGAGCAAGGAGAATATTATCAAATCTCAAAAAATATAATTGACTCATTTATATTGTTTTACAAGTGCAAAATCAATAGTGTTATGGACTAACTATTGAATGTGTAGGGAATTATTGTGGGAGTTTGGACATTTTTTGGTTAATTATTGTTTGCAGAATGACCGTGGGAACATGGTTTGTTTATGTGCAAACATGTTCTCCAAATTTTAGCATTATACACAGTTGATTAGAGCTAAAACTAAAAGTATAAAAGGAGAAGAAATAAAATGACTATTAATTATAGCTTGAAACCGATATGAGCGTGCTTTAATGATTGATACTGCTCATTCTCTAATTTCAGACTAAAATTTGAGATTACGTCTACTAGGTTCAAAGGGTAATAAGGGAAATGATTGTAATATTAAAAGAAATTAATTATAGCTTGGAAATAGCAGAGGATTTAAGTGTAAATTCACTAGTAGATATTATGTGTAAATAATAAATAAAATAATGGGCTAAAGAAGTGAGAAAGCCGAGGAAAGAAGGGAAAAAAAGAAAAGGATATTTGAGGCTATCAATTGGTAGATCTTATTGTTTAGATTTAGGATCAAACGGTTTATTTCCAATTTATGAAATTTTAAACTATGGTCCACTTGTCCTAATTTTTGTTTTTGGATGGTTGTGCTCATTATTTTTAAGCGGAATGCGATTTTAATTGCTCAACCAAACTTTTGTTGGTTTTCTTTTATTGATTGATTTCAACTTTTATCTTATTTTAAAGTTAAAATAGAATCTAAATCATACAAAAAATTGTATAGGATAAAGGTTAAATATATAGATTTCGCATAAAATTATGGTGAATATAAAATATCAGCATTAATTAAGGTTGTCTTGAGTTTTTTTTGTAACGTTGACCAAAAATTCATTGTTTTTTTTAAGGAAACGCAAATTTTATTTAATAGGTAGAAACTAACCCGACATCGAGCAAGATAGTTGAAGTCACAGATAGTGGGACAGACCCCTCACTATAGTTTAAGTAATATTAACAATAAAATAAAAGTTAAAAACTAATAGGGTAGTGTTATCTTCTTTACACAAATTAAAAATTCCTTTTTGACGAGACTAGCAAAGCGGCATCGTCATATCAATACTCGAGTGTACGATAGTCCACATCATTGAGTCATCTTCACACATATAGAGAATCACGATCTGTTACCAAATGAAATAAGAAATAGACACGTTGATGGGATTGGGTGGAGGTCAAGGCACTTGTCGACTCAATCTTCGCGGAGAAGAGACACTAAAGAGCCAAGAGATAAATTTCTCGAGAAAAGACTTTATTTTACGGAAGGCGACAACTGTGATAATAGCGAAGATGTGTTTAATAATGTTGTTGGCTTGAATTTTGAAGACATGCAAAAGAGATTTTTGGAGGACTTGTTTGGCGTCGTCGATGATGCAGCATGTGAGGCTCTCATAAGGATGAGAGTTGGCTTTTGGCTTGGCGATATGATTATCTAATCCATCTTGGATTTGAACTCGAGGTGTATTTAGGGATTATAATTAAAATTTGATGACAACATAAAGTAAGATTGATGAAAACATGTTAAATTTTTGATGAAAACCTAGTGTACAAATGTTTTCAATGAACAAATAATGAAAACACTATTTATAAGTAATGGCAACACAACTTACAAATAATGGTTTGAATTAGTTAGAATTTTATTATCAACAAATGGTGATTAATATATAAATATAAAAGAGAATCAATTTCCCATATTGAGAAGGAAATATCAATATTTTTATAAATTGCGGCTTTAAAATGTTAATAAAATACTAAAACTAATTAAAGATAAATATATATTATCTAAAAGTGTTAGATTTGGTAAGTGCTAATTTTACTTGCTAGTTGAAATTAAGGATGTCAAAAGTACCTTACATTCGATAACAACTCAAAGTCCTTAAGCAAGACACGAGCATGATTATAAATGATATGTTGTATCCATGATCCTATGCAAGTAGAAATGAAGATTAGGAATGATAATGGAGCACGTTTAGTGATCATCGTCTCTTACCTTATCGGTTTGGGATGAGTTTCTACAAAGTTCGACTATTTTATCTTTCTATGACATAAAAACATAAAAAATATGTGACATATTTAATGATATTGGTTCCTTACTCTGTCGGATCGTAAATATTAGACTCAATAAACAAAATCAACCCTAACAAAAATCATAAATTTAATTTAAGATACGTGTCTAGATTGGTCGATTTTGCTATTTTGAACTAAAACTAAATCAATTCAATTTTAACAACATCAGCAACCAAATTAAATCAAATTAATCGTTCTCTCTGTCTCTACTCACAAAATTGTATACATCTACTCAAAATTATAAAGCTTAACCATTTTTTTAAGGAAAAGCAAATTTTATTAATTAAATAGCAACTAACCCGACATCAAGCCGGACAGCTGAAGTTACAGATGGTGGGACAGACCCCTCACCATAATCCTAACTACTGTTAGTTAAAAAAAACATGGGCAATTCGTGAGCCATTTAATTACGAGCAAAACAAAGCACAAAAGTTTCGATAATGTATAGTACGCAACACCGTTCGCTAATGATTCCTCTAAAGTTGTTCAGCTCGACCTGTTTAGTATCATGTAGAACCACAATCTCCAACTCATACGGATGGAGAAATCTTGTGAACTTGTTGCAGAATGCTTTACACAGACATCTTTGATAACCCAAGAGACCAATCAACTTGAACCAGTTAGCATCATGTAGATCCACGGCCTCCAACTCATATGGATGGAGAAACCCCGTGATCTTGCTATAGAATGCTTTACACAAGCATCCCTGATAACCATTTTGCATCATGCAGATCCACGGCCTCCAACTCACACGGATGGAGAAACGACGTGATCTTGTTGCAGACCGATTTAAAACAGCTTCCTCGATCAACCATGTGATCAATATGACCATCGCGAAATTCAAATCCTCCCAGCTCATTCGGTTTAACCGGATCAACCCATCAACACTAGGGACCTCTTGTTTCCTTCAAGTACCGATCTCAATAAGACACGTATTGAATCTTGAGCAAACCGCGCCCCCTAGTTCGGTATGCTTGCATGAGTCTGCCCACCGACGCCAGATAACTCCGGTTCCCTCCCAATACCGGCTTACCAACCAACCAAAAGCAAAAACCCCCAGCCCTCCATGCTCCGTCGTCGCAACCTAGGCGTGATCCATCGGCAACTCGAGCCTCACACGTCTCAGCCCATCCCAAAACCACCCGACCTCGCCTCCATCAAAACCCGATCTAGCACCCTTGAGTTGCGAGTTAATTAAAAAAATCAGAATTTACTCATTCATCCTTAGAAAGGTTAAAAACCAAACAAAAACCACAAACATAAAAAATATCATTTTAATTAAAATATTATTTGTGTGGAAGAAGAAAAGAGGGTCTCTGGCCCAGTTCTCTCCTTCTTCCTCAATTCCCAATCCCACAATTTTTATCTTCCCTTCCTCCATCTCCGACCCACCTCCTCTCTCCACCCAAATCTCCCTCCTTGATAGCTCTCTCCGCACCAACCTTGATTTTCCCCATCTGGGTCCGATCGATTTCTCTCCCCCAATCGACCCGTCTCGCGAATCGAATCCACCGCTCTTGGATCGAACCATGAGGAGGGGCAGAGGAGCGGCTGCTAGGCTCGCCGGAGCAGCGCCGGCGGAGCTCCTCCCTGGATCTGGGTCTCGCGAGGTTCGATACAGGGGCGTGAGGAAGCGACCGTGGGGAAGGTTCGCGGCGGAGATCCGAGACCCGTGGAAGAAGACCCGCGTCTGGCTCGGCACCTTCGACTCCGCCGAGGACGCCGCCAAGGCCTACGACGCCGCCGCCCTCAGCCTCCGCGGCCCCAAGGCCAAGACCAACTTCGCCGCCGCCGTGTACCCGCCGGAGCACCACCACCGTATCGATCCCCAGAGACCCGCCACCAGCAGCCTCAGCAGCACCGTCGAGTCCTCCAGCGGTCCCAGGCCGCCGCCAGTGACGGCGGCTCCGGCGGTGGCGCGGCGGCATCCCCGATCGCCGCCGGTCGCGCCGGAGGATTGCCACAGCGACTGCGACTCTTCTTCCTCTGTCATCGACGGAGACGGCGGCGATATCGCCGCCTCTTCTAGCCGGAGACCCTTGCCTTTCGATCTCAACTTCCCGCCGTTGGATGAGGTTGACTTCAACGGTGACGATCTTCATTGCACTGCGTTGTGCCTCTGAAGATTGTCATTGTTGACTCTATTATGATGATGATGATAATCAATGATTTAGACTCTTTTTTCCCTGAAAATTATTGTCTTTTCCTTCTTTTATGATGCACAAACAGCCAAAGAGATTGAAGATGAAATGGTCTTTTATATGAGAATGATGCTGTTTAAAGAGAAATTTACCCTTTTTCTATGTTTTATCTTTTTAGGTGTGTAATGGTTTAGGGGTCTGTTGTTATGAGTTATGATGAGACTTGAGTTTCTCCAGCTCATGGGTTGTTATGTTGATGCTCTCTGTAAAAATAATTTCTGATTCAATGCTGGTAATAGGAAATGAAAAAAAAATCTCTTTATTCGCAGTTTCGTGTTTGTTACACATTCTTTAGACATGAACATGATTAATGTTTGTTCTGCTTTGCATCATGGCTCTTGGTGTTTATTTCTTGGATATAGATGTTGTCTTTTTATCTGTATCCTCTTGACGAATCGTTTACAATTTAGGGTTTTTTGACTTGTAAGTTCACTTGTTCATAGTGGGATCTGTGTTCATATTTGGGACATGGGTCTTTATGCTTTCTTTTGGAGATATGGATTATGAGTTCCATTTGATTTGCCGTTTTTTGACATACATTCTAAGGTTTCTGCCGAGAACATTTTTTTGCATGTGAGAGTAAGATTGTAATGTATAGATATTTTTTTGTTTCTCTGTCATGTAACGTATAGATATAGTTGTTATTATTACCTCTAGCACGTCATGAGATCTTAGCCCTATATGGAAAAATCTGCATGGTAATGATTATTAGGATGATATTTTTGTCGTTACTTGGGTGATCTTGATTCTTGTCGCCTTCTATGTTTGTCGGGTTCTGCATAGTTCTAGGATAGTAAATTCACACATCATGCATTCTTATCATATTTGATACGTTATAAATTCATTCCCTTACATTGAAAATTTAATAGGATAGCTGTTTTATGTGTTATGCTAGTAACTGATTTGGAATTCAATTTTTTGCTTGAATTAGGTGATTTTGATACTTCTCTTGTTCAGTTACTGTATCTATCGGGCGCCATGAATGGTTAAATCATGCATATGTAATTCTACACGCTGCTTGCGTCATCAGTGTTTTGTTGGCATGGAAATGTTGCATTCTGTCTTATGGTAGCATGCTTATGGAAGTTTATATCGTTGCATGACTCTTATGGTTTTAGGAAGATTCTATCATCAACCCTGACTTGAGAAGATTTTGTTCCTACCTGTAGCTGTTGATTGTTACTGTCATATAAACTTGCATTTGTGGATGAGAAAAATGTTTTTGATATTGGGTTCCTTTTGAGTTGGCAATGGCTGATTATTTGCAGGTTCTGGCTTGTGCTTTGTGAAGTTAGAGCAGAAAATTTTTGAACCTGTGTGTGTGTATAAGAGCTGAGAATCCAAATGTGGTGTGTTTTAGTTTCATTAAGTAAAATTACCATTTCTTTCATATGGAAAATAGGCATGATTTAGTGTGTTGTGTTTTTTTATCAACAATAACAATAGATATTGAGATTGAAACCTGCGACCTCATGTTTACTGTATGGAGTATCTTTCGTTTCACCCGTGATTGTGTGTTGATATGGGTATATAGGTTTGAAATCAGTGTTTTATTATATTGGTCAATGTTGGAGTATCTTTCGCTTCACCCGTGATAGTGTGTTGATATGGGTATATGGGTTTGAAATCAGTGTTTTATGATATTGGTCGATGTTGTGCGTGCAGATTGTCATTAAGCAAGTTTGTGTATTAGGTGAGGATTTCTCAGGTCAAACTATTTGTGATTGCATTTTGATATTGGGAGTTATTTGAACAAAACATTGTCTTCTTCTAGTAGAAATGGAGAGTTGCACCTTATGATCTAACATGTATAGCTCATGTGAGGTTTTTTTGTGTTGTATAAATGAGAATGGGAAGGAGAAGCCATTTACAACACAATGTGGTTGAGCAACAATTAGAAAAAGAATGCTAAGATTGATTGAAGAATAGGCTTCTCTAAAGAGATAGGAACATTTGCATTTCTTCAGAGATCATGATTTCAAATTTTGATGGGACTATATATATGTATATATGATAGTGTTCTAAAAAAACGCTATGTGCTAGTCGAGCAGAATGAGTTTATAAGAACTAATAGAAGATTGATAAAAAATAATAGAAAAATAAATCAAATTAAATGATTAATTTAATCAAGAATTAATTAGATATGTCAGAAATTTTTAGAGCACTACTCTACAATATTTTATTTTCATAAAATAATATATTGTAAGTGTTGTGACAAAGGTTCAATTTATATCACTAAACAATTTATACAAAAATTGTCAATTCAGTCCATAAATTTTTAGTAAGACATATTATTAATTATCACTTAAAGCATTAAAACCGTCCATATATGATGTACTTGAATTTCAATTATAGCTCTACTATGAATTGATAAATGTGTAGGCCAACTGAAGCAAAAAGAAAGTCAAATATCGATGGAACATTGAAATAGGGAACTTCAATTTTGACTTATATGACAAGTCAAAGTGGATGGAACATTGAAACATGGAACTCCAATTTTACCTTGTGTGCCAAGTCAAATGCATTTCCTCAAATTGTGGTACAAAATAAGAATTTAGTTTTTGCTACTTTTCTTCATCACGTGAGGGGTTGTACTTGTTTTAAAATCACTGAGCAGTTTACAAATGATATTAAAGATACTAAATGATTAGTCATTTCAATAGAAATATGTGCTAATATTACTTTCTAGGGAAAATTCCACTTAGTTACCTTGTAGTATACCGATTTTTCACTTAACTACCTCAAAAGATAAAATTGGCTCGTGAACCCACTGAACTTGCCTAACGTGTCACTTAAGCGTGACGGTGTTAAATTACTGGTAAAAAGTCCAAAATAACCTCAACTAACAATTAAATTTTCAAAAATTTGCCATGTGCTTTCCATTTATGTATAGCCCTTGATCGTGATGCTGTGCAAGCCGTTCACCGTCTCGTTGATCGAGCACGAACCCGTGTCAGGCCCATAATTGATCATCAGTTCTTGGCATTGAGAAGTCTATGAGGCTTGTGGGTCATGAATCAACCATATTAACCATATCAAACCCTAGAAATAAGAAATTGCCTCGATTTTGCATGAAATTTGGGGGCAACGTGTTAGAGAAAAGCGAGGGATGGACCGGACGACACCTGAATTGAGGGGATTGAGAGGTCTCCGGCGATGTGAAGATCTGAGTCCCGGAGATTATGGTGGAGAGACAGAGGGACCAAAAAACGAAGGTGAAAGTGAAATGGCGAGTAGGAGATGACAACGGCGTCGAGATCGAGCCCATCACCGCCGTGACCATGTACCTGGATCTCTTCGCCCATTCTCTACGCAGCAAAGTCCAACTTTCTCACCGCATCATTTCCAGATCCTGAATCCTCAATCTCCAGTTAGGCTGCCATTTTTTTTTATTTCAAGCTTCTGGGTTTGTCTTTCCCTGTCTCTGTTGCTGATTTAGTGATCTGGGTATGTGTCATGACTGTTACTGACTTACAACACTAGTAACAACATTGACAGGCTCGGGGAAATAAGAGAAGAAGGGGACGACGTCGTTCGAAGTATACAACCACAGAAACGCTGCGTTTTGATTAGTTAGATACAGATATGGGCGACAGGTGGCGAGATTCTACGGGTGCTCGAGGAAGACAGGTGGCGGACAACGAGTGGCGCGTCGAGTAGCCGTTGTACCTTCTGGAGTTGTTGAATCGAGTACGACCACCAAGAAGAAACAGAGTGTCACACCAGGAGCTCGTGAGTTAGGAATGGCAATGGAAGCATTAAATAGGTAGAGGGAAACGAGAGAAGATTGTCGATTATGAAAAGTAGTATCTGTAATTAGGGTAATTAACGTAGTCTACAGTAGCTAGGGTTTCTGTGAGTTCCAATGTCCACTTTCTATTCAATGAAAAATGAGGAAACTTTTGAGTTCAAATTGTCTTATTCTTTCTTGATTGTGTCGGAAACACAACAGTATGCTGCAAATTTCTGGTATGAGTCGGTTTTGGTGAGGTTTGTGCTCAATGCTATTGATTTCCTCTTTTTGTGCTTGTAACTTTAAATTTGGTGTTCTGGGTTTTGTTGAGTTTGTTTGGATTTCGAAGAGTTGATTTGTGAATAACTGGTTTTGTGCTTTTGCTTGAGTTTTGGTGAACTGATGTTGTTGTTGTTGTTGTGGATTGTGGATATTCTTGTTTTGCTGTGTTAAAATTGTGAACTTGAGTTGATAGGTTTGGTTAAAGAAAGAATTGGAAATTTGAAATTTGGGTGGTGTTTGGTTAGTTTTGTGGTGAATTTTGAAATGGGTGTTTAGTACTGAATACACATGTTTTTTGAACTTGTGTTGCTGGTTTGCTAAATTTTTGTTTAGTGAATAAATCAATGGCAAAAGCAAGCGCATCAAGCTTCCTTCACCTATTGAAATGAGAAACAACACATAAGGGCATTTCTGGTATTTTCACAAAAAGAATACCCCACTTACTGATCACATGACTAAAAATTAACACCATCAGACCCAAGTGACACGCTGGGCAAGTTCAGGGGGTTCACAAGCCAATTTTATTTTTTGGGGTAGTTAAGTGAAAAACCGGTATAATACAGGGTAGCTAAGTGAAATTTTCTCTACTTTCTAAAAGTGTGATAATTATTTATTTAGGAAGACAATAACTATACCTTGAGGGCAATATTTTTCAATTTATTACAACTAATTAAGAAAACTATTATAGCCAATACCTCAAAAAATTTCAAACTTGTGAAGTAGGTGAAATCATGAAGCGAGTTCGGACAGCTCGCATTTTTAAAACTATTCAAGAAGTACCGAATTTGCAAATACATGTCACAACTGTTGGGAGAAAAACGAATCTAATAGAATAATTAGATGCAGCGGAATTAAATAATTCTCCCCACCTGTGCAAATCTCGTAGGAATCTATCAAGCAGAGCGAATCAAGTAAGCTAACAAATATAGCAAACAAGAACACGCAATAGGCACGCACAATTTTAGCGTGGAAAACCTCCTCAAGGCGAGAGAGGAAAAACCACGGGACCCTCGAGGCCGCTTAATCTCCACTATCAATATAATGGGTACAACGAGTTCTCTCTAAATACAATTAGAGGATCACAATATCTCAAGATTAACCAATCTTGGCTTAAACCACAATTACAAGAAAGAGTAGAGAAACTTCACCGAATCGATGGCGCACGATCAAAAAATCGTATCAAATCACTCGGACCTCCAAATGCAAATTCCAACGGTCAGAACGTAGTACCACGTCTTCCGAACACGCTGTCCAAAAATCAGCACGATCCAACGGTGGATCGACCTCCGATCGGACTCGAGAACCTTGCTGGTCGGCCCAGAAAGTAGCAGAAAATTCTGCTCGAATTTCACTCTATTTCTCTCTTGAATTGTTCTTATTTCCTTCTCTCTATTGCCTCCTATTTATAGGCAAGCAATTAGGGTTTCCTTTTCCATATAGGATACTAACTATATGGGTTTTGGGCCTCCACTTATTTAATATAGGCCAAACAAATCTCCCCCTTATTCAACTAAGTGGAGGGCATCGCCATCCCGACGATCTTACGACAAACATCAAGCTTCTCCCTTGGTAAGGCCTTCGTGAACATATCGGAACCATTATCATCTGTGTGGATTTTCTCAATCTCAAACAACTTGTCTTCAAGTGCATCTCTGAGCCAATGGTATCTCACATCAATATGTTTCGACTTTGCATGAAACGTAGAATTCTTACTCAAGTGAATCGCGCTTTGGTTATCACAGTAAACCACATAGCGCTGCTGCTTGAAACCGAGCTCCCCTATGAATCTCTTCATCCACAACAACTCTTTACATGCTTCAGTTGTTGCAATATATTCAGCTTCTGTAGAAGAAAGTGCAACACACTTTTGTAGCCTTGACTGCCAAGAAACTGCTCCACCTGCGAATGTCATTAAATAGCCTGAGGTGGATTTTCTGCTATCAACATCTCCTGCCATATCTGAATCAGAGTAGCTGACCAGCACTGGTTCTCCACTTCCAAAAGTAAGTCTGTAATTAGAGGTACCTCGGAGATATCTCATAATCCATTTGACTGCATCCCAATGCTCTCTACCCGGATTTGACAGAAAACGGCTCACAACACCAACTGCATGAGCTATGTCAGGTCTTGTACACACCATTGCGTACATCAAACTTCCTACTGCTGAGGCATACGGAACTCTATCCATGTCGTCCATCTCCTTCTCCGTAGAAGGGCTCTGTCGTGTGCTTAGCTTAAAGTGAGTAGCAAGAGGAGAGCTCACCACTTTAGCCTTGTCCATATTGAACCCTTGCAACACCTTTTCAATATATCGCTCTTGTGACATATGCAACTTCTTCGCAACTCTATCGCGAGTAATTCGGATGCCAAGAATAGTCTTCGCAGGACCTAAGTCCTTCATTGAAAAAACCTGACTCAACTGTTTCTTCAATCTCTCAACTCTGGAGACATTCTTGCCAACAATCAGCATATCATCAACATATAGCAATAGTATGATAAAATCATCATCAGAGAATTTCTGCACAAAAACACAGTGGTCAGATTTCGTCTTTTGGTAGCCTTGCTCACCCATGACTGACTCAAACTTCTTGTACCACTGCCTTGGTGCTTGCTTCAAACCATACAAGCTTTTCTGAAGCTTGCACACATAGTCCTCTTTTCCCTTTACTTTGAAACCCTCTGGCTGCTCCATATATATCTCCTTATCTAAGTCACCATGGAGAAATGCAGTCTTCACATCCATATGCTCAACCTCCAAATCAAGACTAGCTGCTAAACCAAGAACCACCCGAATGGATGACATCTTAACAACAGGAGAAAATATTTCATCAAAGTCAATACCTTTCCTCTGGCTGAAACCCTTGACGACCAATCTAGCTTTGTAACGGGGACGTGAAGTATTTTCTTCTTGCTTCACTCTGTAAACCCACTTGTTCTTCAAAGCTCTTTTGCCTTTCGGCAACTTCACCAACTCATAAGTATGATTCTCATGCAATGATTTCATCTCATCTTGCATGGCTTCAACCCACTCCTTCTTGTTCTCATTTTCAAGAGCTTCACTGTAATTTTCGGGTTCTCCCCCGTCAGATACTAACACATACTCATCAGCTGAGTACCTTGTAGACGGTTGTCGATCTCTAGAAGATCTTCTGAGTGGAACAACTGGTGGAACATCTGGTACTGGCAACTGCTCATGAACTTCATTATCCATCTCTACCTCTGTAGGAGCATCAACATCACCTGCACCCTGTTGGTCATCACGAACTTCATCTTCAACTTGACTTGGCACAACTGTAGGAGGAACTATATCAAAATCAATCAAGTCAGTTATAAATTGCGGAGCACTTTCTTCAAACTTCGCAATATCTTTGATGTCCTGATTCTCCATAAATACCACATCGCGGCTTCTGATAAGTTTCTTCTGCACCGGATCATAAAATCTGTACCCAAACTCATCCTCGCCATAACCGATGAATATGCACGGTCTAGTCTTCATATCAAGCTTAGATCTTTCATCCTTTGGAATATGCACAAATGCCTTGCATCCAAATACCTTTAAGTGGTTGTAGGAGACATCTTTACCTGTCCAAACTCCATTTGGAACATCAAACTCAAGAGGCACACACGGTGTGAGATTCAAGACATGAACCACTGTATTCAAAGCCTCACCCCAAAAGCATCTTGGTAACCCTGCTTGTGAAAGTAAACATCTCGTCCTTTCAATAAGCGTTCTATTCATCCTCTCAGCTAACCCATTTAGCTGAGGCGTCTTTGGAGGCGTCCTTTGATGTCGAATGCCTTGATCCTTGCAATAATCATCAAAAGAACCACAATACTCACCTCCATTATCGGTTCGCATGCACTTTAACTTCTTCCCAGTCTGTCTCTCAACTAGGGTATGAAACTGCTTGAAGACACCACACACTTGATCTTTAGTCTTCAAGATATAAGCCCACACTTTCCTTGAATGATCATCTATAAAAGTCACAAAATAGAGACCACCTCCAAGCGTCTTGGATTTCATAGGACCACAAACATCAGAGTATACTAAGTCCAGCATCTCTGGCTTTCTCGAGGGAGGGGATGATTTGAAAGATACTCTAGTTTGCTTGCCGGCCAAGCAATGCTCGCACTTCTCTAACGGTTCACCTTTCATTCCCGGTAAGAGGTTCTTTTTTCCCAAAACCATCATTCCCTTCTCGCTCATGTGACTAAGTCTTTTGTGCCACAATTCAGTTGTAC
The DNA here is from genome assembly GCA_963920655.1 of Geranium rotundifolium. NCBI lineage: Eukaryota > Viridiplantae > Streptophyta > Magnoliopsida > Geraniales > Geraniaceae > Geranium > Geranium rotundifolium. Next base: position 33,961,065 of record OY987319.1, read on the forward strand.
TCTCTTTCTCGACTGCATTAATAATGCCACCATAAACTCTACCTTGTGTCACGTACAACGAAGCACACTTTTCACCTCTAGCCACGACCATAACACCTTTAGTGAGCTTCCATGAACCACCACCAAAGGTATGATGAAAACCTTCATCATCTAGCTTGCCTACTGATATCAAATTCAAACGAATGTCAGGAATATGCTTAACATTTTTCAGAATAAGAATTGTACCGTTTTTCGTCTCCAATCGCACGTCTCCTATGCCAATAGCTTTTGACATGCCTCGATTTCCCATCTTAACATTGCCATAATCACCAGATGTATAAGATGAAAAGAGATCCTTTCGACTTGTAGCATGAATGGAGGCACCGCTATCTACTACCCAACTGATCTCATCACAAGCCAAGTTAACATCTTCTTCATCACACAAGAGAAGAAACTCTTCAGTAATAGTGGCAACATCATCGTCATGACTTGCCTTCTTTTCTTTCTCTTTGTCATGTTGGTTGTCTCTCTTGAGCTTTCGGCAATACTTTTTAATATGCCCCTTTAGACCACAGTGATAGCACTCTGCATTGGTATACCTGTTCTTACTCTTGCTTCTGTCTCTACCCTTTGGACCTCTGCTCTTGCTCCTTCCTCTTTGTTCTGTCACTAAAACTTCTGAGTGCGAAGAGAAACCTTGTGACTTTCTTCTCATCTCTTCATTCAGAGCACTCCCCTTAGCCAAATCCATGGTGATAACACCATCTGGAGCTGAGTTAGATAAGGACGTCCTGAACGTCTCCCACGAGTCCGGTAATGTACCTAGAAGCCACAAACCCTGCACCTCATCATCGACTTTGATACCCATTCCTGCAAGCTGGTTAATAATTCTTTGAAAAGCATTAAGATGATCTGTCAACGGAGCCCCATCATGATACTTCAAACTCATCATCTGCTTTATCAAGAACAACTTATTATTACCAGTCTTTCGAGCATATAACTGCTCAAGCTTGCTCCATAAACTGCGTGCATGTGTCTCTCCACTGACATGATTCAAAACATTATCATCCACCCATTGTCTGATATAGCCACATAATTGACGATGCAATAAATTCCATTCACCATCAGATTTGTTTTCAGGCTTGGCTTCACTGAAAACCGGCAGATAATAATCCTTCACATAAAGAAGATCTTCCATCTTCCCTTTCCAGACATGATAATTTGAACCATTCAGACTAACCATTCTGCTTGTATTAGCTTCCATTATTTAACACAGGATACCGATTAAATAACCTTCCCTCTGATACCACTTTGTTGGGAGAAAAACGAATCTAATAGAATAATTAGATGCAGCGGAATTAAATAATTCTCCCCACCTGTGCAAATCTCGTAGGAATCTATCAAGCAGAGCGAATCAAGTAAGCTAACAAATATAGCAAACAAGAACACGCAATAGGCACGCACAATTTTAGCGTGGAAAACCTCCTCAAGGCGAGAGAGGAAAAACCACGGGACCCTCGAGGCCGCTTAATCTCCACTATCAATATAATGGGTACAACGAGTTCTCTCTAAATACAATTAGAGGATCACAATATCTCAAGATTAACCAATCTTGGCTTAAACCACAATTACAAGAAAGAGTAGAGAAACTTCACCGAATCGATGGCGCACGATCAAAAAATCGTATCAAATCACTCGGACCTCCAAATGCAAATTCCAACGGTCAGAACGTAGTACCACGTCTTCCGAACACGCTGTCCAAAAATCAGCACGATCCAACGGTGGATCGACCTCCGATCGGACTCGAGAACCTTGCTGGTCGGCCCAGAAAATAGCAGAAAATTCTGCTCGAATTTCACTCTATTTCTCTCTTGAATTGTTCTTATTTCCTTCTCTCTGTTGCCTCCTATTTATAGGCAAGCAATTAGGGTTTCCTTTTCCATATAAGATACTAACTATATGGGTTTTGGGCATCCACTTATTTAATATAGGCCCAACAACAACCTTGATAAAAGTAAAGATATTATGTTAAACTAGATATTGACACTATACATATTAATAAGTTTACCTGACCCGACAAGTAAAATAAAATTTCACATGTTTAGATCTTAACCCAAAGCAAATATTGAGAACAAAATATCATTAAGTATTTTATTCTTATTTATCTAAAGATACTTCTCGTTCAAAAGTGAAAAAACTTTTAAATAATATTGACGATGTTACAAACACATGAAAGCAAGGATATCAGTCAATGATTGGACGAGTTATAAAAGTAAGACGTGGACAATAAAGATTAAAAGAAGACATATATATATATATATATATATATATATATATATATATATATATATATATATATATATATATATAAGCGATATTAAGTTGGAGTAGGTTACTCTAGTTTTAAGTGGGTAATTCAGAAACTGCCCCAAAACTCTGTGAGTTCAATTTTTTCAATCATCAACTCATTTGAAATTTTAAAATAGGCTTATGAATATTGGTTAAAGGCAAGTTATTGGGTTGGTTTCAAGTCTAGGCAAATTTTGCTCTCCCCTAATGTGAATTTAGTTGAAATCTAGGGTTCAACTTATAAATGACAATGGTACTCTTTAATTAAATAAATCTCAAAAATCAAACTATGTCACTACACAATTCAATTTGTCTGAAATTGTAACAAAAAAATATATCTGAAATATTGCACAATTATTCAAATATTATATATTCCTTAAATTATTGGAACAGTAGAAAATGATTGAAGAAAATGAAGAATGAGTGTAAGATGGACCTTAATTCAAGTCGGCCCATACAAGATCATAAATATTGAACATGACAAAATGATTGGAACATATTGTGGAACTCGATTAGATTGAGGTTTGGTCGGGACGTCTACTTCAAAAATAATACGATAGGTTCTGAGATAAATTTAACATTTTTTATTATAATTGGACAACCATATAATTTTTAAATTTAATAAATATTTATAAAAAAATTAGACGAATCGAATTTATCTCGAGGTGACTTGTTTAATAGTTAATGATTTATATCATTTTACAGTGAATATTAAACTAACCAAACTGAATCTATTTTAAATTTGATTATTTTCTTTTAAGTCAAATTCGAGCTTATTTTCATAAGGTCAACAGAATTTGAGCCAAGTTAAAAGCGACCATTTCTTTAAAGAGCTCAGCTGAATTTTGGCAAATTGAAACTCAATCATTATTTTAGAAAATAGTTGTAAATTTGTGGTTGAGACGGGTACTTTTGTATCTAATTGGACTTAAAAATAAAATGGAAAAAACAAAAGTACGAGGCAGAGCCGAAAGACACAAGTCTTCTGTGACTTGTACATGTAAAGAACCAATGACCACTTCACACCCAATCTCATATGTGTTCTTTGTAACTTATGTGAAACAAGCTTTATTTGGTGGCGACTCACCAATAAATCTTGGCCATGTACTTCTCACATTTTTTATAGACAATTATAATTAAAATTGAACCACTCAAAGCAAAAACTTCTAACTGTACATGAAAATGCTTGATAAAATTTCAATTTGATGTGGTAATTAGAAGCCACACCTAACGATATTAAGATATGATTATGGGTAAATAGGAGATCAATGTGATTTTAGAAAGAATGATGCAATATTTATTAACAAGTGACATGATAAAAGAATTAACAAATCTGAGATAAGGATGTATTGTTTTAAAGGAAAAACGAATTTTATTAATTAAATAGTAACTAACCCGACATCAAGCCGGACAACTAAAATTACAGATAGTGAGACATATCTCTTATCATAATTCTAGCTACTATTAGTTAAAACAAACATGATCAATTCGTGAACCATTTGATTACGAGCAAAACAACTATCATAAGTTCTGATAATGGATAGTACGCAACACTGTTCGCTAATGATTACTCCAAAGTTGTTCAGCTCGACCCGTTGAGCATCATGTAGAGTCACGGCCTCCAACTCATACGGATGGAGAAACCCCGTGATCTTGAGATAGAATGGTTTACACATGCATCTCTGATAACCCCGGAGACCAATCGATTCAAACCATTTAGTATCATGCAGAGTCACAGCCTCCAACTCATACAGATGGAGAAACCCCGTGATCCTGCTGCATATCGACTTAAACCAGCTTCCTCGATCAATCATGCGATCAATATGGGCATCACGAATTTCAAATCCTCCCAGCTCATTGGGTTTAACCGGATCAACCCATCGACATCAGTGACCCCTTGTTTCCTTCCATTATCGATCATAATAAGACACGTATTGAATTTTGAATAAGCTGAGGCCCCCTAGTTCGGTATCCTTGCATGAGTCTGCCCACTGACGCTAGATAACTCCGGTTCCTTCCTAGTGCCGACCTACCAACCAACCAAAATCAAAACCCCCCAGCCCTCCATGCTCCGCCGTCGCAACCCAGGCGCGACCCATATGCAGCTTCAGCCTCACCCGTCTTAGCCCATCCCCAAACTACCAGACCTCGCCTCCATCATAACCCGATCAACCACCCGACCATGCCTCCATCAGACATAGGTCTACCTCCACAGCAGCTCTGCTCATACCACCGGACCACGTTGACATCGCTGCCAGTACCACGCATACGTCGACACACGTAAGAGATCAACGCCGCGAGACTTTGCCCAATTGTGGCGAAACAAACCCTAAGAGTAAGGTACAGGCCGCCGCTTTTTTCTTCTTCTCATCCTTCAAGATATAATGTTAACCTGTAATAATTTTAATGTGATTTAACCAAATGGTGGAAAAATTAAATATTAATTAGACAAGTCTTTAAGGAGACACTTCAGAGCTGTTTGAGACACTACTTTTTAAGAGAGTTTGTGGATTTAAACATTGCTCTACATAGGATGTGAAGTAGGGTTGTCCATTTGGCCCAGCGACCCGGTGCACCCGAGGACCCGCCCGACACCCGGCCTGATTGACTCGAGACCCGATGGATTCAGATTCATAATTGGGCGAGACATGGGGAACCCGACTAAAGGTCGGGCGGGCCTCGAGTGGGAAATGTGAAACCACCGGGCCACCCGACAACCCGAGACCCTTGATATAAAATTAATCAAATATATAACAAACCTGGCCAGCCCAATTTCCATCAACAGTGTAGCCCAGCCCACGCAGAGAACTCGTATAAGCCCAAAAAGTGTCCTCAATATCAGTTGTGAGAGTTTATAAACTCTTACACACATTCATCTGTTTCCGATGTGGGATGTGTGAGAGTTTATAAACTCATTGGGTAATTGAGCGACGTGGCCAAGCGACAACCATTGATCTTAGTTTCATGATGCATCTCAGGCGTTGATTTCGTCGACGTGTCGCGCTTTAATCCACACACATCACACGAAGACTCGGTGCCTTATCTTTCCTCCGAGGCCGAGATGACATAATCACATTGAATGTGATTCACCTACCAGTCTCTTCTTCGTCTGAAACTCTAGCAGAGCCTCTCGTCTCACCTCATCTCTCTCGTCTTCCATCAACACGTCTCTTTCGATTGCTCCATCTACTTTCTATCTCTTCCAGTCCCAACCCAAGTCAGAACGAATCGATTTCGTACCAGCAAGTAACCGTTGTGAATCGATCCGTTGGAGGAGCTTCTCCTCCACGCTCCACCAATATAAATCAAGTGATGGTGGAAAGAGGACCCTCCAACGGATCAATTCTCTAGTGGAGACTGGAGATTCAAGCTACATCGGGGTTCGAATTGGGCGACGACATGTCTACAACTCCCGTAGTCACGGTAAGTAAGGTTTGTTAAGGTTTAGTGAGGTTTTATTTTACTCTCTTCATCTTTGTTGAATTTGTAAAATAGAATTTTATTATTGAGAATAACTTGATTATGAATTACAGTAGCAGGTTCCTTTATATAAGGAACAATAGGAAATAAACCAAACTAGAAAACATAATACGAATAAGAAACCCTAATTAATTAACTATTCTAACACTCTCCCTCACGTGCAAACTGTGTAACACAATTCTTGCACGTGAAGCAAGAATAATAGGAAAGCTAACATCTTCAATTATGCAGATTATACGGACATGAGAACAAGTATTTTTAAGAAGAATCACTAAAACTTTTCAAGAAGCTACGTCATATAATGACAGTGCGACAACTCATCGCATAATAACGGTGCAAGGTGATTTTAAGATTAATCACCAAACTTTTCAAGCAACTACGTCATATAATGACGGTGCGGCAATTACGTTGCATAACGACGGTGCAAAGGTGATTTTTAAGAAGAATCACTAAACTTCTTAAGCAAATACGTCGGTGCGAAACAATTACGACGGTGCAAACTCAGCAAAATCAGTGGAGCAGAAAACTTGGCAAAGGAGCACCAAAGGTGTGTGGCGGCGCGTGAGACTCATGCACGGTTGACAGAGACGGGAGGATAATCAAATTGGCCGGATTTGAGCTGTAGAAGCTTCACTTGCCGGCGGTGAGGACAATGAAACTCCTCAAACTACTTGAACGGAAACTTGTCGGAGGCCTAGAGCCTAACCGGAGTGGAGGTGACGACAAACGATCGCCGAAGGATGTTAGAACGAGAAACAAATCTGGAAAAACTGGGATGAATAGTTCCGTGAACAGTGAATTCCCGTGAATAGTACCGGTGAACAGTTATTTTGTGCCCCCGTGAACAGTAACTCAGAATATTTTTTTGTGTGGAAGAAACGGAACAATAATGCCCCGCCCACCCGCTAAAACACAATTAGCGAGTGGGCAAAGCCACACGGCTAGGATCGAATCTAACCTGCCTCTGATACCATGTTGAGTTTCTAAAATATAATTGTATTATTGATGAAAGACTTCTAAACCACAGGTCCCTGGATCGGAACCAGGCTCTGATACCATGTTGAATTTCTAAAATAGAATTCTATTATTGAGAATAACTTGATTATGAATTACAATAGCAGGTTTTTTTATATAAGGAACAATAGGAAATAAACCAAACTAGGAAACATAATACAAATAGGAAACCCTAATTAATTAACTATTCTAACAATCTTCAATTTCTGGGAATTAGGGTTATTGATTTGAGAATTAGGGTTGGTTTGGGTTCGGATTGGGGATTAGGGTTTGTGTTTGAATTGGGGATTAGGGTTTGGGGATTGGGGTTACTGATTTGGGGATTGTGGTTTGGGTTCGGATTGGGGATTAGGGTTTCAGGGGGGGTTACTGAATTGGGGATTATGGTTTGAGAATTGGGGTTTGGGGATTGGAGTTTAGGGATTGGGGATTAGGGTTTGGATTGGAGATTGGGGATTGAGAATTGGGAATTGGGGATTAGGCTTTCCGAATTGGGATTTAGGGTTATTGAATTGAGGATTATGGTTTGGGTTCGGATTGGGGATTAGGGTTTAGAATTGGAATTTAGGGCTACTGAATTGGGGGTTAGGGTTTTGGTTTGAATTGGGGGTTATTTGAACTTGTTGTTCCTTTTTATTACTTTATTTTGGTATCATTAGTTATTTTTGTATGCTAAAAAATTATAGCTTGCAGAGAAAGTAAAGGGCAGATTGTATTTTGTTTATGCAATGTAATCAAATTGTATTTTGTTCTAGCATATTGTGTTTGTTTGTTTATGATTTTCTGATTGACATATTTGTGTAAAATTAAGTGCATGTGTTTGGGTTTTGGCTCAGTTATTAGTTTGGCCCGACATGCCCACCAACCGACATGACCCAACCCGAGACCCGACTACATGAAGTTGGGCAGGGTATTGGGTCTTACTTTCTAAACTCGACTATAGTCGGGTTGGGTCCAATCTGACTCGGGTTAGTTCGACTCGGCTCGATGAACAAGCAGGGATCTGAGTAGAATGAAAAAATGATGTCATTATTTTAAGAAAATACGTTAGTTAGATACAAAGTAATTGTGATATGTAAATCTAAATCAAATACAACACAACATTATTGATGTGATACACTAATCAAACTGGAGACAATTTTAATATATAAAAATAACTTTACGATGTGATATTTATCAAAGATGATCTAAGCACAAAATGCCAAAACTTCTATTTAAATGTGAAATTGAAAATGTATATCAAACAACAAAATAAGTCACATATTTATAAAAATTGACATGAACATAGATCCAGCCAACAGTAGACATCCAACTCAATGACAAAAAACATGCTATGGTTTGTATAAAATAATGAAGAAAAACCAATAATAGAGGTTATTATATGTATTATATATTTGATTAGCTTTTGACTCATAGATCTGAAAGCAACTCTTAATATCCATATGTGGCAGTCACATTCAATATCTTATTGTTATGAGCAGTGACCAACTTAACAACAGACATGAGACGTGTACTGAAAAAATTTCAAGGAATTAAGATTCGGAATATTAATGAGTCTTAGTTTTGTGCAAATGGAAACAACAGATGTTAATGACCATAGTTGATTTGATTATCATTCCTATGTATAAATTTTATATTATAAATATAAGTAATTAATAAGACAATTAATATCAGTGAATAATAATTCACTAACTACTCTTGGGTTTAAAGTTATTTTAGGGTCATGAATTTATAAAAATTCTCACTTAATTCCTCTCGATTAAGTTTTGATAAAAATTATGTTATTCTTTTGTGAAATGAGGAAAATGTCATTGCAAGAAAATTTAAAATAAATAATATTTTTATGGTAATAAAAAATAAATATACGTCAATATTTAAAAAGTTTAATTTTCAAAACAATATAAAAATTAGAAAAGATGTTTAAAAACAATCAATTAAAACAATCATTTTTTATACAGTTACAATGTGTCATGTGTTCAAATCAATCAATTTTTAATTAGATTTAATTTTTCATTAGTTCTTATTTTATAAATTAAAGTCAAACTATTATAGTTTTACTCTAATTGTAAACCGAATCAAGCTGATTATATTCGATTCGGTTACATTTTGAGTGGGTAATTTTTAGGCAGCCCTATGCTAATTATTCATACACAGAAGAATATTCTTTATAATTCATGAATGACTCTGTTTGGTAAAGACAATTTGGATACTAATTTTAAAGAATATATGCTTTGAGAATGTGGAGCCATTTTAGTAAAGAAGAAAACAATATCAACATTAGAGACAATTCACAATGATTAACATCCGGACAAAAAGAAAATGCTCAAAATTATTCTGTTCACCTTATTCCTATCTAGTTTTTAAAAATTATTTTCTAATACAAAATTGAAACAACCTAGATAATTATAATACAATTTTTTTTGAAGGAAAGTGAAAATACATGAAGCAATTAACACGACATCACACCAGACAGCTAAAACAATAAGTGTTGGAACAGACTCTGCACCATGATCCTAGCTGATATCAGTCAAAGCAAATATGACTAGTTCATGACCCACTGAATTACAAGATCGATGTGAAAAATAAATAGAAACCCATGTCCCAGTAGTGGACAGGATGTATGTAGAATTCTTAAATCATCTAAACAAACTATAATGAATTCTACTAATATATTTAAAGATCTTTAGACCAAGTGATTTTCAAATATTCATCAAACACATAATTAAAACATACCTACGTCCATGCTTGAAATTGAATAATGTAGAGAATTGATTTCTCTCTCATAGCCTCTGTAAATTACTTTGTCTAACTTTTTTGATGGAATAAAAATATTAGTTTGCATACAGGTAGATGAGAGGACCACAAAATCTTGAATGAAAACTCTTATTTATACAATCATCATTGTATAATCACTTCTTTTGATCAACCAATATTATACAATAGCAGTCCCTAATTATGTCTCTGAAGATGTTCCTAGGCTGCTTCCCGTGCCAGACGTGATCTATTGCCCTGAAACAGTTAGACTTTATTACCAACGCTAATCAATTCTTTTCTTTCGCCTAAGAGAGGGCTTCCCTGACGCCCACGACCTCTACCTCTTATGGATGGAGATGTCCTGAGAACCGCCTACAAAACGTCACGATAATCCTACCATCTGAATCTCTATAGACGAGCCTTACGCTCCAAAATCATAGAAGGACATCGATCAAATTATAATACAATTAAAATGAAACAAAGTTTTGAAAATAAATAAAAATAGAAGAGATGGTTTGAAAAGTTAATTTAAAAAAAATAATCCTCTCATCTAGTCAATCAAATTAAAGGCTAATAAAAGTGCGTATCTCAAAAAATGTCTTCTGAATCATGAGAAACCGTAACTTCCCATCTACGGTACCTTTCTTTTCCATTTGAATTATTTACCTAACCACATAGTGCCACGTTTCCGCCTCCAATTGGACCGTGTATACCAAATTTAAAGCCAGCGCGTAGACCAAACATCACTCTTCGATTCTCTCAATCTCATATATAAAAAGCCAGAATTTTAACTATATAATGTATTTTTCATATACCCTAACTTTTATTTGAACATTTTACATCAACTTTTTGTCATAATTAATAGGAGTAACTGTAGGTGTAACAAAATAGTATGTTGGGGTTTCGGATAATTTTTGTAAGGAATTAATTAAGTATAATTATACAAAGTTTGAAACATAATTAAATATATTTATTTGTCATTATTTCAAAATTAATCTGAAAGAAAGTTTGAAAATGAAATAGATAGATTCAAAATGATCTACAAAAGATAATCCTCTCACCTAATCAAATAAAATTAAAAGACAATTAACGGCTAACAAGAGTGATTATCTCAAAAATGTCTTCTTACTTAACTTCCCATATACGGTACCTTTCTTTTCCATTTGAATTTTTTACCTAACCAAATCACGCCACGTTGCCTCCTACCATTGGATCGTCCTTGCTAAACACATACCCAGCGCGTGGAGCAAGCACCCTCAAAGCTTCACTCTCCCAGTCCCACATATAAATAGCCCCAAATTTCCTGGTCCATTGAATCGAGAGAGAGAGACGGCCATGGGAGACGCCAGAGAATCTCTGATGAGCAGCAGCGAGAGGGAACGGAAGTTCACGCGCTGCGTGTCCCACGCTCAGGACGAGCTCCAGAGGTTCAGATCGTACCTCCGGTGGATGTGCCTCGACCAGTCGGACCTGTGGAGCGCGTGCGTCTCCTGGTTCGTCTTCCTCCTCCTCGGCGTCGCCGTCCCCGTCGCCTCGCACCTTGTCCTCGCCTGCGACTCCTGCGACAGCCGCCACAAGCGCCCCTACGACGCCGTCGTCCAGGTCTCTCTCAGCGGCGTCGCCTCTCTCTCCTTCTTCTGCCTCTCCACCTTCCTCCGCAAGTTCGGCCTCCGCCGCTTCATGTTCCTGGATAAGCTCTTCGACGAGAGCGAGACCGTCAGGAAGAGCTACACGAAGCAGCTCAATGTAAGGCTTCTCTCGATTTTGGTGAATTTTGGGGGAGGAATGGTCCAGATTGATGATGCTTTGTTTGTGCTCTGATTCTTGATTAATCTAAGTATTTGTGGCCTAGGTTGTGAACATTGAACTGATTTTGATGAATTTCTGGTGTGGAATTGTCTTGATTGGAATGCTTTGTTGTGATTATTGATTAATCTGAGAATTTTGGAGCTAGACGAATCAGCTCAATGTGAGGTTTCTCTTGATTTGTTCAGCTCACGTGATTGATTTTGATGAAATTTTGGTGTGGTGGACTAGATTTTAGGTTTGATGATCTCGATTGGATGCTTTGTTCTGCTCTGATTGTTGATTGATCTGAGAAATTGGGGACTAGGTTATGATTATTGAACTGATTTGGAATGAAATTGTGCCTGTGTCTTAATTATTGGATGCAGTACTTGATTTTGTTGTTCTTTCAAATTACAATGTTCTTAGTGTTTTCATTTCTGGATGATTGTTGCTTTCTTCTTAAATTGTACTTAAAATATCAGGAACATTGGTGGTAAGATTTAGTTAATCTTGGCACTGAAATTTCTATTTGGCCCAATCAAACGTGATGAAAAGTTCCCAATTTACTGTAATTACTAAGATAAGGTTTTGGCTTCTAATGTTTGATCAGCTAAATTGGAACTTGTGTTATTTGATCACAACATTAAAAAGTAGCTTAGGCACGGAGGTTTCATTAAAGTTCATTTCTTGCCCACAAAACAAAAAGGTAATGAAGTTGAAAGTCAATTGGAGTTTTGTGGTGGGTCAAATGGAAAATGTCACAATAAAGTTGGAGATACAGTTGTGTAGCTGAGCAACCTTATAAATGTAATTGTTGAAGGACCAAGATGAATGGAATTTCCCGTGATGAAGGAAGAACTTTGAGCATGCTAGTTCTGACCAGTAAAAAAGCGATTCCCTGCAAACATGGTTTTATCTTATTTGCCCAGAGAAAACCAATCTGTTCCGAATCATCCCGAAAATGGGATTCCTCTTGCAGTAAATATGAAGTTATAGGAAGGTTTTAGTCATGAATTGAAGAATCCAAAGGGGACTAGTGGAGTCAAAAGAATCCCATATTGGTAGAACTTTCTTTTATGGAAGGAATATAGATGTAACTTGTTCCACAACAATTGTTTTTCACATATATCTTATCTGCCATTTATAATTTGGTTATTAACCGAGGTAAGTATGAATCCATCATCTTTTTTCTGGGTTTAGCTACATTTGTGGATCATGCCAATGGACATTTATTTATATAAACCTGATAGGACAATGGATCTGATTTGCATTGACTATTGGTGTATGTTTCGATTTAGGATACACTTGTTGGGTCTTTGTTGTGTGTGCTTGGCTACTGGTATAAGATCTAAAATGACTCGTATTGCTCCAATGTTTTCATGCAGAGCTCATTAAAGATCCTATCCATCTTTGTTCTCCCTTGCTTTGTGCTTGAAAGCGCGTACAAAATATGGTGGTATGCTTCTGGGGCTTCACAAATTCCCTTCCTGGGAAATGTTTATCTGAGTGACGCCGTGGCATGCACCATGGAACTCTGTTCGTGGCTTTATCGTACCACGGTCATTTTCCTTGTTTGCATTCTCTTCCACTTGATATGCCACCTCCAGATCCTACGGCTCCAGGACTTTGCTCAGGTTTTCCAGGTTGATTCTGATGTAGGCGCAGTGTTGTCTGAACACCTCAGAATCAGAAGGCACCTGCGAATCATCAGCCATAGATACCGTGCGTTTATCCTGTGGTTCCTTGTCTTGGTCACCGGCAGCCAATTTGCTTCATTGCTCATCACGACAAAGTCCAATGCAGATCTTAACGTATACAGAGCAGGAGAACTTGCGGTAAGCCTTATCCAACACTCATAACACTAAAGTCAATGAAATGCACGAACGAATCTGTAATGTGAGTTCATAAATGTTTTGCAGTTGTGTTCCATGACCCTCGTCACGGGGCTGTTAATACTGCTTCGAAGTGCGACGAAGATCACACACAAGGCTCAGGCTATCACTTGTCTTGCTACGAAGTGGCACATTTGTGCTACACTCGACACTTATGATGCAACTGGAGGTGAAACTCTAACGGACCACATTTCCAGTGACCAAATCTTGCCCGGCGTTGGTAACATCCTCGAAGGAGAATCGTCATCAGACTTGGATAACCCTGGCGATGAAGAAGATGAAATTGACAATACGAAGATGATCCCAGCTTATGCCTACAGTACCATTTCCTTCCAGAAAAGACAAGCTCTTGGTAAGTCACATTTATTTTAATTTCATCCCTTTAATGCTTTTACCTTCAGGTTTCTTCTTACTCTGTTCAGGAAAAAAAGTATAAACCCACACAAAATTATGTTAAGAAATATTGTTATTTATAAATGATAGGATCGCACTTATAAATGATGGAATCACTTAATTAATAAGGTTAGTCTCTTAGTTGTGAGGACCAACCAAATATACTTATCTTGATTAATGAAGTTTACAAGGTATAAGAGTCACGGTCGAATTGGGCCTTGCATGTAAAGTCTTGTTATGATCTAAATGTAGATATCTACTTCTAACGGGATGGGAGAAATGCAGAAATCCAAACCTACTATGGCCTACGTGTAAAAGTCTAGTATGATATATGAGATGAATACGTATTCAAATGTTATGACCTACATGTAAACGGGGAAGACACATGTAGAGGTCCAATCTTGTTACGATCCACGTGTAAATGACTTGAATGTCTAGTCCTCTACACATGCAAAAAGCTAGTAATTCTCTGACTTGTGTGTAAATGTCAAGTCTTATACAGAAGCAGTAGACACGTAAAAGTACAATTCATGTTATATGGCCCAGGTATAAATGTAGGTAGGAATGGGCCCTTTAGATTCGCAACCAGACCCAAACTGAGAACCAAATTAGATTTGAAACCAAAAAATCGGAATCATGGTTAACAAACAATACAGTTTTAATTCTGAATTGAAGAGAACTATTAAATTTTGACTCGATTCTGATTCTTAAAACTTAGGACCGCCCGTTAACTGATTAGAACCGGATCAGTTTGCATCGCCAATTAAGTAAGACTGGAACTGAACCGGCCAGAACCAAATTTGGAATCGATATGTTTCTCACATAGTGGTTTCCATGTATTGAGAAGCGAGGGGTTTGGTTTTGGACGGTTCCAGTCAAGACGTGAGGATAGGCTTAAAGTAAACCCGGCCGTAGAAGTGTGTCGACCCACACAATGTATTTATTGCTGGATCAATAGAAATAACAATGTGATGTGATTGACTGGGAACTTGCAGTGACATACTTTGAGTACAACAGAGCTGGGATCACAGTGTATGGGTTCACTCTGGACAGAAGCACCATACACACCATATTCGGTCTTCAGTTGTCTCTGGTTCTGTGGTTGCTTGGGAAGACCATAACGGGCATTTCTTGAGAATATGGCTCTCTACAAATAGTATTATACTTGATTCATCATCATCATATATATATATAAGGAGGATACGTGCAGTGCAAGAGAAATGGGGGTTGTTTGTTTTTTGGGAGGAGAGGTGATCTCGTGTAAATTATAGGTTTTGTAAATTGTCGTTTACATTCAATTTTTGATTTGTTATTACTTTTGTATCTTTATTTATCATCACGCATCTTGCATAGTATTTATTTTGAAATACAAAGCATATTTTCTTTCAAGACGTCCTGCGTTGAGTTCATGTTTTTGTATTTTTTTTGTTTTATCGTTAATGATAAAAATGCGAGTGTATTTTAATTTTGTGTAAAATGTGTAATGATACAAAAATGATGAAATTAAGAATTATCTTTTTAAAAGATTTATTTTATTTTCTAACTAGAGTTTGTATGATTAAATTTTGCAATTTAATATTTAAAATTTATTGCACAAAAATGAAAGTGAACAACATCAATACACATATACAACACATTTGTACCATAAAATATGGGAGGAGACTTCAGTCAATTGTAATTGACAACACGGGGGAGTAAATTTGAATATACAAAAATAATTCTAGAGGTAAAATCAGGCAATTGCACGATTACTTCTTACAATAAATAAAGTTCTCAACTACTAATTGTTTAGTGTAATTAATTCAAATGTAGCGACAAATTTTGATACACTTAACATGAGACTAGAAAACTCGACCTTACAAGAGAAGATTATCTAACTTTGTCGAGGAGACCGGGCCTTAAAAACATTGTGTTCTTGTCGTATCAGTCTAGTGACTCTTGATTCCCCTTACCAACATTGAGCCCTCGTTATGCCAGCTCTCCGAGATTATTCTGACTCGTTTGCGAGAAGATCGTCTATTAAACTATTGATGAAAATTTCATCAACCTTACTAACAACAATAATAAAACTAATTGTGTGTAGAGAATATAAATACTATATTTATACAGAATATAAGATACCATAATAAAAAAAACTAAACTCCAGTGGATTAATCAGTGTAAACCAAATTTATTTTGAATCTAAATAATATATGCATTCCTTCTTCTTTCTTTCTTTTGCGAGTTAGAGTCTTCAAAAGGATCTCGTTGATGCTTAACAACTCCCCCTCACATGCAATTTTCAAATTACGGAATATAATTTTTGGTTTGCGGGATGTACACGTATGTCATGGCCACTGACTGAAACATTCAACTAATGCGAGTTGGGTATTAGACTAGAAGAATAAAATCTTTGATTACGAAGGAGACCACATAATAATAGCAAAAAATATAATATGCGGAAGCGATAAAAATAACGTTTCAATATTCTATCTACTCGACAAAACCATAAACTAATGAGTGGGTAAAACAAGAACCCACTAGATTTAAACAATCATTGAAACTATGTTACGATGCCAAAAATAATAAAAGATATTATTAAATTAATAGTGCACAGTTAATACAAGTTACTATGAATATAGAAAAACTTAATACACAGACTTAAATTATAACGAGACTAACATATTTATCTAACACCTACCCATTATATAATTTGGAGAGAATTGGGGCAAATAAATAGGCCCCATACCTTTTCCATTGTCATATTTAAGTCCCACAAAAGAAGATAGCAAAATAGAAACTTCTAACAAATTTTGATAAGGAAGAAATGTTTTCAAATAAAAAAGTCTACTAATTTAGATTTTACTGCCCCATTCATTACTCTTATATTAACAAAAAAAAACGACTTAGAACTAGGGTAGGGATGTTCAAAAATACTTGACTCCAACAGTAATAGTAAAAAGATTGATCTGGTTCGGTTCAAAATCGAACCGAAATAATATTTTATTGATTCAATTTTAATTTAGAAAATGAAAATCGATAATTTTCTTTAAACTAAACTGAAAAAATTGATTGATTTGGATACGTGACTTATTTTAAGTCATCGATCTTTATTAATTAGACAGAAAAATATTAAACCAGTAAAAATAAGTCAAATAATATGTCAAGACTAGCTCAAAATGCAAGTATTTCATTAAAATGGACTTAAAGAAAATCAAATTGAAAATTGAAAAGTAAAATAATATATCAAAATGGCATAAAATGTGTAAATTTTATTTTCGATTTTAGTTTTTATTTTCTTAAAATTGAGATGATGGGTTGGTTTTGAACTAAAAATCCAAACAGTAATGAGTGTTTACATAGAACGACGTCGTTTATATCTTGTTTTGGCGACAGAAAAAACCAAACTATCCAAGGGTATTTTCGTCCACAAATATATGCCCTCGAAGTAGGCTTCCTCGCCACGGCGGCTACATTTTCTCTTCTATTTTCTCGGTTTCCAAACAGTCCGATATCTTTTGTATCTGAATCAAAATCTGTTCTACTTCTCTTACCAATCAGCAATCTCCGAATCTTCGTCTCTCCCACAGCGATGTTGGCTTCTAGGGTTTTGTCCCGCGTCTCGAGGAGCGTCTGCAGGAGCTCCACGCTCATCTCTGCCTCGCAGAAGCATCACTTGCCGATCCTCTCCACCCAGTTCCATTCGCTTGTTTCTGAATCTCAGAGAAAGGTAGATATTTTAAAATATCTTTGGTTTTAGTTCGATTTTTGCAGTAGGGTTTTGTTAGGGTTTAAGGATCTGTATAAGTTCGCCCGATTTTGTGAACCTTATTTGTTATTTACTATTCATCTCTCTTTTATTGGTCTGGATTGGGGTTTTGGGTGGCGATTCTGATAACAATTTTGGATTTTTATAAATTTGAGCTGATTGGTTCTCTTTGGGTTGTGTTTTGATTTCTGTATATCAGGAAAGCATATAACTTTGTGTTATGTCTCTCTAAAGTCACTTTGTTTTCGTTTTTGCATCATAAATCTCAAAATGTATAAGGTACTCTGGTTCGGGCTTTAGTGGGGTTTAAGGTTTGTGTTTGTTTGGATCAAATATATAAGCTTCGTGGGGTAAAATAATCAATTTGCAGACTTGCTTCTATTCCCAAGGTATATGGATAATGAAATTGAGCCCCTCATACAGATTCATTGTCCTTTTTCATGTTATGGCTCATTGTCTTTATAAAGTTTGTGCTTTTATTGCGCCTAAGGATCATAGGTAAGATGTTAGGAAGTTATAATATACTTTGTTGTTTACTATTGTTACTGATCTGAACTTAATCAGTCCCTTCTAGTTATGCATATTTGCTCGCATTAGAGTAAACTTGTGATAATTGAGAGTGAGATGCAACTTCTTCCCGAAGCATGTTATAAATTCATTTATGATATAGTCTAAGTTCAATTGACACAAGTTTGTGGTTGTAATGAGATGAGAGAACTGTTCGAAAATGTTTTTTGGATTTAGTTTTCTGGTGATGCTGAAAAATATAAGGATGCCCTGAAGACACTGCAAACTTGAAATTTCATATTTATAGTCGATATCGATACGAGAACAATCAACTCGCTTATTCTTTCTTTGAAAATACATTTTTTATCGTGACTTCTAGGTATGAAGTTTGCTATTTAAATTGACAGATTGATGAATGAGCCTTATATGTTGGATTGGGGTCTGAGTTATGTATTGATCAATTCTATATGTTTTTGTTCCTTACATGTTTATTCAATTAGATATATATATATATGGACTAGCATTTAGGTACCGTATTTACTTCAGTACTTGAAATATCCTCACACCTCAGTTACTTACATGAAGGCATGGATTTCAATTTCCATTTTGTTTTTGTTTTTATTTTGTCTGTTGTATGGACTTGTAATTTAGAATTTCATGCAAGCTACATTCACCTTTTCTCTTCCAGTTGGTTCCAAGTCAGATTTCTCCTTTTGATAATTCAAAGATGAACAACTCTTCCTTGCAACGATTTGGATTTTCTTCAACTGCATCCCCTGAAACTAATGAGAAGGAAAATGGGGCTTCTGTGGAGACTGGAGGGGCTTCTCCTAATGCTGAACCTGGGCAGACAGAAGCAACAGGTTCGAATTCGGAACATGAGCCAATCGTGTCTCCTTCAGCAAAAAGGAGAAGAGCTACTAAACGAATTGCTTTTTCTGATTCAGATTCAGATTCAGATTCAGAGGCTGATTTGTCAAGTGATGATTTAGTGAAACTTGTGGCTGAAAAGGATAAACTTCTGGAGGTTAAGGACAAAGAGATCTTGGAAATGAAAGATAAAGTTCTACGTGCTTACGCTGAAATGGAAAATGTCATGGACAGGACAAGACGCGAAGCAGAGAGCTCAAAAAAGTTTGCCATTCAGGTTCGTGGGTTTCGGTTTTTCCCCCTTATTATAATGGCTATGTAATTTCATATCCGACCACTGGACAGTTTCATGTTTATATTATTTATCTATTTTCTTGTTAGCCAGTTTGTGGAAGAATTTTTTTATGCTGCTTTCATATCTATTCTTACACTTGCATTAAAATATGCTACAGAGTTTCGCAAAAGGCTTACTGGATGTTGCAGATAATCTAGAAAGGGCTTCTTCGGTTGTAAAAGAGAGTTTTGCAAAGATCGATACTTCTGAAGACACTTCTGGAGCTGTTCCACTTCTAAAAACACTTTTAGAAGGTGTTGAAATGACTGAGAAACAGCTCATCGAGGTAATAGTATTAGTACTAATAGTACATTTCTCTTGTCTTTGTACCGTTACTCAAAAGAGAATATGATGCTTAGATGATAGATTTGGTTGCGTGGAGAAAGTGGAATTTATAAGAACTAGGAATTTTGTTTTCTTTTCTTCGAGCCTTGAGATTTATGAGTGTACAAACATTTTTAATCTATTTCAATAAAATAACCAAAAAGACGAGAAAAATAACAGAGGATTGGCATAACATTATTACCTTCAGTAACGTAGGCTCAGTTCCATGTGGCGCAGCTGTTATAGTTGTGGCTTATGTTCGATTTCCCCATCTTTTGTTTTGTCATCAATGAACGTAATATATCCCATTGCCTTTTATTTTATTTTATTTTTTTGATCAGAAATAAAACTTTATAAAAGAGAAATTAGGGGAGTGGAAAACCCCCAATTGGAGTACAGAAATGAAAACAAAGAAACTAATAGGAAAGTGGGCTTGAAAGCCTCACTGCAAAAGACACATCAATCGAAACTCTCTCCGGCCGCAGTAAAGAATAAGTCCAGAGTTGGACTTTGAGCAGTAAAGACATAGTCAAGAGCTGAGAAATCTGTCCCGGAATTGCTTGTCATTGTGTGCATATTCTTTCTATTAAGAATATTATTTCCATTCCATTTCATACTTAGATTGCTCCAATAGAGGGTTCAAGACTCTAACTGTGACTATACCATGAATTGATTATTTGTGATCCTTATGGAAGCTTCTTCGTGCAGGTATTGAGGAAGTTTGGGGTTGAAAAATATAATCCCATGAATGAACCATTTGATCCGCACAGGCACAATGCTATGTTCCAAGTTCAAGATAATTCAAAGCCTCCAGGCACCGTAGCTGTTGTTTTGAAGGTAATGTCTGAATTTTTATTCATTCAATTTACTATTACCACTTTTTTTTATATTTGGAGTATTTAATTCATGAGAAACTGATGAGGTTTACAATGCAGGCCGGATATGTACTGTATGATCGAGTTATTCGACCAGCGGAAGTTGGCGTCACGAAAGAAGCTGAACAGTAAGAGTGATGCAACCGAAGATCTCGAGCTTGAAAACTGGTTTGCCAGAAATCTAGCTGTTTTCAGACACTCATTCGTAGCACAAAGAATTGGGAGAGTTATTGTCCAGAACTGTATTTTCTCTAATTTATGGTTAAAAAGAAATATGAGTGTGTAGCTACATATAGATTTTTGATGGCTCAGTTTTATTTTGGACTTGATTTTGACATGGTTGGTGTTTTCACACTCCCATCTCTTTTAGGCTATACTAGCTTCTTATACTGAGCAATTGTTTATTAATCCTCACCTTCCAGACTTGTTTAATTCTCTCCTCTTATTGAATAATTGGATATGTCAATCCTTCTTCTGATTTTTTTTGGAATGACGCAACATTTCTCATGAATAAATTTTATATTATTGTCGTGATTTGGAACTGTTTTTTTCCCAGGTGTACACAACCTTGATTTTCTGATGTATCAGATACGCGGCAAGATGGTTTTTTCTCACCATTGTGGCTCCCGCCCGCCCCTATGCGGGAGTACTCTCTTGATCCAGTTACCAAATGTAGTTTAGTTAAGACATCATGATTGGTAAATAGACAATGGAGAAAACATATTTATGTGCAGAGAGGGCCTTTTGAGGAGAAATCAAGAATTAGTCATTAGATTAATTGGATTAAGAGATTAATCGAACAAGTAAGGAATATTTAAAACGCTGTTCATGTGAATGACCGGAATGTGATATGATTGAGAAAACTGGTAAGTTGTTGCTGTTGACCAGGAAGCAGTCATATATAGTTGCAGCTTAGAGTTATATACATACCACAAGTAGAAACAACAACTAGGCAAAGCATCTGAGATGTGTATGTACTTTTGACACTAATTATAAATGTAGTATATTGTGCTGCTGCTGCTGCAAGGTCATTTCACATCAGTTTTACTCTTGGAGTGGCCTTTGAAGCCAAAACTCAAATCCAGAGGGGTTGTATTAGCATCCTGCATGTACAGAATAGTTAGTCTTACACTTGGAGCACGGTATTGTATTGTTACAATATACTGATAATCAAGAGGCAACAAGAAGAGGGTTTCTAAGGAATTGTATTGGTGATATGATATGAGCATAGTACGTACAAACTACCGTAATTTTTAACTAAGGATTGTGGGTGAAGTGACATATACCTCATGTATTAAGTTAAAAGCACGAGGTCGCTCGTCCTATGACGGTATTACTATATAATTGTTGGCCAAAAAGTAAACTTTATACTAAATACTTCCTAATTTACTCCAAAATAAGTATTTAATATGACTATTGGCAGGAATTTGACGAATGACGATTATGAATTATCACTCTCCCTCTTATGATGAGTCCTTTGTATATGTGAGAGAGAAATTGAGCTCACTGAAGAGCAACTGACTGAGGCTTTGGGAGTCACTTAAGTTCCATGTATACATTCAAGCCAATGACCTCGATCTTAAAATCATGTTGAGAGCCGTTTTCGGCGGGAAGTTAATTCTTTCATCAGTTCGACTCGTCTGTACCTAGTATCAATCATGGACAAAACTAGCTACTTGGATATTTACATGAGTAAGTTTATATTAAAATTAAAATGTTAATAAATACTAACAAACACATGTCAAAACTATCGAAATTTTTTTATTAGATACGAGATTATTCCATAAACACAAATTGAGAAATTAAGTCATTCATTCATGCATACAATAATTAAAGCAGTTGACCAAGACGAACATAATTAAATAAATACTTTATTATTGAATATCTCAGTACAAATATAATAATATTACTTTATCGCATGTGGAGAATTTCGTCGAGACACGGTAGTCCGCAATCCTTAAACCGATTATTGCCTCGTATGGGCAACACGTTTCCAGGATACACCGACGAACAAGATCGAACTCTAATCGAGTCGCAGAGAGTAATCGAGGAGGAACGAATTAGAGAGATGGACGAATTCGGCTAGGGTTTATTGTGTGTGTTCTCCAGCAACAACGTGCGAATATATATAGGCACAAGGGTTCGAAACTTAGAGGAAATATGAATGAAAGACTTGCCGATTTTTTTTTCTTGGGAAAAGAGAAAAATACTACTTATCGTTCAAGTAAGAGAATTTACCAAATTGATGACATTATTTGACCACATATATATTATTCTCGAAATTAATATTCCCAGTTACATGTAATTCGAAAATAAAATATTCCGATTCACCAATTTTCTGTAGCATTCGTGTCCCGCACACCGTGTGGCGCACACAAGTTCAAGCCTAGAACCCGCTCATTAGCCCAATTATTTGCAACCTCCCCGTGCGCAAAAGAGAGCCTTACCTCTAATTTTTCGTACCAATTTATGGAAGTGTAATACTATATAAGCCTTGTGAGAGGCTAGTAATATTTCAGTGTGGGACTTTTAAGAAACACTAGAAGTGCACAACTTTTGAGAAGCATTTCATCTCAATTTCTAAACAACACAATTTCAAGTGATTATCTTTTAGTTTAAATTTCTCATTCACATCTTGTCCGTTTAGAACTCGTGATATACCATTGGAAAAATCTCATATCCAAGATTATGAGAACGTATTTCATATTAATTTAGATCGAGTTTTAGCATTCCAAAATCACACCTTAGGTTGACCCAGTCATAAGTTTTCTTTTTATCAGCAATAAGAGAAATTTTTATTGTTAGAACCCGCAAGTTTTTCTAGAAGAAAAAAAAGCCTAACCAAATACAACAATAAAAACAAGAAAAATACAATAGTATAAAAAAGAAATGAGGGATGAGAAAAGAAAAAATGGCGAAAGAATTCCTGAGGACTCAATGCCACGACCTTATTCCTTGGAGGCACGATCGTCTCTTATTTTAATTTGAGTCACGATCGTAACACTCTCTGTGTCCTAATCGTCCTGCCTCTGTGATCGACATTGTGCCTGGCTACGAGTTGTTGAGCCAAAAACCCCAAATATTGGTCTAGCTACGTGTTGTTGAGCGAAAGCTTCTCTCTCTTGTTGCTTGCGCCGCAAGTCTCGATCTTTTCAACTCGTAATTCTTGGTCTCTTTCCACCCGAAACCTACAATTGATCTCAAACACTCTTAAGCATAAAATTGCCCTATATCGGCTCTAAAATAGCTACTACGAGGCAAATAAGCATATAAAATGCGAGGTTGATCGGGATTAAACGGAGACCGTTCGACCCCATATCACCAACCATGCATTATTTTGATAAGTACCCTTAAGTTCATTAGAGGTTCAACAATAGAATACAATGAAAAAAAAACGAATAAATTATATTTCATCTTCTATGATAATATAAGCTTATTTGACTAAGACTTATCAACTCATCAACTCATCTTCCCCATGAGAACTCACAAAAATTTTCATGCCGATTTTATGCAAAAGCCTCTCATTGGCATTAAATTGCATTGGCATTAAATTGTTGCAAAAATCAATCATTAGCAAACAAAACAAACAAGAGCACCCCACAAGCCCACCTTAGTTCAAATAAAATGCAGAACAAATAACTAAATACATTTTAATTCATCAATTTCAAAGAGAACTCAGTAGATGACGAATCCCAATTCATCAATTTCAGCATAACATTTTGAAATTCTGATTTGTAGCCAAGTCAAGAAGTCGAACACAAAGTCGTAACTTCTGTGTCGACAACTTTCCTAAAACGCAAACTGTAGTTTAAACAACAAACAAGTAATAATAACGACACCAAAGATGATTACCCAGTTCGGTGCAACGTCACTTACGTCTGGGGGCACTTTGCCAGTGGAAAGGTTTTCACTATATGGTAGTCAATAGTACAACTTCAAGCACCAACTAGCTATCACACAAGCTATTGTCCTAAGCTACTATAGATCTCACCGTGAACAACCTCGACCAAAGTCCTCTCCCCCTGTCTTTGAGATCCTCTCAATTCCACCCTTCGAGCAAGCGCCTATGCTCGGTGTCGTAGTCTTCTTTGACAGATTTGTGAATCTTCAATCACGAACACAAGAACCCTAATCGATCAAACACTCAATCTTCGCGACTTGATGTTTAATCGAAGCAAAGCCGTTCTAGTAAACTAATCAGCCTCTTAACACGCCAATGGTGCACGGTTAAGAGCTCTGAGAAATTTAGAAAATATAGAACAAGAACGGTTAAGCTGCTAATGGGAAGCGCAAGCTTTTTATAGCAGCTTCACATTCCTAATCTTGCTCGGATTAGGAATAGGAAGTCTCAGACTTCCTAAATAAATTAGGCAAGCAGTTTGCCGCCTTTGCTGACGTGTTAATGACAACTGGAAGTCGCCTGGCCTGTTGACGTCATTCTCTTGCGCTCCAAGTCTTTCAGTTGTTGTGACATCATTCTTCTTACGTTCCAAGCGACTTTTAATAGGAAAGTTTCAGACCTTTCCTAATCTGGAGCGTAATGAGTCGCTCCACATGTCTTGTAA
This sequence comes from Geranium rotundifolium, assembly GCA_963920655.1. Classification (NCBI taxonomy): domain Eukaryota; kingdom Viridiplantae; phylum Streptophyta; class Magnoliopsida; order Geraniales; family Geraniaceae; genus Geranium; species Geranium rotundifolium. Next base: position 33,985,937 of record OY987319.1, read on the forward strand.
CATGTTGCACTGACTTCTTACTTTTGCGCTAAAAAATTATGCCAACACTAAACGTAGCAACAATTTCTAAATTTCTCAACTTTCCTAAATCCTTAAATAAGATAATTAAACCCTAAATCAAAGAATCAAACCTTAAATCCCGAAATCCAAATCCTAAATCAGAGAATCAAACCCTAAATCCCGAAATTAAACCCTAAACCCTAAAATTATGAGGACTTACTGGTGAGTCGAGGTGTTCCGACGAGGAGGTGATGACCGGAGCTGAGACAGATTCGGCAGAAGATGGAGCCGATAGGGAAAATCTTCTTGATTTCTCGGTGCTTGAAGAAGGAGGCGACAACGGACATGGTGAGGCGAGACGGGGAGGCGGCGACGGAGCTTGAAGACGGAGGAGAATATGGAGACGAGGGAAATCGCAAGAAGGAAGTTAGAAATCGCAAGAGAGAAAGTGAGGAGACAAAGGAAATCACAACAGGTAGATCCGCGCAAGAGAAAGTGTTGAATTTATAGGAAATCTTTCACAGCGAGACATTACCTAATGTCTCGCTGGTTAGGTGGTCACGTGCATTTAACTTGGACATGTGTCACCTAGCCGACAAGACATTGGTCAATGTCTCGCCAGTAAAGAGTTTATATGTAAAAGATATTTTTATAGTTAAATTTATTAATTCAGATATAAATTTATAGTTTTAGAATTAAATTATAATGGTTTAGGGATTGCTTCAAAAAATAAGGATTTATGGATTAGGGTTTAGGGTATAGAGATCTATGGTTAGGGGTTAGAATTTGAGGTTTAAGGTTAGGAATAAAATTTGTGCTATAAAAGAGATTGTGTTATAACTAGGGTTTAGGGTTAGAAAATGTTTAGAGATTGTTTAATTTTATAATTAGGGGTTAGGGTTAGAAATTTGGGATTCGGGGATTTGGGGTTAAGATCTGAGGTTTTGGATTAGGGGTTAGGGTTAGAAATTAAATTTATGTTATAAACGAGGTTATTTTAGGATTGTAAGTTGCGGGTTACGGTTTACAACATGAATTAATTTATAACCCCAAATTCTAACCCTAGAACATCAACGATCTCAACCTTCACCTTAAACCCTCAACCAAATCCGTTTATAACATAAATTTAATTTACAATACAAGGCATTCACACTTATCATTGTTGAGGGTTAAAATTTAGGTTTGTAACATGAATTTAATCATATAAATTTCAAAATAGTAAAAAGAAACCTAGCCAGCGAGACATTGAAAGTCTCGCCGGGAAGGTCATTACCAATCCATTGAGACGCTTCGAACTCTCGCTGGCTCGGATGAGTTCTCCAGCAATGGTAGATCTATTGAACCGCCACTGATATCATTGCATATGCCTCTGATTTGCGTTGAGCAAAGAGCCTACAAATAAACAAATTGATAATATAGACAATTAGAGCGCATAGACAGGTCTAGTAACAATTTGTATTTTGGGGGAAAAGTGGTATGTGGTTATAAATATTATCTAATTCTAATTCCAGTGGAAATGATATTAACAACAATATAATGAGCATTGATATGAAATTATCGTTAGTCTTAGTTATCAATCGTACCTCTCCTTTGGCATGCACTGCGGTCGTGCGCCCTTGAGTATTGGTTTCCCGAGAAAAGGCTGTATGGTTATTGGGGCATTCATGCACGTATAGAGCACCGATAGGCAACGATGGGAATATAAAATGATAAGTGGAAGGGCAAAAGCTGATGAGGTTAGGCAGTAGGATGAGTTTCAAAGTACGCAGTGGGAGAGTTACAATCTCAATTCTCTCGTCAGTTTCATCATCTCCAAATATTTGCTCCAATTCCTTGCAATCCTCAACCACAAGAATATACAGTTGCAACAAACTCTGAGCAATGGAGGTTGTTAAGAGATGCTTCTTCAGCCCATGACAACGAACCACCTTTAACAAACTGAGATTGTGGAAGATTAGGATTTGAGAAGGGCCTCGCCAAATGCATGTAAGGTCTGCTACTTCCTCCAGTGTTAAACGATTCCAACTCACAGTGGATTGCAAGGAATGTTGTCCACCCACCTCCAATATTTGTTCAACTCCCTTGCAACCTATGATTGTCAACTCTCTTTCCACTCTAACCAAGCCTGGAATAAGTGGTCGCAATCCTTCAATATTGGTGATACTCAATTGTTGCAAACTTATTCGTGAGCCATTTGTAAAACTCAATTGTTCCAGAACTGTGTTACATGAGCTGCTCCACTTGGCTCCTTCCACCTTGAACACCTCTAATTTCTGCAAATACGCAAACAAATACCTTTTAACACATATCCTTCATTTTCATTTTGAATATTCAAGAAAATATAATAGTGTTCCTTAGAAAACAATTAATTCTTATAATATTTGCAAATGAGTATTACATTTCCAAACATTGTTCTTATTAATATAAGTACGACCAACGCATACCTTTTCAAAAACCCGCACTGCAGCAATGAATTGTGTCCCCATGTTGGGACATCCCTCAGCAAGTAATTTTTTCAAGTAAGGCATTACTGGCAATGTCGGGATATAGCTCTCATGCCAAAAACTTATGAACTTTGGTAATTTTGCAAGTGACAGTTCTCTCAATTGGGGGAACCATTCCGTTGGCTCGTGTCCAATTTCTTGTCTCTCTTGTGCGTAGAAGATCTGTTTCAGCTCCCTGCACTCACTTATTCGGAGCACTTGTAGTTGTACCAGACATCCACCCACTGACAGCAATGACAAGGATGTCAGTTTTGGGCACCTATAAACTGTAAGTTCTCTGAGATTCACGAGGCTTACGACTTCAATAGGCCCCTTCCATATCCTTGTCAGTTCTGGTAAACATGAAAGCTGCAGAGTTTCCAAATTAGAGAGCAACAACTCGTTTTCTTTCAGATATGTACTAACTAAGTCAAGTTCGAACAAAATTTTCACTTTATCACACTCTTCAACCGTCACTTCTTTCAAGTTTGGCATTCTACGCGACAGCTTTTCTGGAAATAGAGTACTTAATTTGTTGCAAACACGTACCTGTAACTTCTCCAACTCTTGGAAAAGTCCATCTGTAGGTAAACCACAAATGAGCTCTGTAAGGGAATCCATACCAGATAGATGAATAGACTCTAATTTTGGCAATGCAGTGGCTTTGGTCTTCCAGCCATTTGTGTTAAGGAGGCATTCCATGTTATGACAATCCTCAAGAAAAAGATAAGTCAAATCGTGTAGGCCACTTTGATCAATTGTAGGCATGATATTCGGAATGCATTCGTCCTCTATGTTTGTTAACCACAAGGTATTCACTCCAGGTATGATCTCCTTAAATGCATTAAGTTTGGGCACATCAATATTTTCCAACATCAAATCTTTTGAACCACGTTCGAGGGTAAGCAAATCTGTCTGCCAGGAACCAAATCTGATGCAGTACCGTTTCAAGTGCTTGGGAAAACAAATGCCTTCACGAAGACATTGAATGTTGTCTATCTTCAGAGACAATAGGGACAACTTTGGAAGGGACATCAAATCACATAAGAAGGCATAGCAGCTTTCTTCATCTCTCCCAGGAATCTCAATGTACAATTCTTCAAGTTTAGATAGCTTCCTTAACAACTTGTCTGGTATCCTCATACTGCGGTAACAATCTGACAAATCCAATACTATTAAGCCATTTAACTCTCCAATAGCACTTGGCAATTCCTCCAAATGAGAACCACGGAGACTCAGAATCTCTAAACCCTTTAGCTTTCCTAAAACAGAGATGTCATTTGACAGGATCCGCTCTATGCGTAGAGTACGGAGATTTGTAAGGTGCTGAATGGATTTTGGTAAAGATAAAATAGGAGAACTGTCAGGTGTACGACTACGCGTATCGCAAACACTCAACACTTGAAGCTCTTTCATCCCATCATAAAAATCATTTGGGAACTCGTAGCATCCATTTGCATCAAGTAAAAGAAGGTTTAGTCTTGGACAAACTAATCCACTGCAATGTTCAGCTATATTGTTCTCCATCAAAGAGATTCTTATCAACGACTGATATGGTATACCCCTTGGCCATTCCTCCAATCCAATACCTGCTTTTACCATGGATACATTCCTCTCATCCTTAGAAGATATCCACACCGCAACATCACGAACAATATCGTGCATCTGAACAAATTCATTTGATTCACTGCCATATTTGTCACAGCCACTCAACAACAAACTTGAATCTTTGAGACTCGTAATTACAACATGCAATTCTGACCTCACATTGTCAATCGAATCCCCGACATCTTGACACAAACCCAATCCATAAGCATACCTTACGAGTACCTCCACTTCAATATTATGATCTTCTGGAAACAGAGAACAGAGCAGGAAGCATAGTTTGGTTTCCTCGCCTTCAAGGTAATCATAACTAAACCTTATGCATTTATAGACATTTTTATCAGCATCAGGACTGCCTTCATACTGTGACCTCTTCAGACGTCGAAGCGCTACTTCCCATTCCCTTGGACTTCTACCTTTGAGAGCACTTGCAACGGTTACAATTGCTAAAGGCAAACCCTGACATTCGTTGGCCATTGACTTCGCCACAGAAGCCAGAGATGAGTCGTTGCTTATACCTCCGCACTTGTTGAACAAAGCACATGCTTCCTCATCTGTTAACACATCAAGTGGAATGTTGCATTGACTACCCATTGAATTGCATACTTGTTGTCGACGAGTGGTTAGAAAAACTTTGCAATTCATGCAATCATCACCGGATGGAATTCCGATAGATGCCAAGTCAAGTTTTTGCCAAAGGTCATCCAACACAATTAGGACTTTTTTCTCCATATTCTCCAATCTCAAGCGCAATCGGTTTGCTTTTCCCACGCTACTACTCTCCTGAAAATGCAAGCCTATCATGTCTGCAATTTGACCTTGAATTCCTTCAATGCTTGGATTTTGTGATACAACAGCCATAACGACAACATCAACAAGCTTAAGCTCTTTAGCCTTCTTTCCCACTTCTGCTGCCAATGTTGTCTTGCCCACTCCACCCATTCCGTACAGTGCTATAATCTTCGTCTTGTCATCCTTTAGTTCTTTCATGATCATATTAAAAGCGGATTTTGTTGAAGCAGAAGGCATGAAATCTTTATTTTCATAGAATTCAATTCCCGGGAGGTGATCATCAGGGAAGTAGGACACCCGAGAGAAATTCCCTTTTCCGCGGAGCTTAATCATGGCATCTTTCTTCTTCATTGCTTGTTTTCCAAGGCGATATCGCTCAAGCAAATTGGGACACAACCCATTCACACAACTTCTCTTCTTACTTATATCTTCTTCCAGCCTTCCCACCTCCACAGTAATCCTCTCCGCCTCCATCAGCCATGTTTCTACATCCTTCTCTATTTCCTCAGCATTAGATTTGCCCCTGTTGACATCATGTGTCACCCGATCATGTGTCATTTTCAGCTCTGAAGTTTCTTGCTTCAGTTCTTCAACAATTTTGTTAAAGTTGAAGGCGTAAAGAACATTGCAAATCACTCTCTTCATCAGAGGCTCTATTATCATAGGAGCAATAGCCATCCCAACTTCTCCAGCCATTTTAAGCCAATGTATTTATCTGAAAATTAGAAAAAAAAACTAGTTTATTATCACAATAATCATGAAATTTACTGCTATGGACAAGGATGGTTTAATTCCAACGGGGTTCAGTAGAAATAAAGAAAAAATGTCTTATAATTCAGAAAACACGCCAGGATATAAGTGTGTAGGCACGGTAAACACTACCAAAAGCATACATACATGTCATACAAACAATTGTAATGCTATCAAAGGTAATTGCCATGAAAGAAATGTGACTAAAGGTGTATTATGTTGTCTACAGCAAGAATCTAAATATAAATTTTGCATACACAGTAACAATAAATATAAATAACATACTAAATATAAAATTTGCACACACATAACAATAAAAGATAAATAACATAAGTTAGCGGACGAGAAGTGGAAATATGGCGTTATAAACAAGTCCAGTTCTTACCAATTAACCGACAATTATAGGTTTTGGTAATCAAAACGAACCGAAGTTAAATGGTTTTCCAAGAAAAACAAATAATTGAAGAACCGATTCGTGAAGACTGAAATTGAAGAAACAATTGACAGAGAGAGAAAGAGAGGAGAAGTACCTCAAAAATCTGATCTTGTTGCTTGGTTTTTGTCTCCGCTGATTCTGAAATCAATTAGAGAGGAGCAACTGCAGAAAATTAAGGGAAAGTGAGGAGTGACAGTAAATTGATGTAAAGAGCTAAAAGCTACTCATATCAAAGAAAGCAAGTTTGCCAAAAATAGAAGAAAGAAGAGTAGATTCTTCACAAACACAAAACAAAAACTGACCCAATTGTCTTGAGGAGGCTCAGGGGAGTGTTTGGATGGAGAGAAAATGAGGAGTCTCTAATGGGGTTTCTGTGAAAGTGGGATTGTAGCTGCAGATGAACGTGTAGTGATCTTTGAGTCAACGGTCTTCCCAGGAAGACTTTTCCACCACCTGCTAACGGTTGGGTTTGTGTCTATTTTTGAAGAAAAAATCGAATTTTATTAATTAAATTATAACTACCCCGACATCAAGCCGGACAGCTGAAGGTACAGATAGTGGGACAGACCCCTCACTATAATCCCAACTACTGTTAGTTAAAACAAATATAGTCAATTCGTGAGCCATTTGATTACGAGCAAAACAAAACACAAAAGTTCCTATAATAGATAATACGCAATACCGTTCGCTAGGCTTATGTCTATTTGAAATGCTTTGAATTAATTTTTTCTCTTTTAATATATTGAGAATATTTTTGTGGAAAAAAATAAACAATTTTAATCTCCAACAAATTAGATTTTAAATATTTAAATATAAATTTTTAATGAAAACTTTTCATTTTCTGAATTTATTTGAGTTTTAATGGATACCTTTCATTTTCTAAATTTATTTGAGTTTTAATAGAAACTTTTCATTTTTATCTTCTAACATTATGATCATCACTTTTGGTATTCTATGGAGGTCATATAAATATTAGAGTTTGATCATATGTGAATTAGAAACAAAAATATACAAAACTTGCTGCTCTCTCTCTTTACCTCTTTCCTGGATTTTGGTCTTGCAATCCTAAGTCTTTGTTGTGCGAGTGGGCGCACTAGCAGAGGGATAACCGTGTTAATCTCGGAGGCATCCGACACACGATCGCCACCACGGTCTAACCATAAATTACTTTCAAGTTAGCGATTCACATACCACGTCACGTTCCTACCTTCTAACACTCGAGTTTCTAGGTTGTGTTCATCTTCCAGATATCAACAACAAAAAGATTTGGATTAAGGTGTTACGTGTCACGTCATTCTAAGTATCCTAATCTTACACTAACGACCACACAATGGAAGATAAGATCCATAACAAGTCGGCATCAAAATTAGAACATCGAATTGTTTGAATCCTACTGACATGTAAATCAGGGCAATGTTGTGTTTCACCTCCTGATATTATATAATATAAGTAGTTTTGCTACAAAACTCCTTGAATTTGATTTATAAGTAATTTTGCAACAAATTTATTTTCAATGATAGACAACATGCACTTTTGCTAGTAATTAATATGTGTCGTTACGACGTTTTTGTGGTTTCGTTGATTGACTTATTTTTTAAGGAAATAAGAATGATGTCATAAACAATGTCGAACCATCGTGTTCGACATTTTGGATGACATCTTTGACGACATTTCGACTGACATCTTGTTCGACGCAATTAAGGAAAATTTCCGTTTTTCATGAAGTTCGACTCAACAAGGATTATGGGAAATCTCCAATTGTATTCGCCATGATCTGAAAAGAATATATTGACACGCGTTTCCGGCTTTGTCTCATATTTTTGAAAGATAATCGACGATGACAAAAAGGAAACCGAATAGGGTTAGTGCATATGATCGATTGCTATATAAACTCATGCTGCCCCCTTAGCAATCGATGGCCTTTTGTTTTTCCTAGAAATAATATACAGAGCTCTTAGACGTGAAGGTTTGCGAGTTGAGATGCTGCATATTATGCTATGAACATTGTGTATCACGTTAACTATTGAGATTTAAGTGAATGAGGGTTTACTGATCGCGTGAGTAAAGACTGGACGCAACCAAACGTTCAAACGACAACTTGAACTGACAGAGCAAGGCGATTGCTCAAAGAGTGGAATCAAGACGACGTCTTGGATTCAAGGGGAGTTTTTGACATAGGTTTGCACTTGTAATAGTAGCATAAATTATAGATCTTGTGATAATCATAGGTACTTGTATGTTTTGACGTATTACCATATAGTGAAACCTTTTCACTGGCAGAGCGCCCCCAGACGTAGGTGATGTTGTACCGAACTGGGTAAACATTCTTGTGTGTCTTTGTTTATTACGTTCATTATTTACTGTCTGCTTTTATCTACGCTAGTTGTCATACACTTTTTCATAACATTGTACGTGACATTGTGCGTGACTATCTGATCAAAATTTTAATATGGAAAATCTCAACCATGATTCTTTCGGGAACCAAGCATGACCCCTCACCATCCTCACAACTACAATTTTCATAGCCGAAAAACTCTGAACCTTCACTTCCAATCACTCGTCCATTTTGGAAGTTTGTTGTTGGACTATCGATTTCCAAAATATCAACTTAGCGCCTAAAAGAACCTAATCAATGAATACCCCCAACATGATTACTACAAGATCGTAAAAGCACGTTTAATTGTAGGATTTGTGCCCTAGTACAATACAAAGTTATGTTTGTAATTATTATATCATCGTTGGTAATGAAATAAAATTTACATTTTATTACTAATGTGCTGTAGTAATATGTTAAGTATAACTCGATATGTATCATTGATTGTACCATCACTAATAGTAGAACTATAGATCCGTATGAATTACACTTAACGGGTCCCTGGTCAGTTAAGCTTCACCAGAAGCGACCAATATGAGGATGACTCTTTATGATCACGCTATACTGCTTATTAGCAATGAGATTACCGGAATTAGATCATAGATATCATTTGGAAAAAGATATTGGACGACCCGACCTGAATATGCGACATAGATGCTATCATGAGCAAATTCAGTTGTCGTAGCTTGTCATTGTATCATTAGACCAAGAAGTCTTTGTGATCGCTATGAAGTTAATATCTGAGTTTGACGTACGCCCAACGTTACCTGTAAAAAGGTAGGTATAACGGATACGATTGGCTCAGAAATGGGCTGCATGAGTTATACGAAAGACGGCTAAAGGATTTATCCCTCATACTCCGGTATGGAAAGGATATCTGTTTAGGCCACTTGATGAGAATGAATGAAAAAAAAACGCATGGCCATGCAGTTGATACATGGTATCAATTTTCAGTCATCTCACATATCAAGAAACATTGATTGATTAAATAAGGATGACGACTCTATGCCTTATGATCAATTAGGATATCTAGTGATAAAAGGATAGTGACACAGACGACATGAGGTTAAATCGCATAATCGATAATCATGTACGTTGGGTAATCATAATGTCTTACTAGAGGCCACTTATGATGGAAAGGGTCAAATGGTAATTTTACGTCAATATGTCAACGGGACATGAACCTACAGGGTCACACACAAAGGACACACATTGTAGAAATTAGGCAAATATTAGTAAATTAATTGGAACGGGCCATGGCCAAAACCTAGGGTTTTGGGCCACGAGCCCGAAAAACATAAAATTGGGTCGCGGACCGGGCCAAAGCCTAGGGCTTTGGGCGTTGGCCGTGGACGGCCTTGGAGGGCCGAACCCATGAGGGGCTTCCATGGCATGGCAGCCATCATGATTTTCCACTTATTGGGCACGACAACCCATGGCTGAAACCCTAATGGGTTTCATCCCATGTGGCCCAAACCGGCCACAATAAGTGGCAGCTAGGGTTTCTATAAGGGAACCCAACCTATCCCATTTTATGGGCTTGTTCGTGATCCCAAAACCCTATCCAAAATCTATAAATAGAGGGTTTATGTGTTGATTTTTCAATTAATTTCATCCTTACCAAAACGCTGCCGAATTTTCTACTCGAACCTTTTTACATTCTAGTAGGTGTATTAAGGTTTAGATCACTAATTTTGTGTGTTCATGTGGATAAAGCTAGAGGGAGGATCATATTGGTGCTCCTAATAGATGATTCAACGATTCAACAAAGGTATAAATCTAATCTCGGCTTTAGAACTTTAATCGTAGATCTATCGCACAGATGCGATCTTGGGCGGGTTCGGGATTTTATTTTTTCTATACTCCGCTATGCATGTCTGATTTAGACACTGTTATCACGTTTAGTATTGACATATTTTTTAGTGCGAAGACAAGATGTTAGTCAACATGTTGCGACATAGTTGGTATGACATAATACTCGCAGAATTAGGCAAGACATCGAAGACTTCCTATTTTATTCACATCATAAAGATGCAGAACATGTGTCACAACATGTTACGACCTTATTCTAGAAGACGATGTGGAAATGCTGGAACATGTGTCAAAACATATTACAACCTTACTCGAGAAGACAACGCTCCGCTGACGAACGATGAATGACAAATAAAGACTAAAGGTGATTATCATAGATGAAGACGCTGCTAAACCGGTGTTCGCCTGAAGCTCGTCGTCAAAATGTGATTGTCTAAAAAATTGCCAAATGGGAAGATTGTTACTACGCTTAGTATTGGCATATTTTTCAGTGCGAAGACAAGATTTCAGTCAACATGTTGCGACATAGTTGGTATGACATAATACTCGCAGAATTAGGCAAGATATCGAAGAATTCTTATTTATTCATAGAAGTTGTGGGCGCGAAGAAGACAGAGTATGACAGAAATAGGAAAGGTCCAGCTGGAAAGAAAACAAGTTAGCAAGGTCGAAAGAAGGCGGCAACACCAACTTGCCACTTGCCAGAAACGCAAGGCGGCAAGAGGTTTCCTAATCGGAATTGGAATCCGATTAGGCAGTATGAGTTGCTATAAAAGCAGGCCCTACTCCCTTAGCAACTCAGTCTTTTCTCTGTGCTAAATTGTAAGAGCTCTTAACCGTGTACGACTAGCGGATTGAGAGGCTAATCTATTTAGAGAAGACGTTGTCGATTACATACATCAATTTGAGGAGATTTGAGTGTCTGTAATCTGTTGGGTTTTGATTCGTGATTGAAGACTCACGAAGAAGACTGTCGAAGACAACACAACCGAGCATAGGCTTGCTCGAAGGGTGGAATTGAGACGTTCTCAAAGACAGGGGGAGTCCCTGGTCGAGGTTGTTCATGGTGAAATCTCTAGTAGCTTAGGACAATAGCCTGTGTGATAGCTAGTTGATGCTTGAAATTGTACTATTGACTACCGAATAATGAAAACCTTTCCACTGGCATAGTGCCCCAGGAGTAGGTGCGGAGTCACCGAACTGGGTAAACATATTGTGTGTCTTATGTTTACTAGCTTTATTATTTACTGTCCATAAACCGTGATTAGGCAAGTTGTCGAATCAATCGTTGCAACATTGTGTTCGACATCTTGCTCATGCTACCTAATAGAATTTCAATTGGTATCAGAGGAGGCACCTTAAATTCTTAGGTGATTTCCTGCAAAGATTCCGTTTAAGAAAAAATGGACTCAAAGGAATGAGGATCGATCAATCGACCACCAATGCTCGATGGAACCAACTATGGTTATTGGAAAGCACGAATGTGTGCCTTCAAGAAATCTCTCGATAGCAAGACCTGGAAGGCTCTTGTCAATAGCTGGAAAGAACCTCGATATGCTGATGCTCAAGGAAATCAAACTGGTCTAAAACCCGAGAAAGATTGGAGCAACAAAGAAGATGAAGCAGCCCTAGGTAACTCTAAAGCTCTCAACGCCATATTTAATGGAGTAGACAAGAATGTCTTTAGGGTTATCAACACTTGTACTACCATCAAGATAGCCTGGGATACTCTTTCCACTACCTATGAGGGAACCTCCAAAATCCGAGAGCAGAAACTACAATATTTCACCGCCAATTTTGAAGCTATCTCTATGAATGAAGACGAGACCATATCTGAGTTCAATGCAAGGATCAGGGATCTAGCCAACGAGTAATACTCATTAGAAAAACCAATTACTGATGAAGATTTTGTCTGAAAAACTCTTAGAGCTCTGAGCTCTAGATTCAAGATGAAGATCAATGCCATAGAAGATTGTCATGATCAAAAAATTCTGAAGTTTGATGAACTCATGGGATCCCTCATGACCTACGAGCTCTCCCTTCCAACCATGGAGAAAAAGCACAAAGCCGTAGCCTTCAAAAGCTCCATTCAAGCTCAGAAGGAGCAGGTACTTTCAGACTCTGACAGTGATATTGATAACACCATCGCTATGCTCGCTAAGAACTATAATCGAGTCATGAAAAGGTTCAACCAGATGGCGGGAAAGAATGTCTCACAAGATGTTAGAGACAAACCGCAGCAAAAGTTTCAAAAGGCTGAAAATAGAGAAGGCAGACGAGGCGAAAAAGCATAAAAGGAAAGAGGGGTTCAATGCTTCGAATGTGAAGGCTATGGGCATGTACAGAGGGAATGTCCAAACTTCTTGAAAAAACAGAAGAAGGAATATATTACATCCTTTTCGAATGAAGAAGAAGGAGACAGTGACGCAGAACTGACAGGTGACTACGTAGCCTTCACGGCCTCTACATCCACTAAACCCTTGAAGGAACTAGCCTCTGATGATGAGTTATCATGTGAAACACTCAACAACGCGTACAACGAGTGGTATGTCAAGTGGCTTGAAGATTCTCAAGTTATTGAGAAACAAAACTCGTTTATTCTCTCGCTCAATGAAGACAAAACAAGACTTCTTGAAACCATCATTGATCTGAAAAAGGATATCGCTCATCTGAAGGGGGAACTAGTGCTCATGACCAAGTCCATCAAGAGGATGAACCCAAGAACTAACACCTTGGACCAAATTCTACCTATCGGAAAGTCAGCAATCAGCTTGGAAGGACTAGGTTACTCAAAAGGAGCTTCAACATCACAGACCACTTTTGTTCCTCAAAGACCTACCAACAACATGTCTCAACAGATGTCACAAACATCTGATAGTACCCGGCCTCAGAAGAAACACCACCATGGCAGTCCAAAGAAAAGAATACATAATTGGCCATGTCATCACTGTGGACAAAAATGTCACATCCGACCATTCTGCTATCACCTCTTTGGGAAGAGCTCCGTCAAACGCAGGATAACCAAAGCTCAAACTGAACAAGTATAGAGGAAGAAAGAGGTACATTCTCAACCACAGAAAGAATGACGGGTGAAGGAAGTACATTATCGGGCTAATATTGCTTACACCTCTCTAAAAGCTTCTACCAGCAATGATTGGTACTTTGATAGTGGCTCCTCTCGACATATGACTGATAATAGCTCATTCCTTACTACTCTGATATCATGCTCAAACTGCTTTGTTACGTTTGGAGATGGGGTAAAAGCCAAAGTATTAGGAAAAAGAAAATTCAACCTTCCTGACTCACCATGTCTTAAGGAAGCTTTACTAGTAGAAGGACTCACTGCCAATCTAATAAGTATCAGCCACCTATGTGACATAAACCTTTGTGTCAACTTCACCAAGGACAAGTGTGCAGTAGTGAACAAGCTCTCAGAAGAAGTCATGACCGGACACAGGTCACAAGACAATTGCTATCTATGGTCTCCAACAACAGCTCCTCTATCTACTAACTGCCTTTTGTCAAAAGCTCAAGAAACTGAACTATGACACCAAAAGCTTGGACACATAAATCTAAAGCGCATGCAGAAAAAAATCCTATCTGAACAAGCCATCATTGGAATCCCAAATCTAAAAATCTTTGAAAGAAAAATCTGTGAAAAATCAAAGTAGTCAGACTAAGAAGTGACCATGGATGAGAATTTGAGAACATAAGTTTGCAAACTGTTGTGATGTTGAAGGAATAGCCCATAAATTCTCTGCCCCTACTACACCTCAACAGAACGGGATTGTAGAAAGGAAGAACCAGACTCTTCAAGAAATGGCGAGAGTCGTGATATTAGCCAAAGACATTCCTACACGCTTTTAGGCAGAGGCACTCAACACGGCTTGCCATATTCATAATAGAGTCACCCTTCGTCCAAGTACTTCGATAACACTTAATGAAATATGGAGGGGGGAAGCCTAATGTCAAATACTTACATGTCTTTGGATCGGTATGCTATATCCTTGCTGATAGGAAATCTCGACAAAAGTTTGACCCTAAAAGTGATGAAGGAATCTTTCTTGGATACTCTAGAAACAATCATGCCTTTCGGGTGTTCAATAAACGAACCAAGACCATGATGGAGTCTATAAATGTGGTTATCAATGATAGCCATGGACTAACTGACGATGATGATGATGAAGTGATCACGAAAAATCCAGATGTCAGACTACATGTTAGCGAAAAGCGTGTGACTTAGAGCCTGAGGAAGAAAGCAAGATCTACCCTGACAAAGAAGAGTCATCCACTACAGACCCGAGAATTCCATCTAGAAAAATCCAGAAGGATCACCTAGCCCAGGACATAATTGGTGATGTCAATGAAGGAGTACGTACTCGACAAAAGGCTCCGGTAAACTACAGAGAGATGATAGGTAACATCTGTTTTGTTTCAAAAATTGAACCTAAGAATGTGCAAGAAGCCATCAACGATAAATACTAGGTATGTGCCATGCAAGAATAATTGGTTCAATTCGAAAGAAACGATGTGTGAGAGTTAGTACCCAAGCCAGAGAATGCTAATGTCATCGGGACAAAGTGAATCTTCAAGAATAAGTCTAATGAACATGAAAATATCACTCGAAATAATGCCAGACTTGTAGCACAAGGATACACACAAGTAGAAGGAGTGGATTTTGATAAGAAATTTGCTCATGTTGCCAGACTTGAGGCCATCAGACTACTACTCAACATTGCCTGCCATTTACGGTTCAAACTTTACTAGATGGATGTAAAGAGTACTTTCCTGAATGGATATTTGAATTAAGAGGTATTTGTTTCTCAACCAAAGGGGTTTGAAGATCACAATTCTCCACAACATGTCTATAGATTCAAGAAAACCCTCTATGGACTCAAGCAAGCGCCCCGAGCCTGGTATGAACATCTAACTCAGTTCCTAGTTTAGAATGGCTATACTCGAGGTAGAGTTGACAAGACCTTGTTCGTGAAAAAGGAAGGATGCAACATAATGATTGCTCAAATATATGTGGATGACATTGTGTTTGGTGGAATGTCAAACAAGGTAGTGGAACGTTTCGTCCAACATATGCAGTTTGAATTCGAGATGAGCATGGTCGGTGAGCTAACCTATTTTCTAGGCTTTCAGATCAAACAAATGGATAATGGCATCTTTATCTCTCAAAGCAAGTATACCAAGAATATTATAAAGAAGTTTGGTTTGGAGAAAGCCTCTGACAAGAGAACTCCAATTGCTACTCACGTAAAGCTTACCAAAGATGATCAAGGTGAACCTATAGACCAAAGTCTCTATCGAAGCATCATTGGGAGTCTACTGTATGTTACAGCAAGTCGACCTGACATTGCTTTCTCAGTGGGAGTTTGTGCTCACTACCAAGGTAATCCAAAGACGAGTCATTTAGCTCAAGCTAAGAGGATTATTCGATATATATCAGGTACAACTGAGCTGGTTTTACTATACTCATTCGACACATCCCTTACACTAGTAGGATATTGTGATGCGGATTAGGCAGGAAGCACTCCTGATCGGAAAAGCACCTCGGGAGGATGCTTCTATCTTGGGAATAACCATGTCTCTTGGTTCAACAAGAAACAAAATTGTAAAGCTCTATCTACCGCGGAGTCTGAATATATTGCAGCTGGAAGTAGTTGCACTCAACTATTATGTATAAAGAAAATGCTTGTAGAGTATGATGTCAAACAAGATGTCATGACATTGTTATGTGACAACATCAATGCCTTTAACATCTCGAAGAATCATGTGCAACATAACAAAACTAAGCACATTGACATCATGCACCACTTTATTCGAGAGCTTGTGGAAGCCAAGAAGAACAAGCTAGAGTATATTACAACTGAAAAACATCTTGCATATATCTTCACCAAGGCATTGGATACAAATCGATTTGAAAGTCTAAGGTTCTCCCCTGGACTTTGCTACCTTGAATAATGCTCTTCAAGAAAAAGAGAGAGAGAGCTTTTGCTGATTTGTTTTTCTCTCTATCTAGAAGAACTACTAGGGTCCATAAAATTAAATCCGAGCTCATTTATCCAAAGCCCGTTTCAGGTTTCCAAAATAAAAGAATTTACAATAGGAAACGAAATCTCTCTTTGTCATCTAGTGACATGATCTATAGCCAATCCACATACACAGACTTCTCGGCTACTTACAGCAAAACGTAGATGCCTCTGCACTTTCCCTAGTGTTTCGATCTCATCTTCACTTTCCCAAAAGACTAGGGTTTCACCATCTCCCACTACTCGAATCGATTCCTCTCCGAAACTATATGCCAAAAATTACAATAATAGTGGGAACCAGGAGTGGTCGTACACCTGCAAAGTCTAAGAAACCTCAATCTAAGATGAGGATCAAAACTGTTCTAAAGAAGGGGACTGAACCATGAGCTACTCGCAACAAATATGAGGTGAAGGTACTAGGGGGAAACTTCTCTGAATCTGCATCAGGACACCCGGAGATGCTAGTAACACCACCACCGGTAGCAGACGAAACTGCTCTTGAAGAAGTTTAGACCACTCCTCCCATTGTTGAAGAGAATGTCTCGACACATCCTAAAGAACCAGAAAGATCGAAAACAGGTAACCCTAGATCCTCTATCCCTACTGAAACTGATGAAACTGACCTTGAAAATCAAGAGGATGTTACTAGGGAGAATGAGTCTCCAAGTGAAGATCATGTAACCCTAAGGACTATTCTAGCTAACAAGAAAAAGAAGAAAAAGCTACTAAAAGGGAGAAAAGTCTCGAAGAAAGGAGGAACATCTGTATCTAGCCTAGGAAAGAAAAGGAAAACGATCTCTGCACCTATTGAAGATACAACATCAAAAGAAAAGGAAGAAGAGCTTGAGGAACCTCTTATGCGCAGAACAAAGAAAACTGTAGGAGGGCAGAGAGTTCCTAAGAATGTCCCGACTGCTACACTTGACAACATCTCATTCCATAAAGTAGAATCAGCATTGAAGTGGTAATATGTGTATTACCGAACCATATTTCCAGAAAGAGAACTTCTGCAGAAGCACAAGCCATCAAACCAGTGATGAATCTCTTACAAAAATCAGGACTAATTAAGACTATCACCAACATTGGGGAATACTATCCCACTTTGGTCAAAGAATTAATTGTCAACCTGCCTGGATCCTTTGATGATGCAGAGAAATTAGAATTCAGAAAAGTTCATGTCCGAGGCAACATACTTGATTTTCTCCAAACACTATCAATGTTTACCTGGAAAGAGATAGCTCAGCCCAAGTTGGTCAGGCACCATCCATGAATGATATGGCCAAAGAGATTATTGGGAACAAGGAAAAAGCCTGGTCTGCAAAAGGATCAATAGCCTCCTTAGAATTAACTGCTAAGTATTCCATTCTTCATAGAATTGGAATTGCAAATTGGCCCCCTCGTCGCATGGATCAAACATCAAAATGGAGCTTGCTTCCCTGATCTATAAAATAGGTACACAAGCTCCACTCGATTTTGGATTATTTGTGTGTAATCATCTGGCCAAACATGTTAGATCTCTTGATGTAAATTACCCATTGGTTTCCCCTCTCTCATCACTAGGATGATACTTGAACAATATCCCAGTATGTTACGTACCACTAATGTTACTGGAAAACGACCACTACAACTCAATATTAGTCCAAACCTGTTTGACGGGAAACACATCAGAGATCTTGACCCACCATCAGTAAAGGCATCAGGAGCTTGCAGCAGTTCACCATCAGTAAAGGCATCAAGAGCTTGCAGCAGTTCAAAACCAACAAGATTACTGGCTGACAGATTGGAACAAGAGCTCACTGAATCAATCAACAACCTTGAAAAGGTTATTCAATCTCTGACCAGCAGGAAAACTGCTCAAGAGAAACTTCTCCTTGATCTGAAGGAAGCTATTGATGAGAACTCTAAAGCTACTACTCCAGAACAAGATCCACATAACGGTGAGGAAGAAGTTGAGGACTCTGCCTCATTTTAAGAAATCATATCTCTCGCTCCAAAAACTTATTTTTGTGAAACACTTTGAATCCCCGAGGACTGTCCGGGTTACTTTTTGAACAATGTTTTTGCTCCTCGGTGGAGCTTGGAGTTTGCCCTGTGGTTAGGGGTTTATTTGCTCGAATTAGAGCTGTTTTTTTTTCGTTTTATGTTTGAGTGCCGAATCCTTCTTTGGTGTTGCCCTTTTGCCATTTTTAAGGTAATTAGGGGGAGATATTAGGCAAGGCAGTTTCAGGTCATCAAAATCTGGTGACTTGTTACTCAACATAGTGGAATATGTGTCACAACATGTTATCACGTGTTATGTGACTTGCTAAAGAAGATTCATGAAGCTAAAGAAAACAAACATCATGAATCTGAAGAACATGATGGAACATGTGTCACCACGTGTTATGTGACTTGCTGCGGAACACATCATAAAGATGCAGAACATGTGTCACAACTTGTTACGACCTTACTCTAGAAGACGATGTGGAAATGCTGGAACATGTGTCACAACATATTACAACCTTACTCGAGAAGACAACGCTCCGCTGGCGAACGATGAATGACAAATAAAGACTAAAGGTGATTATCATAGATGAAGACGCTGCTAAACCGGTGTTCGCCTGAAGCTCGTCGTCAAAACGTGCTTGCCTAAAAAATTGTCAAATGGGAAGATTGTTACCACATTTAGTATTGGCATATTTTTCAGTGCGAAGTCAAGATTTCAGTTAACAAGTTGCGACATAGTTGGTATGACATAATACTCGCAGAATTAGGCAAGATATCGAAGAATTCCTGTTTTATTCATAGAAGTTGTGCGCGCGAAGAAGACAGAGCGTGACAGAAATAGGCAAGGTCCAGCTGGAAAGAAGACAAGTCAGCAAGGTCGAAAGATGGCGGCAACGCCAACTTGCCACTTGCCAGAAACGCAAGGCGGCAAGAAGTTTCCTAATCGGAATTGGAATTTGATTAGGCAATATGAGTTGCTATAAAAGCAGGCGCTACCCCCTTAGCAACTCAGTCATTTCTCTGTGCTAAATTGTTAGAGCTCTTAACCGTGTACAACTAGGAGATTGAGAGGTTAATCTATTTAGAGAGGACGTTGTCGATTACATACATCAATTCGAGGAGATTTGAGTGTCTGTAATCTATTGGGTTTTGATTCGTGATTGAAGACTCGCGAAGAAGACTGTCATAGACAACACAACCAAGCATAGGCTTGCTCGAATGGTGGAATTAAGACGTTCTCAAAGAGAGGGGGAGTCCCTGGTCGAGGTTGTTCACGGTGAAATCTCTAGTAGCTTAGGACAATAGCTTGTGTGATAGCTAGTTGATACTTGAAGTTGTACTATTGACTACCGAATAGTGAAAACATTTCCATTGACAGAATGCTCTCAGACGTAGGTGCGGAGTCACCGAACTGGGTAAACATATTGTGTGTCTTATGTTTACTGCTTTATTATTTACTGTCTGTGATTAGGCAAGTTGTCGAACCAATCATTACAATATTGTGTTCGACATCTTGCTCCTGTTACCTAATAGAATTTCAGACACTTTGAACCTCAACATCCGAAATCATGACAGGTATAATACAAAATAGCATTCATAGAATATAATGGTCAGTTCTAGCCATGAGGCTATCACCACCCATAGTTTTAAACTAAATAAAAAAAATGAGAAACACTAATTAATCCAACCAAACTGATGGGAAAAATCTGTAGCTCCGTTGATTTGATGTTCCACGCTTGTGATTCAGCTCTTTCCTGCTCATTCCACACGAATCTAGAGCTTCGGGAATAGATTCAGCAATTTTCGACGTCCCAAAAAAGTCTAATGAGCTCTGTAATTCAGTTGTGATCGTTTCATATTTATATGGGTGAGATAGAGTTTTCATAGGTGTCACGACATTAGTTGACAACTATTGGCTTTGGCATAACACAAAAAACAAGTGCATATGTTGCTCCTCAGCCGACATGTGTCGGCCTTCATATGTCTTCTTTACACAAAGGTAGAGACGTTACGCCATAGATATCATTGCATTTGCCTCTGTTTTGAGTTGAGCAAAGAGCCTACAAATTAACAAATAGACAATTATTTATGAGGCTAAGTTATACAGACTGAAGTTTTGTTATAGCATTCGAGTAAAATGCTACTCCATTTACTGCAGACTATGGTTCTCTTAGTGTTTCCTACTGCATGTACGAAAGTTGTGATCAGACCAAATTGTTAATTGGCATTAACAATTTGTGTTTGGGGGAAAAGTGGTAGTTGCATACACATATTATCTAATTCTAATTCCAGTGGAAATGATATTAAGAACAATGTGATGATAATTGATAAGGAATTATTGTTAGTTCTAGTCATGGATCGTACCTCTCCTTTCGCATGCACTGCGGGGAGGTGACTTTCAGTATCCGTTTCCAGCGAAAAGCTTGTACGGTTATTGGGGCAATCACCCACATATATAGAATCGCACGGGAATATGAAATGATAAGTGGAGGGACAAAAGCTGATGAGGTTAGGCAACTGGCTGAGATCCAAACTACAGAGTCTTGGGAGTGTTACAATCTCAGTTGTCTTTTCAGTTTCATCATCTCCAAATATTTGCTCCAATTCTCTGCAATCCTTCACCTGAAGATGCCACAACTGCAACAAACTCCGAGCAATGGAGGTTGTTAAGAGACTCTTCAGTCCATGACATTCACTCACATGCAATGACCAAAGATTGTGGAATATTAGGATCTGAGAGGGCCCTCTCCAAATGCATGTAAGGTCCGGTAGTTCCATCAATGTTAACGAATTCCAACTTATAGCCGTTTGACGCAAACAAGGAACATTATGTTCTCCACCCACCTGCAATAATTCTTCAAATCCCTTGCAGTCTCTAATTGTCAAGTCTCTTTCCACTTTAACCAAACCTGGAATAAATGGCCGTAATCCTTCAACATTTTTAATACTCAATTTCTGCAAACTTATTCGCGAGCCTCTCATCAACTGTTCCAAAAATTTATTACACGATCCGCTCCACTTCGGTCCTTCCACCTTCAACGCCTCTAGTTTCTGCAACTACCGGCTAACAATGTGATTACTTGCATAACCCTTCATTTTGGTTTTGAGTACAAATTTCAGTTTAGATATTGAAAAGATTTAAGAAAATACAGTAATGTTTTTCTTTAGAAAAGAATACTCATTTCATAATACTTGCAAATTAATTCTACATATCCAAACATTGTTATTAGTATGAAGAACACACACATTTCAGTGTATATGTTGAAAAGATTTAAGAAAATACAATAATGTTTTCCTTTACAAAAGAATTCTCATTTCATAATATTTGAGAATTGTTATTATTATTAAGAACACGCACCTTTTCAACAACCCGCAGGGCAGCAATGAATCGTGTCCCCATGTTAGGACATCCCTCAACACATAGGTCTTCCAATGATGGAATTAATGGACATGTCGGGATATAATTTTCATGCCAGAAACTTACAAAGTTGGGTAATTCTGTAAGTTCCAGTACTCGCAATTGGGAGAACCATACCTTTTCAAACATGGCATTAATGGCAATGTCAGGATATAGTTTTCATGCCAGAAACTAATGAGCTTTGGTAATTTTGTAAGTGAGAGTTTTCTCAATTGGGGGAACCATACCGTTGGCTCATGATCATTAGCTTGTCTCTCATCTGCGTAGAATATTTGTACCAATTCACTGCACATACTTATTTTAAGCACTTGTAGTTGTACCAGACATTGCGCAAGTGACAGCGGTAACAGAGATGCCAGTTTTGGGCACCCATAAATTTGGAGTTCTGTGAGTTTCACCAGGCTTACAACTTCAATAGTAGGACCCAAACTTTCCAAATTATAGAGCAATAAGTCATTTTCTTTCGCATCTGTACGAACCAAGTCAAGTTCAAACACCTCTTTAACCTCCTCACAAAATTGAACCGTCACTTCTTTCAGGTTAGGCGATATTCGCGATAACTTTGCTGGAATTATAGTACATAATTTGTTGCAACAATGCACATGTAACTCGCGCAATTCTTTGAAAAGTCCATCTGGAGGCAAACCACAGATAAGCTCTGTAAGGGAATCCATATCATTTAGATGAATAGACTCTAACTTTGGAAATGCAGTGTTCGGCCTCTCCTCCCGTAGATTTGCGTGCAGTTTGCTTTGTACGGGCCATCTGCACAAATCAATTTTTTTATGAGCGAAAAGAGAGATTTTATTGATGAAAATTTACAAAAGCTTCCAAGAGGGATGCAAAAGAAGTCATAAACATCAACAAAAAAGGAAAAGAACAAAGAAAAAAACGAGAGAAAAGAGATACAAGAAAGGAAGAAGGAAGAAAAAAGAAAACGCAAACGCAAACGCAAACGCCTAGACGAGTTCACGAAGCTTGTTTTTGGGCTCTACATCTTCAAGAGCGGTAAGCACATGAGACTCGGGTATGCTCCAAGTGACGCCCAAGGAATTGCAAATATTCAAAGTTCGAAGAGCACCAGCCCGATTGCTAGTGAGGTCTTGAAGGTTTGGAATGATAATTTCCGAAATCGGGTCATTAGAAGACTGCGGTGACTCGACGGGAAGAGGGTCCGACAGATTGGAGGCAGCGGTGGGCTCTATGACGACTACGACGATAAATTAACGGAATGGGGTTCCACCGTCTACGCCTTCTTCTTTATTTGGATTTAATCTTACCAAATAAAGTCACCAGCGGTTTATGCAAGTCATCGGAGACACTAGAATTATTTGCCAAAAAGGACCCATAATGAGAGGCTGAGTGAGAATTCATAATGGGTTTAGACCAGTGTTATGGATCACAGGAGATCTCGGCGAAATCGTGGAAATTCTTACATATCCGCGACGATATCACAAAAATCGCCCCAAATACCAGTCAACGCCGGTCAAACTGGACAATTTAAATTAATTCCGGTTCAATCCGATTCAAATCAATTAATTCCGGTTTAATTCAATTTAAATCAATTAATTCCGGTTTAATTCAATTTAAATCAATTAATTCCGGTTTAAATCAATTATTTCCGGTTTAATTCAATTTAAATTAATTAATTTCGGTTTAATTCAATTTAAATCAATTAATTTCGGTTTAATTTGGTTTAAATCAATTAATCTGATCTAATTTTATTAATCTTGGTCTAATTCGATCAGGTTCGTTCCGACACACTTAATCCGGTTTGTTATTTAAGTTATAAATTATAAACAATAAATATCATTCATATAAATTATAAATTAAATATTATTCATTTAGGTTATGGCTCCGGTCCAACACATTTAAAAATAATTAAATATCATTCATTTTTTTTAATAAATAATAAATATGAGTTTATATATATTTAATTAATTATTTATTATAAAACGCGATTTGCCGTAATCTTCTCGGGACCTTTCCGCGATCCCTCGGAGTTTGTTAGATCTTCCTTTTTGTCAAGAGGCCGATATATCCCCGCGATCCGATATCCATAACACTGGTTTAGACAAAACATGGCCCAAATTTGAAGCCACATTTAAATCAACAGCCTCATTAGATTCATTAGCCACATTGAACGCAGAGAGAGAGAGAGAGCGTGCCGATCTCCATCAATGCTTCACCCGATTCCGGAAACGAGGCGTCACAGTCGGAGCCACGCTCCGCCTCGGACGCACCAATTGAAGCCTCGTGACTCGGGACACCACAAATCGAGGCGCCACAATCAAGCGCAACATCGGTTTTCGAAACAGCCGCTCCGGGATCCAAGGACGGAGACTCAACTACGGGCATCCGAGGTGGCTCCGGTGGGGACGCCGGCGGGAGAGGTGAAATTTTTCCCTCCTCCGAAGCATATTGCGAGGATTTGACTGATCTAGCAGATGAGCAAGGTGAACCCAATGAAGCCAGTGAATCTGCATTTTCACCTAAATCACAACGGAACAAAAGAGGTTGCGATATCCGCCAGAGCCATTGAGAAGGATTTGTCCAAAATTAAGAGGTCGATCAGTTGATTGTTGGGAGCCAAATTGCCCGTATGAACAAGCACCAAAACCCTGTCGAGGTAAGAACCTGAGATAGATTGGGGATGAATTAACAAAATTTCTCCCGCTTTAGATGCGATACTGGAAATCGTTTCAACAGACCAAGCAAAAATTGGAATTTGTATAATGGAAATCCATTGGAAGATGCCCCCAATTTCCAAGAGATTAGGCATGTGATGCAGTGCAAAACAGGAAAGTGTCGGATTTCGACAAAATATTAGTGTTTTCTGGACGGAAACGGCGTTCTGAGCAAAACACATCGAGGTCATCTTGTGGTTCAAAATCGCAATTTCCTAAGTTCCGGGCACTTTTTGCAATTTTTATAATTTATTTCCTTTTTCCAATAAGTTTAAAATTTATTTTTCTACAATTAGGTTTTGGCTATTTAAACACTGTCAGACGTTTATGTTATTCGTTAGTTTTGAAATTAATAAAAAAATCGAGGTTTCCCTCAAATCTATCACCTTCGGTATTAGCAAGAATCAACGAATTTTGATAAATAGTTCTTCCTAGCCACGTACGCTGCATCAGCATGGCAGTGACCTTCACGAACCAACGATTAAGCCATGACCAATTTGAAGACTCCATCTCATCCATAATACCTTTGTCGAAAGGAAATAATGAAAACACAGTTTTCCAGAGGAGCTAAGGTAATGTCAACGAAGCCATTATGACAGATTTCTTCCATTAGAGTATCAGCACTCCAACTAGATCGAGTCACTCCAATAACAAAATGCAAAAACTTTATCAAGAAGTAGTTGTTAATCGACCCATTGCAAGTGGGGTTTGATTCTGAGAGGACAGGACCACCCGCCGTCGCTGGCAAGAGTGGAAGACCCCGACCAAGGACAGCGTCTTGGAAAGAGACACCTCGGGACTGTTGAACCGGGATCACTTGATTGGTTGAAGCCTTAAGAACAGTAGGAGAGATGGTAGAAGGCTTTGAACCACTATTGCTTCGAGCTTCCGTAACAAAGAAACGCGTCTCTAGGATGGAGAAACCGTTGAGCTCAGCTATGGCCGCTTGAGCAATCAACACCTAGCGAAAACGGCTTATTCAAAGCCTTAACCAAATCAATTGTTCAATGTTTACAAAAGGACTCCTCAAATTCTATAATACATACATAAAAACCAAAGCCGCTTGTTTGACCATGTTAGAAGCCCGGATGAACACCCAAACAAAGCACAACTACCATTGTTAGAGGATAAGTATCACTTTTTATTTTTATTGTTTTAGTTTGGAATTATCTTTAGTTTTGTGTTTATCATTTAGTTTGGGATAGAAACATTGGAATTAGGGTTGGTTCGCTGAAGGTTATAAATACTCAGGTTCATTGAATAAAATATCGAATATTTGAGTAAAGAGTTATCTTGGAGGTAGGAGCTCTCTCGAACGAGCCCGAGATCGGTGTTCTCTCTGACGAACCCACATATCCATATCAATCAAGACCATAACCTGATCCTCATTGGGACCGTAACAGACCACCGAGTAAATCACAACTCCAGCCAAGAAAATGTCTAAATTTTCCAAACACATATTTAAAAAAAAATCAATTGGTAGCTAGGAATCTACCAGATTACTAGATCAGGTACATGGTTGATTACGAAACTCACAGAAAGGCATTCAGAATATTCAAATAAACCACAAATTAACATGGCAACGACTGAGAACATAACGACAACAAGATGCACAAACAGAACTAGCAATTCCTCTAGCAGCAGCAGCAACAACAACAACAATCCACATTTGAATTCATAGAGGTATCAAAATCCTAACCCTAATAACTAAATAAGGAATACAATAAAGTAAATAAAAATTCAAAACCAACGTACCTCAAAATTGGATCTGTTGCATCAAGGAGGCATTTCATGCTATGACAACGTTCAAGTCTGAGAGAGGTTAACTCATGTAGGCCACTTTGATCAACTGTAGGCATGATATTCGGAATACTGTCGTCCTCCATGTTTGTTAACAACAAGGAATTCACTCTAGGTATGATCTCCTTAAATGCATTGAGTTTGGCAACATCCAATTTTTCCACAACCAACTCTCTTGTCGTTGGATATAATGACTGTCGAGGATACAAATTGAGACCAAATCGGATGTAGTATCGTACCAAGTGCTTGGGAAAACAAATGTCCTCACCAAGACATTGGATGCTGTCTGTCCCTAAATACAAGATGGATAACTTTGGAAGTGACCTCAAATCAGATAAGATGGCATTGCAAGTTTCTTCATCTCCCACAATCTCGATGTACAGTTCTTCAAGTTTAGATAGCTTCCTTAACAACTTGTCTGGTATCGCGTTACTGTAACAATTTGACAAATCCAACAACCTTAAGCCATTTAACTCTCCAATACCACTTGGAAATTCCTTCAAATAAGAACCACGGAGACTTAGAATCTCTAAAGAATTTAGCCTTCCTAGAACAGAGATATCATTTAAATCGAGCCACTCTATGCGTAGTGTACGGAGATATGTTAGGTGCTGAATTGATTGTGGTAATGAGAAAGAAGGGTTCAATGTATGACGATTGTTGCAAACACTCAACACCTGCAGCTCTTTCATCCCATCATAAAAATCATTTGGGAACTCGTAGCATCCATTTTCATCAAGTAACAAAAGGTTTAGTCTTGGACAGACTAGTCCACTGCGATGCTCAGCTATTTTGTTGTTCATCAAGGAGATTCTTGACACTGATTGATTATGTATACTCTTTGGCCACTCCTCCAACCTCATACCGGCTCTTATTAGGGTTGCGTTATTCTCGTCTCCAGAAGATATCCACAATGCAACATCACGAACAATATCGTGCATTTTAACAAATTCGTTTGATTCGTTGTCAATTTCGTCACTGACAGTCAACAACAAACTTGAAGCTTTGAGACTTGTAATAACAACATGCAATTCTTTCCTCACACTGTCAATTGAATCTGCAACGTCTTGACACAAACCCAGTCCATAAGCATACCTTACAAGTACCTCCACTTCAATTTTATGATCTTCTGGAAATAAAGAACATAGCAGGAAGCATAGTCTGGCTTCCTTGTCTTGAAGGTAATCATAGCTAAACCTTATGCATTTATAGACATCTTGATCAGCATCGGGAATGCCCACATATCGTGACCCCTTTAGTCGTTGAAGCGCTACTTCCCATTCACTTGGACTTTTACATTTGAGAGCACTTGCGACTGTTACTATTGCTAAAGGCAAACCCTTGCATTCATTTGCTATTGACCTCGCAAAAGAAGTCAGAGATGAGTCATTGCTTAAACCTCCATACTTGTTGAACAAAGCCCATGCTTCCTCATCTGTTAACACATCAAGTGGAATGTCGCATTGACTACCCATTGAATTGCATACTTGTTGTCGACGTGTGGTTAGAAGAACTTTGCAATTCGTGCCATCATTACCAGATGGAATTCCAATAGAAGCTAAGTCAAGTTTTTGCCAAAGGTCATCCAACACAATTAAGATTTTTTTTTCCATCTTCTCCAATCTAAGGCGTAAGCGGTTTGCTTTTCCCATGCTGCTACTCTCCTCAAAACGCAGACCTATCATGTCTGCAATTTGACCTTGAATTTTTTCCGTATTTGGGTTTTGTGACACAATAGCCATAATGACTTCATCAACAAGTTTAAGCTCTTTAGCTTTCTTTCCTACTTCTACTGCCAATGTTGTCTTGCCCACTCCACCCATTCCGTACAGTGATATAATCTTCTTCTTGTCATCCTTTAGTTCCTTCATGATCAAATTAAAAGCGGATCTTGCTGAAGCAGAAGGCATGAAATCTTTAGTTTCATAGAATTCAATTCTCGGAAGATTATCATCAGGGAAGTAGGATACCCGAGAGAAATTCCCCTTTTCACGGAGCTTAGTCATGGCATCTTTCTTCTTCATTGCTTGTTTTCCAAAGCGATATCGCCCAAACAAATTGGGAAACAACCCATTGATACAACTTTTATTCTCACTTATATCTTCTTCCAGTCTTACCACCTCCGCAATAATCTTATCTACGTCCATCTGCCATGATGCTACATCCTTCTCTATCTCCTCCGCACTAGATTTGGCCTGGTCAACCTCATGTTTCACACGATCTTGTGTCATTTTCAGCTCTGCAGTTTGTTGCTTCAGTTCGTCAACAATTTTGTTAAAGTTGAAGACATAGAGAAAATGACGAATTACTCTCTTCATCACAGGTTCTATGATCATAGGTGCAATGGCCATCCCAAAATCCTCAGCCATTTCAAGCCAATATATAATTATCTGGCAATAAGAAAGAAAACAATTAATTAACAATATTTTTTATGATACTTTTTGTTTAAGAGGGAGAAAATGAAACATATGTAAGTAAAAAAACAAAATACCTAGCCTGTGTGGGAGAATTTGCAGAGCTGTCAATGGGAATTCACACCAACTTGAAGGTTACTTCAAATACAGCTCGCCTTGTCTTTTATCTGCAAAAAATCAAAATAAAGATCTATCTAGAAGTAATCTGGAAACAAAAAATACTCTGCCAAATATTGGGTTGTGGAGATTTATACTTGAGAGTAGTTGAAGCCACAATTTTCTTAAAAGATTAGAAAAAAGTTGCTTATTGTACACGAATTTAAGAACTATTGCCTATTACATAAGAAACTAGGAAACCTAGATTTTTTTTCTATTTCCGTCTTGGAATACCCTATAAATACTATGTAACTATAAACTTAAATCATTCAAGAATATTGAGAGCAATAAGAAAAGTGTATTGTGACCGTGGACGTAGATATATTGCCAAAACACGTATATCCTTTATTTTTGTGTGATTATTACTTTTTGTTATTTCTTGATTGATTTTGCTCAACGTGATTATATACCCAACAACTATTATCAAAACCAGATTTTGTGGTAAGTGGGAGCAATGACAGAAGAAGGGAACGTTTGAACAACCAGTTCTACGATTTTTGTTTTGGATCCGTATGATGCAGCTAGAAGGTTGTTTGTATAAGAAGAAGTTGCACAAGCTTTGTTAGAGACTAAACTAGAGAAGATAAGTGCAAGTGAGTAGGCGTTGAAAAATGTTGCGCACAATATCACAAAGGAGAAGAAGAATGCTTTCATACTCATTACCGCGGTATCAATTATGTACAGAAGGACGTCTACATCAAACAAGGTATTACTAACTCGTCAGTTGGTTAATAATGAGATGAGTGATTGTTAGTGTAACCAATCATGTGAACGAGTTTAATTCCATACTATCAAGATTAGTGCCAGTGAAGATAAAATTCGATGGTGAAGTATAAGCCCTATTGTTGTTATGTTTGTAGCTTGAAGTTAGTCAAGAATTGTTACGACAATTAGTACTTTATCTAGAACCACTATGCTATAGATTGAAGGAGTAAAGAACTTCGTTCTCAATGAATAAATTTGTTTAAGAGGTTGAGAAGAATCGACATGCCCCGCATTAAGCTTAGATGGGTAGGGAGTCTAAAAGGGAAAAGAGTAATAGGCGAGAGAAATCATTGTCCAGAAAGCAAGAAACAGAGGAAATATGTTCGAATTGCAAGCAAAGTAGTCACTTCAAAAATTACGGCCCAAACCCAAAAAGGAAATAAATAAAGGCAACTCGGTTAATCCAATAATGTGCAAATGATGGTTTGATTTGTTGCGTAAAGAGTCTAGTTGAATCATACACTATGGATTCATCTGCTTCTTCTCACACAATCACTTGTAAAGATGATGAACTTAGAACGTATTAAAGGTGCAACTCATCTAGCTAATGGTCAAACGGTAAAAATGGTGGGTATAGAAGAAGTGAATCTCAAAAATTTCATGAGTACGACTTCAATGTTAAAGAATGTCAGCTATATTCTCACCCTAATAAGAATATTCACCTCAATCAGTCAATTAAATAGTTTGAGGTATAGGATACCTTTGGCAAAGGTCAATGAAGATATCCAGAATGTTATTGGTTATTACTTATTACTCGTGGGAAGAATAGAGAAACTTTGTACGTGACGAAAATGTCAATAAAGAGAAGTAATGTGATTATTTATGAGTCTGATCATTCAACTTGATGGCATCAAAGAACGAGGCATATAAGGTAGAAAATAATGAAGGTTCTGACTTGAAAAAAAAATCCAGAACTTAATACTTTAGAACTCCCACAGTGGAAGTAAGTTTATGTGAACCATGTGTGTTCGAAAAGTAGAAAAGAAGTAATATAATATTCATGTAGTTAGATAAGTCTTTCAAGGGTGGAAAATTAGAAACTATGCAGTCATATACGATTAGACCCGCACAGGTTTTCGTGGTAATAACAGGTAAAGTATGGAGATCGAAAAAAGTTTCAAAGCCACCCGAATGATTATCTACATCACCTAACTATTTAATGTTGACATAGAGTGATTAGTATCGCTGTCACACAACGATAATTCAAATGATTTTAATATAATGTATAACAAAGAGTTTGTTTAATCTTAAACTAAATCGCTTCCAAGTTTTTAGCCATTTTATACAAAGAATTATAGATAACTTCCCTTAATTATACATCTCTTACTCTTAAAAACTTTCGACTGTACAAAGAGTGTGATCATGCTATAATTATGTAACATTGCCTTTTAGTCTAACACGGGCCCAAACCATATACTACGACATCACCAACGAAGATGTCGTTGAATCCATTGTCAACGAGCTCGGCATGATGCACAGCGTATCAAGCACGTGTCTCGAGTTATGATTAAATCCAAGACAACAAGCTTTGCTTGCATTTATATAACTTTTATTTACCAACTGATTTTTTTATGAGCTGAGAATTATTATTGCACCAAAATAGTTGCAATAGCAATCAGGAAAAGAGAAAATAAAACTAAAAGCTAAAACCATAAAGAAAAATAAGTGAAAAAGAAAACGAAAACGAAACAGAGAGGCAGCGATCTCAAAACAGAGCCAGAATAAAGAGGCGAAACACCCTTTTTTTTTTATAAGCTATGGAAATTTATTGCAAGAAAAGACAAGTACAGAAGAAAACCATAAGTTTAAAACAACCCTGTTAAAAAAAACTACCCAGAACACATACGGGAGCCATCCCGAGGGGGGGGGGGGGGTGAGAAAGACTAAAGGGAGACTAGAGGTGATGGAGAAAGGTCTCAGGCTGCTGATGAAGAGGAGACTGGTTCCAAGACTGGAGCGATTGTTGTAGTCAGTCCCTATCCAGATTCCTGGCTAAGTGTATCGACAGACTCAGGTGCTTGATTTTGAGGAAGGTGATAGATGAAGAGGCAGCAGCGCCTTCAAAAATGAGAGCATTCCTTGTTAGCCAAATGTGCCAGAGAGAAATGTTGAACAACGGGCACCATAAGGGACGGTGCTTTTTAGAAGAGATGAGGTGAGGCCATGATTCTTGGAGCTCGGCGACTTGTGCTGGGAGGACTACTTGTACACCCCACCATCGAAATATGGCGTTCCAAACGAGACGGGCTCAACGACAATGGAGTAAAAGATGTTCGAAGTCCTCAAAGAACCGTTTGCAAAAGGGACATAGATAGTCTGTCAGAGAAATTGGAATCCCCCTATCCTCGAGGAAACATCGCGTAGGGATTGCTCTATGAATTGCCAGATAGGTAAAGCATTGAACTTTCGGGGGAGTATTGCTTCCCCACAACGCAGTTGCCCATGGAGTGTTGTCGCCCGCCTCTATGTCTAGGAGGCAGTAGGATTTTCGCACCGAGAAGCCTTCAGGGTCATCGAGCAAAATTAGGGTATCAACTGCCTCGGGGTTGGGTCTTGAGGCTGAGAGGAGACCGAGCAAGGTTTGGGCCTGAACGTCAAGTCTGGAGCTGAGACGTCCCCGATACTCCACCTGCCAGAGTTGGGACTCTCAATTTGAGCTGACCGGGGCTTGAGTATGAACGGCACGAGCATATAGCCGAGGAAACTGACCAGCCAGAGAGGTGGTAGATAGCCAAGGTTCTTCCCAAAAGAGTATCCTGTCCCCTGAGCTGAGCTTCCAGCGAAGGCCGTTTGCCCCAAAAAAGAGCCCTGAACTTGTCATCACTTGCCAATGAGAATAAGTACTTTAGGAGAAGAGACGCTGAAGGGCTCTCCCCCCTTCCAAGGTCCTACTCTCTGTTGTTCCAACCATATTTGGCGCAAATCACCTTCTTCCAAAAGGAGTCATTATCTACCGCAAATCTCCACCACCATTTTGCCAGGAGAGCTTGATTCAAGGTGTGCAATCTTCTGATGCCCAATCCACCCTTTTCTCTTGATAAACAAACTGTACTCCACTTGATTTTAGGCATTGGCCTCTTGTCCTCTGAAGCAGCCCACAAAAACTTTCTCTGGATCGCTTCTAGAGTATTTAATACTTATACCAGAGCCTTGAATAACGACATGTAGTAAAGTGGGAGGGATGTGAGAGTAGATCTGATTAAGGTCACCCTTCCGCCGAGACTCAGAAGCTTTTCCTGTCAGAGTAAGAGTCTTTTCTCGTGTGATGCAATGATATCCGCCCACGAGCTGACCTTGGCCGGGCTGGCTCCCAACTTGAACCCCAAGTAGGGGATGGGCAAGGTCTCTGCAGCACATCCAAAGGTTTCAGCCAGAGTTAGGGTTGCGGAAGCACTTGGACCAAGACCAATCAAGATCGATTTTCCATAATAAATCCGGAGGCCCGAGAGTGCTTCGAAACCTGATAGCAGCATTTTCATCCGAGTGAGCCCTATAGTTGAGCTGGAAAGGAAGAGGATGGTGTCATCCACAAACTGGAGATGTGAGATTGCTACCCCATCCTGTATAGTTACGTCTGCGAACATAATTCCTCTTTGAATTAGTAAGTGAAGCCCTTCCGTGGCTAGGATAAATAGGAAGGGCGAGAGGGGGCAACCTTGACGGACACCTTGCGAGACTAAGAACTCCTCGGTTGGTGAACCATTAACTAGGAAAAAAGTGTTTGCCTTGAGGCAACTTGGAATCCAAGAGATCCATCGCGCCCCGAAATTCATGTTTCTCAGGACCCCCCACAAGTAATCCCAATCCACTTTATCAAATGCCTTCTCAAAGTCCAATTTGACCACCACTGCGTTCCTGTGTCTGGCCTTGATAAGCTCACTAGCGATAAGAACCCCATCTAGGATATGTCTTCCTTTGATGAATGCACATCGCTCACAAGGAGGTGTAAAGCTAGGGTCGTCAAACCAAGCGTTGATGAACCGAAATGGTTTCGGCCCCCATTCTTCAATCGGCGAGCTTAAAAGAATTGGACAGTGATCAGAGACAGTTCCGTCTAATGCAGTCTGAGTCGGGTTCTCAAAGAGTTCGAATAGTTGAGGTGACAAAAGAAATCTATCCAGGTGACTCGATCTCGTACCCGGTCCATACCAAGTGTATTTCCGCCCGGCAAGGGGAAGATCGATCAGTCCTGCTGCATTTATGAAATTGTTGAAACAACGTATGTCGCTGTCTGTGAGGGTTTGGCCAGACCGTTCTGACGGGTCACAAATAACATTAAAATCTCCTGCCAAAAGAGTTTTCGGTTCGGCAGTGGAAATAGCTTGTAATATATCCCACCATAGTTGAGCCCTGCCTACAGAATTGCATGGGGCGTAGATATTCAAGACAGTACAAGGTAAGCCAGGGGGCTGTAAAATACCTGAGACAAGAATGGATCCCAAGAGTTTGAGCCAACTGATTTATGGGACGGTGAAAGAGTTTGAGCTTCATCCATAAAGATGAGGCTTTCTTTAACCAAGAGTGCATCCCAAGATGTTGTTAGCATGGGCTTGAAAGAATCCTCACCGAGCCAGGAATTGAAGAAGCGAAAAGGCTTGTGTCCCACACATCCGAGAGTGAATGAAGAAAGAGTGGGCAATGGCCTGAGATCGTCTTGAGTACCTGATAAGATGATCGTGATATGTAGACATGAGGTGCTTGACATATGAAAGGCTGGCTTAAGCCAAGCAGTCAGAGTGCCGGCAGAATTGCCAAAAATAGAGTTGATTTTGGCGGAGGAGAAAGTTTATGATAGATGGCAGACAAAGATTGTGGAGACAGAAGGGTTAATCTTGTGTGAGGGGAAGCTTCAAGTTTGGACAAGCGTTGATTCAAAGTATGCGGTGGCTAGGGCAATGTTGTTTGCTCAGGGAGACGGGACGCAAGGGTTTGGGGCGAGACACAGGAGTTTTGCCATGTCGGCATCTGCTGGACGAGGGATGGAACAAATGAGGACGAGAGCTCCACATTAGGTTTTCCAACCTATTTTTTTCTTGTTAAAGTTTCTGCTGCTGCAACTTTTCATCTGATGTTATTGATGTACTTGACTAGTTCTTGTTCCCTCCTTAAGAACTTTTTCTGGTTTCATCAAGGTTTTCCAATTTACGTAACCCTAAAGCATTAGCCGTAATATTTTACCAATAGTTCCTAATTTGTGACCAACCAACGAGTTAATAAAATGAGAGTAGGAGGAAAAAAATTGCAAAATTTAATGTCATTGCAATTTGTAGTCTAGTGAGCAACTCTCCATTTTGTGTGAAATCAAACAGAAACAGAAAGAGACATAAACTTTGTTTTTGTGATTTGGTTTTTGTAGAACAACTTGCTATTGGTTTAGGAAGAGAATAAGTGAAGTTTTATAGGAGAGTGATCACAAAGAGAGGAGAAAACATTCTCTGGAAAGTGTGCTGGAAAATTTTAGATCAAGATGGCTCCAATTTGAAAATTTGAAAGTTAGTGATAAGTAACTTAATATTTTTGCTCTAAATGGTTTTTTATCAGCAACAAAAGGAAATATTTTAAAAGCGACCGGAAAACAAAAGCGCAAGTATAAGAAAGTATATGAGCAAATAGAGTGGGGATTTAATGCTCTTGAAAGTTAAAAAAAAATTGACAAAAATATAACATGGGTACCGCTCAAAACACTAGGGGAAATTAAGAGTGAAATGTGTATACGAGTTATGTATAATTTTTCGGTTTATCTACGAGTACATAACAGATTGTATACAAACAAACAAATAACAGTTTGCTGGTTGTGGAGAATCAAAGTGAAGACATAAATCAGCATATCAGACAAGAAGAGAAATAAAGAGAAGTACCTCAAAATCTGTTTCTGATTCTCTAATTATTCAGAAGCAAATAGAGAAGAGCAACTGCAGAAAAAATGTGAAAATGAAATGGGTGTGAAGAGTGAAGCAAAGAAGTTGAGCTATTTAATAAAAGGAAGTAACTTTACCAAAATCAGAGGAAACAATGAGGTTTATGTGGAATTGGAGCTGATGGCAAATAGAAAGAGAGAAAACAAGTTTGCACATTTCTTTCTCACTTCATTAGGGTATGTTTGAGGGTTCCTTTCCATTTGCGTTATCTTAATTTCAATATTATTATACGATGCATGTACTCGCACTTCACACAGAATTTGACTCTGTTATATTTGCATAATGTGTGTGAGGGACTGAAATTCGCTACAAGCCACTCTTAAGATGCAAATCTCTAAATATGTATGATTCAGTGATACGCCAATGTATTATTGATGAAAATGTACCGCACAAATATTGATCAAAATGTACGCCAATGTAACATTTCTGATGACAAAACTCCATTGATCGGGACGTATTATTGATCAAAATGTAATATCACATTGTTACTATAGCTTATATTTTGCACATTAAGGGAGGTTTGTAGTAGATTCGATCTCGAGCATTACCAGTGATAGATAGTTACCCCTTGGTGACTGGTTTTATGCTTGCGTTGCGCCAGATATAATTCTAACTTTATCTTTGCTTAAGAATAAACTTTCTAATGATAAAAGAATTTGAATACTTGTTACCACGCAAAAGCAAAGTAGCAAAGACCCATTCTTTCTTGCTTTTCTCAAGTAAATGGAAAAGGAAAAGAAACACATATGTAATGTAACAACCGAAGCTTGTTTGTTGGTTCAGATGGTTGAAACTTGAAACCATCTATAAT
Source organism: Geranium rotundifolium (assembly GCA_963920655.1). Lineage (NCBI taxonomy): Eukaryota > Viridiplantae > Streptophyta > Magnoliopsida > Geraniales > Geraniaceae > Geranium > Geranium rotundifolium. The sequence continues at coordinate 34,022,182 of OY987319.1, forward strand.
AATCTTAAACCTTAATTAACATCACACTTGCACGGATAAATCATCCATGAACACATCTAGAGTCTTAGTTTTTCATGCATAAATAACACTTGGCTGCTTGTGAAGAATCAAATCCAAGGCATAAATAAGGGTATGAGACAAGAAGAAAAAACGAAAAAGAGAAGTACCTCAAAATCTGTTCCTGATCATCTGATTTTGGAAGCAATTAGAGTGAAGCAACTGCAGAAATATTAGTGAAAACGAGGAATGGTGTAAATGGGTGTGAAAAGTGAAGCAGAGAAGCTGAGCTATTTAATAAAAGGAATCAACTTTACCAAAATCAGAAGAAACAACGGTCCATTCTTCACAAACACACATTGATTTGCTTCACTTCAAAATCCTGAGACACCAAACAGCAAATTTCACTTGGTTTGAGGATGATTAGGGGAGCGTTTGGATTAGAGAGAAAATGAAGGTTTTGTGGAATTGGAGAGAATGAGAGAGAGGTATGTTTGTGGGTTCCTTTTAATTAGAGTTAGCTTTTCTCATATGTTAACCCCACACTCAATTTGAGTCACTCCAACGAGGTGGGTTTGGGACGGTTTTCCCCCACTCTGGTTCTGCCCACCTTTAATTGGGTGACGAACGTATACAATCAAATATGTACTAGTACCAACATAATATTACCCTCTAATCAACGGTGTTGTAAATGACGGCCACCATGGCGCCCTCCCCTAGTTGCCTTTCAATTGCCGAGATGTCCACAAGGTGCAGAAGGCCTATCTTTCTCCCTGCTCGTAGACCCAATTCACGTTGTCAGTTACTTTATTTCTTCTTATGCTATTGGCTAAAGATCGTCAAAATGAAATTAGTAAATAAAGGCTATTCGTCGCAGCCTTTTTGTCCTACTCTTTGGGCATTAAAAGAAGAGGAATTCCTCTTGAGCCGATCTAAGTCTTTTCCAAGAATCTCCTTCATCAATGTGGGATTGGGATTTAAAAACACATTGTGGCGCCACAGCGTTTTGGTTGTTTGAGCCGATTTTGTAACGATATGAACCGATTTAGACCGGTACCGTCCAAACTAATTATCTTTTTTAAAAAAATTGAAAATATTATAAATCGTAGCATAATAATCATTCAATGCTGCTAGTCCCACCAAAAGTCAAAATCTTTATTTAGAGGGTCATCTCAACTTACTCCCGACGAGGACACGACTAGCAGAGAATGGGCTCCCAATAATCACCCAGTGCCCCCTATGTGGAGATCCAGAAGAAACGACAGATCATGTATTCTTAAAATGTAGAGCAGTAACCCTGATTTGGGGGGACAAACTCCTACAAAGAATCAAGGGAAAGATGGGGTCAGACCCGATAATGAGCGACTGGACTTCTTGGGTGGAGGGTGAGGATGAAGCAAACTTGTGGGCTATTACTCTTTGGGCGATATGGGGAGCGAGAAACCAATCTGTGTGAAAAAATGAAGCCTTTCATCCGACAAGAGTGGCAACAATGGAAAAATGACTACAAAGGGTCTGGGCAGCGACAAAACCAATGGGAGGATCCGTGGGAGGGCTCGTGGGAGCAGATCAACTTGTCTCAGCATCTCCGGGAGTCTGGATCCCTCCAGACCCGAGAACCCTAAAGATAAATGTTAATGGGGGATTAGATGCAGACAAAGGGTATTGGAGTATAGGTCTTGTCTGTAGGGACTCAAAAAGTCAAGTAGTGGCAGCTATTTGCAGACGCTTTTCGGGTCATCTCCATTCCGAAGAGGTGGAGGTCGTGGGTGTCAGAGAAGTTATGTCATGGGAAAAAGGAAAGAACTGGAAGGAAGTAGTGTTTGAATCAGATTGCCTCAGAGTGGTGGACCAAGTCAGGCAAGGGAAACAAGGAAAGAACATGTTCGGGGGAATAATCAGTGGCGGTAAGCGTTTTCATTCTGTTACGGGGTTAGGTTTCTCTTTAGATTTTGCTCGTTGTACCTGTAATAAAGTGGCTCACAAACTGGAATTATGGTGAGAGGTCTGTCCCACCAACTGTAGCTTCAGATGTCCGGCTTGATGCCGGGTTAGTTGCTATTTAATAAATAAAATTCGTATTTCCTTCCAAAAAATGTATTTCTATTACATATGTAAATCAATTTATAGTTAAAAAATAAAAATACAAAAATGAAAATGAAAATATGTTGTGGCTCCGTCATGGTCCCGAAGGCCCATGTCCGTCATTATAGTGTCACACAATCTCTACAACCCCTGCTAATCAATGATATACACCAATGAAAAATGCATAAGTGATACACCAATTTTTTTATTGATTTATTATTAAGCATAATAGAATAGACATTGGATCTAGCTAGCTAGCTAGCTAATGTTCCCAGTCATAAATTTTGTCATAGACTACTAATTTGGGATCGCTACGCCACTTGCGCAGGTAGATGCCATCGTCTTGTACAGCCCAAAGGCAATCCCTATAGTCGCAATAGTCCCTCCGGAACCATACCCTATCAAAGAACACATCAAACTTCCCATGCACATTACTTGTTCCATGATTCATTTCGCACGTAAACTTCGTCCCACCTAAGAATTTCACATTGAAACTCCAATCCACGCCTTGCCTTAACTGTAGAAAATGTTTGGATTAATTATAACCTAACGACGTTAATTTTGAAAGAGTACTACGTACGTACGTACCTTCAACGTGTGCTCGCCTAGGTCGTCTTCGTCGGAGTAGCAGTGCATGTGCAATAAGTCACTGCTCAACTCATTCCCTATACTGAGTTTGTATTTTGCTTCGGCGGACAAAACATAAGCACAAGCCAAGAGAAATACGAGCAACCCATTATATGATCTCATTCTTAACTCAACTTTTGTTTGCTATTTGGTTTATTGTTTTTTTCTAATTTATAACTCCACATCGTATCATAAAAGGATAAATGATGATTATTTGCAATAAAAGTGCGGATTACTCAAATTAAAATTTTTGATCTTGGCAATCATATCTCACCTTATTTTGATACGAGATTTGGGAAACAAAATCTTCCAAACCTGGTAAGATTTTGACCGAGTTGACCAAACCACAAAATTCAAGGCATCATTTTCGTAAAGATTACTTATTTATGTCCAAATTACTTTCTAATCCGTAATAAATTAAATAACAATAATGCTAGCAGACTAAATTAATATTATATAAGGAATAATTGTAAAAAAATGATTGTATCATATTACTTTGCAATAAAATGGGTATGCATGCATTTTGTTTATTGCAAGACAATCATATCTCACCTTATTTCAAATCAGGGCGGATCAACCGGTGGCGGGGGGCAGCCAACCCCCGGCCCGAGATTTCACAAATTAATAACGTAGATTTTTATTCGGAAATTAAATTTTCCCCCTCTAAGTTGTGATATATATATCTCTAAATTGTCAAAAAAAATGTTGAAATGGTCATGTACTTTAGCAGTGTGAAATGTGCTCTCATAACAATGAAGTCAATGGTTCGAATCCTCACATATATATATATATATATAATTTAATATTTTTATTTTCAATATACTACAAATAACTAAAATCTGGATTAATGTACCACTATTGACTAAACTTTATTTTCAAATCATAAATTACCATCTCTAATTCAAATAATAATAATAAATTTGAGATGTAAATTATAATTTTTGAAGAATATAAATAAAAAATAAGATAATATATATTTTTTGCTTTAGTAAATTAGTATACATGAATTATTGTTCTGGATAATTGGTCATTTACATACCAAAAAATACCTACACTACCCGTAAAATTGAACCATGTATGATAACTTAGGGCATTTGCACGTCATATTTACGATTTTTAGCGTGTTCTGAAAATTTTAAAGTTTTGGTTGCTTAAATGCCCATGTTCATGAGTTTCTCTAATCGAGTTGTGTAGTTTGCTTTGGGTTATTAATTTTCTACAGAAATGAGAATAAATGTGGTAATTTGCATGTTCACGTTGGGTAAAGGAAAGCCAATAAGGAAAAGAAGTATATTAATTTTGATAGCTCAAATGTATGGTTTTCAAAAGTTGTTGTTGACATGAGAAATGAGTACTATTTATCTTTTCAACTACAAAATGCGTGCATCCCGCAAAACTACTATTTATCTTTGCACTTGCACTTGCATTTTATATGGTTTTGGGTTGGACCTAAATACCTTTGGGAGAAGTCGAACTTTTTCTATTGGGATTAACCTCGGGGTTTAAATCGACGTATTTGGATCTCTCAAGGGCGAGAAAATATTAAGTGTTGGGCGTTGATGCAATCGTATCGAGCTTTGCAATTGTGATATCACTGCCCACATTACAAGAGTTATTTTCTCTCAATTTTCTATATTTACCATATGGAGTGTCACGGCCAAGCGTCACGGTCAGCTCATGACATGAGTGGACCTATTGATCAAAAGGGATCTACTATTTTGGAGGGAGTGATAATGGCTCTGTACCTCTAGAAGCCACCACCAAGACCTTGAGGAAGGGTTAAGAAGTAGAAAGTTGAGTTTGGTTGTAATGGGATAGCTAGAGCAGCAAGTTTCAACTATTCAAGGCTTAAAGTTTTACCCCCCTACTTATTTTTCGTGTATTTCGCTACTCTTTGATTTGAGCACCATGATTACGGAATAGTTTACATAATAATAGGTACTATGTTGTATACTTTGAGATGTTAATTGAATGTGTTATTTTTATTTTATTTCATGATTTGTTGATATTGAGGTTTATTATGTTTTCTTAGATTGGTCGTCTTATGTGGTCTTGTGAGCTACGAATTCGTCTCAAGAGAGGTGGTTCACAACCGACACAACTCTATTACGTGGGTTCAACTCTTCGTAACCCCTATCATGTTATTGTCAAGTTTATTGCATGCTCGAGATGTGCTCCATCCCAAGAAGAATAGTGGACATCGCAAATTTACACTCGATGATGCAGCGTACGTGGCTATAAATAACTCTTTATCAAAATTCGTTAATTCACAAGAATAACAAAGATGATAGATATCGAGGAAACCATCAAATTTTATAAATTTTTAATCAAAAATAACTTTACTAACAAGAACGGTTGAAAGTGCTTAAATAATGAAACACAAATTGCAGAAAAGGAAAATCCTAATTCGCTAGAAAGAAAAAAAGGCTAGAAAGGAAAAAAGGAAAAAAAACAACTATTAAAAATTATAAAAACTGTCTGAAACTTATAAAACGCAATTTTGACCCTCCAGATGATCTCCGATGGCCGAAATCCGTCGTATAAAATGGCATAGCCATGGTGACGACTCAGACTGCCGTTTCTACCCAGAAAACACTAGTCTTTTGTTCAAATCTGACACTTTCGCTATAACTTTGTGTGTTCTAGCTTCTGCATACCGACTTCTTTGACCGCACCGCATCACTAGAGATGTCATCATCTCTCTCAAGTAGATACACCATGAGTCTGCATTAGAACAACGATAATGGAATCAAGGTTCCGAATAATTGAACCCCGGCAAATTAAAAGTTGTCTATCACCCACCGGCTCACTTAGAAACAACAATGTGACTCAAACAAGTCACAAGTATTCTTCAATACCAATCACAAGCATTAACTACTTCAATTCACCCATGCTTAAACAATTTAATCCATAATTATAAAATCATCACAATTCAATTCAAGACCTAACATCCATGATCAAGGGTATTTAGCTCATTATCATGGTGTTAGAACCAAAATTCATCCAAATAAATGTATAAATCAAGTTAGGAAAAGATAAACGATGAACCCTAAACCCTAACGGATTGAAGAACATGAATTGTCGAATCCTTCTTAGTTGATGATGTAAATTTTGCTTTATCTTCGTGCCTTAATCTCCCTTAAACAGGATTCGTGCTCCTCTCGAAGTCTAGAACCCTCTCCTTGATCGATATGGTGTGCTCTATTGTTTGCTCTCCCAAACCGTTGTCTAGGTTTGATAAAACGATAAGCAAAAGTCCATAAAATTAGTCTTTAAAACAGCTGAAATCACAATTGTCACATGTAGTGTCACGGGGCGTGAAATAAAGGAGAAAATCAGAAAATCAAAACCCTAAACCTTCTAGGGTTGAAGATCATCAACGGCTTGATTTATCGCTTTTCTGGACGTTGCTTGAAGCTCGGGTGATCCTAGTGCCTCCGTATACCTTCAACGGGGTTTAACCTCCTCTCGAAGTGCACGATCTTGCCTTGGGAACACTGATTCGTTCAACTCACTGCCTCTCCAGGTGCTCTCCTCTTTGAAAATAGGTCTAAAATCGTGTTTTTAATTTTGAAATCGCATATGTAACATGTTGGGTAAATGGTCGTTACATGGCTCGTTACACAAACCCGCAGCTGACTTCCTACGCATGTCTCTCTGGGTTGTGTAACGGGCCGTTACTGTTCTAGTTACACCTCCCAGATCCCAAAAATTAAATTATCGTTAATTTTATGCGGTGTTATGAAACTCGCCAAAACTTGGCCGGAGTCCGGTATTTTGTACCTCAGCGAGTTGAGTTCATCAAAACTCGTCTAGAACTCGATCAACGCGGTTGAGACGGCCATCAAGGCGGCGATGAGTCATTGGAAACCACTGAAACCGAGCAGTTTTATCTTATTCGAGACAGGTTAGGCGGACAAGCCGCCGATCTCGCCTGAGGTGTGGCGGATAGAACGACGTGTCGATTCTCGACGGGCACCGTGGCCGTCAGATCTGATGATTCCGGCATCACAAACAATAGAATCTAACGCTAATTGGACGCGAGAAGAGAAAGAAAGAGGAAAAGGAAACATTGAAGAGAGAAGAGAGATGGAAGAGGTGGAGAATTGAAGAGTTAAAAAAAAATAGGATTTTAATTATTAATTAATGTTATGAATCCTTAATTTATTAATTCTCCTTAAATGTATTTACTAAAAATTAATGTTATTTTTCTTAAATGCTATAAATCATTATTAATTCTCATTAATGCTATAAATCATTATTCAAATCATTGTTATTTCGGTAAATCATTTAAAAAATTTTAAACACAATTTCAGTAAATCATTGGTAAACTATTATTAATATTTTTTGATTTGTTGGGAAATCAAACTAAAATTATTTACTAAAAAATGTGTTATAATTTGATGGTTAAGTATATTTTAAAATATTTTTTAATCGAAAAAAAATCATATTTCCAAGTTAAAAAACTTTTAAAAAATACTAAAAGTAATATATATATATTGGAAATAAGTAAATGTATGACGGAAATAAGTGATTATCCAATGAAATTAAGTGAAAATGAATATTTAACGAAAAAAAATTGAATGTTCAATAAATGTGAATGTCCAACGAAAATATGTGAATATTCAATGTAAATAAGTAAATGCCTAGTGTTCTCATGTTCTCACTGCACATTTAGTCTTCAGCCGAACCCTTCGTTGTGTGTGTGTGTGTGTGTGTGTATATATATATATATATATATAGAGAGAGAGAGAGAGAGAGAGAGAGAGAGAGAGAGGGGGAGGGGGAGGGAGGGAGGGAGGGAGGGAGGGAGAGAGAGAGAGAGAGAGAGAGAGAGAGGATCAGGTGAGAACTAATTAAACTCTTTTGTTAGAACTTGAAAATCTATATTTAGTCAACGGAAATAAGTGAGTGTCCAATAAAAGTAAGTGATATTTGATGAAAATGAATGTCCAACGAAAAATAAGCGAATGTCCAATGAAAGTGAATGTTCAACAAGAATTAGTGAATGTCAAACGAATATAAGTAATTGTCCAGTGTTCTCATGTTCTCACATCACAATTGGTTCTCAGCCGAACTAGCCTATATATATTATTAATTTTGTCCGTATATGAATTACATATACTACATTATATTTTAATACAAAACGAGTTCACCAAGTTTTGTCGAGTTTTTCTCATAATTCGGCAAGTCGAGTTTTGCCTCGAGTTCCGAGTTTCACAACATTGGTTTTATGTATCAATGACCTGATTTGAAGCTCTATATCTCAAGTTATGCTATTAGCAAGTTTTACCGACGGTCCTGCTCCAAATGATCATGAATTGATTTGTTTCTGCGAGACAAACACTCAACAACCCGTGATTACATAAAGACATAAAAAGATCAATTAATATATACTCTCGAAGGTAAAAGCATCAATTAGCTGAAATGTAAACGTGATGCGACCGCATCACATATCCATTCAACAACATCCAAACTCAAATAATTCAATCTCAATCTCAGTCCTAAACTAATATTCAATTCTCCAAACTCGCCACATGCATCTCGACATTCAATCAAAACTCATCAAATTCCAAAATCATAGACATGGGTTTATCCGATAATCACCCTTTCTTGTGTTTCTCGGCGTGTTTTGGTTTATAGAGACCTCACAGACAAAATTGGTCTTAGTATTACCTAATGGAATATCCGCAAGAGCCCGACAAAACAGCAACCATAATGCAGACCGAGAAACGTCAACACGAGTCAGATCAGGAAGGGAAACATATCTAGAGTCAAAACCCCATATCAAAAACCTCTCTAATCTACCGGCCTCGCTACAAAACCGACGTAACCGACCTCCACCACCAAGGACTCGCCGGTAAAGACTTGGCCGCTAGCGAAGCCATTGACGAGCTGAGAGAATGGCCGGTGACAGCCCAAAACGGCCCGACGAGACACCCCCGCCCAAAAATCACCCCAACGGAGTCCGACCCGCCTCTCCACGCTGCCCGAAGTCCATTGCGTCACCGTCGGAAGCGAAACCCATCTCCGACCAACTACCGTCATGACCTCCACCCTAGCTCCTCATCGCCGTCGACCTCCCCTGGCCCTCACCCTCCTCACCCAAACCAACACCTGAAGCCCGTCCACCCTTGCCGAAAACGGGAGCCCTATTCATATATGAGAAAACTCGTGAAAAAAAATGGCTATCGAACGACCTGGAGGGGCCATAAACGCCAGGAACGGCCTCGCTGCAGCATTGACCGGCACCGGCAGAGGAGACCAAAAGAAGAGGGACCGGACAGCTCCGCCTGAACCATTCGTCGCCTCCGCTCTGAGCGAAACCACCTGCAACAAACTATGTAATTAAAGTAATCTGCTGAAGAATCAGGAAAATCTCAGTCAAAATCTCTTCCTGAAAGCATTACAATAAGTTCACACTGCAAAGGAACTTTTCATGAACTAAAGCTCATCAAGTGACAACTTCTCTCAAAAAACTAAATCCACCCCGTTTTCTAATCCATCACTTTCTAGAAAACCAAACAAATTCAACCCCAAAACCTTTTAAGACTCCTAACAACAAATTATTGTTGAATTCGAGCAGATACAGATTACAAACCTTTTAGATCTAAGCATTGTTGCTACCACGTTGGAGGCACTCATCGGACGTCTCAGCCATAGTGTCTTCATTGTACAAAGGTAGAGACATTGCACCAGTGATATCATTGCATTTGCCTCTGTTTTGAGTTGAGCAATGAGCCTACAAATGATAAAATAGACAATTATTTATTAGGGTAGCTAGAAAATGAAGGATGATTCTTAATGGACAAAAGAATTAAAGTAAATATCATATCCTATTCTCTGTGTTATCCTACTGCATGTATTGCAGTTCTGATAAGAACAAATTGTTAATTGGTATTATAACTGATATGAAATTATTGTTAGTTCTGGTTATCGTACCTCTCCTTTGGCATGCACCGTAGTCGTGCGCCGTTTAGCATCGGTTTCCTGAAAAAAGCCTGTACGGTTATTGGGGCAATTATCCACATGTAGAACACCACTAAAAGATGGGAATATAAAATGATAAGTGGATGGGCAAACTGCGGCTTACCAACAGCGCTCTGTGCGCAGTCCTTAGCTTATAACTGCGGCTTACCAACAGCGCGCTAAGGACTGCGCACCGTGCGCCATCCTTAGCTTATACCTGCGTTTTTTTCACTCTCGCCTGCGCTTTGGGTGCGCCGTCCTAAAGACAAAACTCTTGTAGTGAAAGCTAATTAGGTTAGGCAGTTGGCTGAGACACAAATATAATAAAGCTCTTCTTCATTAGAAAAGAATACTTATTTCAAAAATATTTGTGAATGAATACTACATTTCCAAACATTGTTATTATTAATATAAGTACGACAACATACACGTACCTTTTCGAAAACCCGCAGGGCAGTAACAAATTGTGTCCCCGTGTTAGGACATTCCTCAACACGCAATTCCTCCAAACATGGCATTAATGGCAATGTCGGGATATAGTTCTCATGCCAAAAACTGATGAACTTTGGTAATTTTCCAAGTAACAGTTCTCTCAATCGGGGGAACCATAGTGTTGGCTCGTGACCAATTGCTAGTCTCTCATCTGCATACAAGACTTGTTTCAATTCATTGCACTCACTTATTTTGAGCACTTGTGGTTGTACCAGGCATCGAGCAAGTGAGAACGATAACAAGGATGTCAGTTTTGGGCACCTATAAACTACAAGTTCTGTGAGTTTCACCAGGCTTACGACTTCAATCCTAGGACCCTTCCATATCCTTGTCAGTTGTGGTAAATCGAATAGATCCAACCTTTCCAAATGAGACAGCAATAGCTCATTTTCCTTCACATCTGTATGAACCAAGTCAGGCTCGAACAACTCTTTCTCCTTCTTACAGTCAGGATCGGTTGTATCAATGAGGCATTTCATGTTATGACTGACGAAAATTGAGAGAAGTCAACTCATTTAGACCACTTTGATCAATTGTAGGCATGATATTCGGAATGCAATCGTCATCTATATCATATAACCACAAGGTATTCACTCCAGGTATGATCTCCTTAAATGCATTGAGTTTGGCAACATCCATTTTTTCCAAGATCAACTCTTTTGACGTTGGATATAATGACTCTTGAGGAAATGACTCTGCAAAATTATACCGCTCTGGACCAAATATGCCTAAATTATACCGCTCTGGACCAATTCTGATGTAGTACCGTTTCAAGTGTTTGGGAAAACAAATGTCCTCTCGAAGACATTGAATGTTGTCTGTCTTCAAATACAAGAGGGACAACTTTGGAAGTGACATCAAATCACATAAGATGACATAGCAACTTCCTTCTTCTCCCGAAGGAATCTCGATGTACAGTTCTTCAAGTTTAGATAGCTTCCTCAACAACTTGTCTGGTATCCTCATGTTACTGTTACAATATGACAAATCCAATACTCTTAATCCATTTAACTCTCCAATAGTATTTGGAAATTCCTCCAAAAAACAATCACGGAGACTTAGAATCTCTAAACTTTTTAGCTTTCCTAAAACAGAGATATCATTTAACTGGAGCCCCTCTATGCGTAGAGTACAGAGATATGTCAGTTGCTGAATTGATTGTGGTAAAGAGAAAAAAGGAGAACTCTCAGGTGTACGACGACTATGACTATCACAAACACTCAACACTTGAAGCCCTTTCATCCCATCATAAAAATCATCTGGGAACTCGTAGCATCCATTTTCATCGAGCAACAAAAGGTTTAGTCTTGGACAGACTAATCCACGGCAATGTTGAGCTATTTTGTTGTTCATCAAAGAGATTCTTGACGGCAATTGATAATGTATATTCTTTGGCCACTCCTCCAACCCCATACCGGCTCTTATTATGGATGCATTTTTCTCATCCTCAGAAGATATCCACACTGCAGCATCACGGACAATATCATGCATTTTAACAAATGCGTTTGATTCTCTGCCAAAATATTCGCTCCCGCCACTTAACAACAAACTTGAAGGTTTGAGACTTGTAATTACAGTATGCAATTCTATCCTCACATTGTCAATCGAATCAACAACATCCTGACACAAACCCAGTCCATAGACAAACCTCACAAGTACCTCCACTTCAATATCATGATCTTCTGGAAACAGAGAACAAAGCAGGAAGCATAGTCTAGCTTCCTTGTTTTGAAGGTAGTCATAGCTAAACCTTATGCATTTATAGACATCTTGATCAGCATCGGGAACGCCCACATACCGTGACCCCCTCAGTCGTTTAAGTGCTACTTCCCATTCACTTGGACTTTTACCTTTGAGAGCACTTGCGACTGTTACAATTGCTAAAGGCAAACCCTTGCATTCATTAGCTATTGACTTCGCCACAACAGTCAAAGGAGATGAGTCGTCACTTAAACCTCCACACTTGTTGAACAAAGTCTGTGCTTCCTCGTCTGTTAACACATCAAGTGGAATGTTGCATTGACTACCCATTGAATTACATACTTGTTGTCGACGAGTGGTTAGAAGAACTTTGCAATTCGTGCAATCATCACTAGATGGAATTCCAATAGATGTCAAGTCAAGTTTTTGCCAAAGGTCATCCAACACAATTAAGATTTTTTTTCTCCATCTTCTCCAACCTCAAGCGCAAGCGGTTTGCTCTTCCTACACTGCTACTCTCTTCAAAATGCAAACCTATTATGTCGGCAATTTGACCTTGAATTCCTTCCGTACTTGGGTTTTGTGACACAACAGCCATAATGACATCGTCAAAAAGCTTAAGCTCTTTACCCTTCTTTCCCACTTCTGCTGCTAGTGTTGTCTTGCCCACTCCACCCATTCCGTACAGTGCTATAATCTTCTTCTTGTCATCCTTTAGTTCCTTCATGATCAATTTAAAAGCAGATCTTGCGGAAGCAGAAGGCATGAAATCTTTAGTTTCATAGTATTCAATTCCCGGAAGATTATCATCAGGGAAGTAGGACACCCGAGAGAAATTACCCTTTTCACGGAGCTTAGTCATGGCATCTATCTTCTTCATTGCTTGATTTGCAAAGCGATATCGCCCAAACAAATTGGGACATAACCCACTGATACAACTTTTATTCTTACTTATATCTTCTTCCAGCCTTCCCACCTCCGGAATAATCTTCTCCACGTCCATCTGCCATATTTCTACATCCTTCTCTATTTCCTCAGCATTAGATTTGGCTCTGTCGACGTCATGTATCACTCGATCCTGTATAAGTTTTAGCTCAGCTGATTCTTGTTTCATTTCTTCAACAATTTTGTTAAAGTTGAAAGCGTAAAGAACATGGTGAATCACTCTCTTCATCAAAGGCTCTATTATCATAGGAGCAATAGCCATCCCAACTTCCCCAGCCATTTGAAGCCAATATATATTTATCTGGAAAAAAAAAACTAGTTTATGATCACAATAATCATGAATTTTATTGCCACGGACATAGATGGGTGAATTCCAACGGGATTCTATTGAAAGTAAGAAAAAACGTCTTGTGATTTGTAAACACGGTAGTATATAAGTGTGTAAGCACGATAAACACTACCAAAAGCATATATACATGTTACAGATCGGAACAAGTTAAAGAATAAACAATCGCAATGCCATAAAAGTTAATTGCCATGAAAGAAATGTGACAAAAGGTGCTAATATGTTGTCTACAAAGAGAATCATTATAATGGTAAATTATACACAAATTATGGGGATTCTTATTCAGAAAACCCTTACGCAAACGCAACCTTAAGCAAATAACACAAAGGAAATGCACCTTCTCAAACCAAAGAATCTTCTTCACGGTCTGCACATACTGAAACTGATTTGGTTCAACTCAATTATGAGACATCACCCAACAATACCCACTTGGCTTAAATTTGATGTTCTAAATAAGTTTCTCGTTTCTATTTTAGTCAATTTAAGTCAGTAATGTCTCTATATAAGAGAAAACTAATAATGCGTACATGTCATATGATAAACACTGAGTTGAATCCCTAATCTTGATAAAGGGTCATACAAGACATTTTTTTTAGAAGATCACAGACAATTAACAGATTGGGTACAAATAAACAAACAAATAACAGTTTTGAAGAAATAATTGACAGAAAGAGAAACAAAAGAGAAATACCTTCAAATCTGACCTTGTTTCTGGGTTTTGGAATCGAGAAGCAATTGCAGAAAATTAAGTGAAAGTGGGAAGTGACACTAAATTGATGTAAAGAGGTAAAGCCACTTATGTCAAAGGAAGCAACTTTACCAAAAATAGAAGAAAGAGGGTGGATTCTTCAAAAACCGACTGATTTGCTTCACTTAGATTGTGAGACACCATCCCAACTGTTAGATTATATTAACTTTCGTATCTCTATTTCTTATATTTATATTTTTTTTTCTCACATGTATTAGTGTTTCCAAATCCAATTCTTGGTATTATAATTCTGCATGCTTCAATCACATGAACCCGAATTTTTTCTTATTATCGAATACAATCAATTTATTCTCAAACCTAATATGGTATAAGAGCATTATTCGATCATACTCTAAATCAATTCGCTTCCGCCCAATTGATTTCATCAAACTCTCGAAATCAATTCTTTTTCCACTATCACAAATTTTGTTTTTCAATATGATCGATCTCACCAGGAACCCATATGATATGGGAAGTACTTGCAACTATTGCAAGAAATCGGGTCATTGGATTGCACATTGTCCATTGCGTCGAAAAATATACGGGCCTTATCCGCTTCATCGTTCCAAATATGGTTCTTCGAATAAACGAGCTAACTTTAGTTCCAACGTTGTTGCTGCTACCTCAAGTATTAGTGCACCTCAAAATTCGTGTGCCCGTCTCATTCAAGAGATTTCCGCACTTCTCGACAATCTTACACCACACACAGTCAGTCAATCTCTCATGTTAGTTAACCCCGGTAAATCCCATATATCAAATCATTCAGATATTTCTCGCTCCTCGACTCTCTCAGGTAAGTCTGGTAAATCCGATCCCTGGTATTATGACTCTGCATGCTTCAATCACATGAGCCCGAATTCTTCCTTATTATCGAATACAATCAATCTATTCTCAAACCTAATACCAACAAATAAATACCCACTTAGCTTGAGGGGGCTCAGGGGAGTGTTTGGATGGAGAGAAAATGAGGAGTCTTTATTGGGGTTTCTGTGAAAGCATTGTAGTTACAGCTGAAGGTGCAGTGATATTTGAGTAAACGGGTCTCTCCATAAAGGCTTTTCCACCATAGTCGAAGATAAGGTCTATAGCAAATTGAGAGGGGGCAAAGTTAGATATAATGTAAGGGATAATGACAATTTGTTACACTTAATTATAGCGAAATGACACTTTCATACTTTAACTATTTTAGTCTCTTTTTTAATACTCTGATAATTTTTTTTTGACAACCTATCTCTAAAATGCCTAAAATACCCTTGGTTTAAGAAATCAAAATTTGAATTAATTCAATTTTGTTTATCTTTTGTTCAATTTAGTTTATATTTAAGATGCAATTACAATTATGCTCTCGAATCTAAAATTAAATTTGAACCATTTCAAATCCGGTTTGATAAATCAAATTGGACCAATTTTATCCTAATTTCTTAAATCAAGGGTATTTTAGTTATTTTAGCGTAGGTTGTCACAAAAAATATGTCAGGGTACCAAAAAAAAATAGTTAAGGTATAAAAGTGTCATTTCACTATAGTTAGGTGTAACAAAGTGTCATTATCCCATAATGTAATGAGGTGATTTAAACGTAATTACACAAATATCTTTCGAAAACAATTACCATTCAATTTTTCTGAGGTTCGGTTAGAATTTACTTAGCTCCACTTTGTTTAAATATCTCTCCTACAATTATAATATGACTTAATACGGGATCGTTATAATCGAGGTTGAGCATAATTTGAACTTCAATCTAACATTTTCGATAGGTTCACGAGCCAACTCGTTAGCATTTAATTCTCAAGTTGGGTCATTTAATAATTATTTTAATTTATTTTTTTATCTAATATTAATTTTAACTTGTAATAAATATTTGTATTGAAAATTAAACGATCTTAATCGAGTCAAGACGAGCCTAACTTGAACTCGTACATTTTTTTTTGAGTTGAGCTCGAGTTTAACTGTGTAAGCTTGTTCGATCCACAGCCAAATAATTTTGTCACGAGTTGTGCGTAGCCACATAATGATTCGATTCCCCTCATTCGCCTCATTTACACCCATACATCTACCTCTGTATGATATGAAGGTAAAACAAAAATATAATTCACAATGAAATTATTTTAAATGAGTTAAGAATGGAAACAAGTCGGATTTTGCCAAACCCACGCTCATTCAAAACCCACCAGTTACAGATATTTTCCAAAACCCAAAATTTCACCCGAAAAATATAAATATTATTAGATTATATTCTCATCATGGTATGGGTATTATAAATATAATTTGAACCGGTAAGACTATCATGATTTCAAATCAAAACTATCGAGGCCATTTTGATATTTTTACCTCAAAATTCTGTTAGAGATAAATGTAACAAACCAATAGTTGGTTAAGTGCAAAATCGATTTTTTTTTTTAATTTGAAGCAGTGATGTGAAAATAATTGATAAACAACTATACTGATGTGTAATTACTTAAAAATAATATAATAAAAACTAACCGTGTGTTAATAACAATGGGAAAAAATAATTTTTAATTGACATACAAAATTAGAAAAAGGGATAATGACAATTGACTACACCCAACTATGTCATGTTTCAAAATTCATACCCCAACTTCAAAAATTTCATTTCGGGTACCCGAAGATTAAATAAGCGACACTTAGCCCAACTTCTGTTAAATCTAACTGATTTGGTATGTTAAAAAGTCTAAAATGCCCTCAAATGTTCTGTTTTAAAATTAAACCGGTTTAAAACTGGTCTGATTGGTTCATTTTTTGATAATTATTGATATGATTATGAAATGACTATTTTACCCCTAATTGAACAACTAATTTAACTAATGGTTTGAGGGTAAATTTGACTTTTCAATTACACAAATAAAATAATTGATTATATTATAATATAATATAAATAATAATTTATTATTAAATAATTTAATAGAACAATAATTATTATTATTATACAAAACAAAATACAAAAATAAATGAAAGAAAGGGTCTGCGTTTGTCCGCATCCTTCTCGCAGGAGCTCCTCCGGCTCGTCATCATCACCGTCACCATCCCCCTGGTCCAGCTCCTCATGTGGCTCGTCATCGTCAACCTCGAAATCGATCCAATCCCAGATCTAATCGTGTCCTCTTAACGATTTCGAACTCGAAATCAAACCCAGATCCAATCGTGTCCTCGTCTACCCACCGTCGAAACTCACGCCATGTCGCTCTCTCTCGCCGGATATGGTCAGGGACCTTGAGGTTGTCGTCGCCGTCGAGGAGAAGGTTCAGGGGCTTGACGTCGCGGTGGCAGCGGATCCTAGAGAAGAGCTCGCCGCCGGAGGCGAGCTCCACGAAGAGGTAGATCTTGGATCTGGTGGCCACACACACACAGGCTTGCGCCCGGAGACGAGGAGCTTGTGGCCAGAGATGGGGCGCTGGCGGCCAGAGTCGCGGCTGGATGCGCGATGGTGCCGACCAGTGGAGTGAAGAAGACGAAGAGTCATTGGATGTGACCAATGGCTCTTTTTGAAAATTAGAATGAAACTTGAGAGCATATTTGTCTTTTCAATTAAAAATTTATTTTTAATTAATTATTATTTGTGTAATGAAAAGTCATATTTGCCCTCAAACCATTAGTTAAATTAGTTGTTCAATTAGGGATAAAATAGTCATTTCATAATCATATCAATTGAACAAATCAGACCGGTTTAACAGAACAAAATTATGGTGGGCATTTTAGACATTTTAACAGACCAATTCAGTTAGATTTAACAGACGTTGGGCTAAGTGCCGCTTATTGAAACTTGTGGTACCCCAAATGAAATTTTTGAAGTCGGTGTATGAATTTTGAAACGTGACATAGTTGGGTACTGTCATTACCCTTTAGAAAAACTTTAAAATGTTGTAAGAAATATGTGGGTGGACCCCACCATGGCACATGTTCCAACATGACCATGCATGTAATAGTTTGCTCATTTGTGTGGTGTACGGGGGATGGCCACATGGCTAATACTTGCTTCTCTTTTTCCCTATAAATAGGGGTTGTGTAAGTCTTGAATGATAGTAACAAAAACAAACTCAAAGTTTCATCCGTACCTTCTTCTTTCTATCTTTCACTAAGTAATTCACATTATCATCTCTCTTATGCCCACTTAAATATTTTACTTACTAATTAATGTTAGTGGTATTTTAAAGTCCACATTTAACATATTTTACACAACACGTTATCAGGACGATTAACTTAACTAACGTAATTTATTTTCTTTCTTTCTAACTTCTAACTAATTTATATTTATTTATTGCATTTATGTTTACTTATTACATTTATGTTAATTTCATATATTTATTTATACTTATTATATTTATATTTATAAGTATGCTCTGTGATCACCAATCTTGTATTGAATCTTTCACATCAGAAATCTATCTGTTATTATTATACATATTTTATATCTATATATAATGTTTTGTAACCCGAAGTTTACAAAACTAAAGGCATATTGAACTTGATATTCTAAAATTGTCGAGAAAGAAATTTGATGAACCTGACGTTCATGTAAATCTTAAGTTTACGATTTCTAAAATTTACGGAACTCGAAGTTCCAAAATCAAATTATAAATCTCGAAATAAAGTATGAGATTTCGGACTAAACTTAGAGTTTTAAAAGTTAGAACCAACAGTTCTAAATACCGCAAAATATGTCATATTTTGAATAAATATTTTGGACATATTTTAATTGTATTATTGCGGTTAAATTTTTCAGGATGTCGAACTTGGTGAAGTGCCAATATGTTGCCCTCGGTCTCGATGGGAAGAATTACTTTGAATGGGCGTTGGAAACTACTCTCCATCTAAAATCTATAAATCTTGGAGAATTGACTGTATATGATAACCAAGAGTCCGTGCAGAACAAAGAAAAAGACATTATTTTTATACGTCATCATATAGATTCCGGTATATGAGTTGAATAATTGGATATTCAAGATCCACTTGATATATGGAAGAGGTTAAAGGAAAGATTTGAGCAGATGAAGGCTATTGTCTTACCTCAGGCATTACATGAGTGGTCTAATTTTAGAATGCAAGATTTCAAGACCATCAATGTATACAATTCCACTGTGTTTAGAATTGTATCCATGTTCCGTATGTGTGGAGACAAAATAACAGATGATATGATGCTTGAGAAACATTCTCCACGTTCCACCCATCTAATATGCTCATGCAGCAGCAATATCGGGAGCGAAATTTTGAAAAGTTCACAAACTTGATGCATGTTTACAGATTGTTGAACAAAATACTGAATTGTTGATGAAATAATTATCAAACTCGCCCCGTTGGCAATTCACCATTACCTGAAGTGAATGTGACAAATCATGATAATTATCCTCTTTTTGGGAGAGGCCAAGACCCTAGTCGTAGTCGTGGTCGTGGCCATTGTCGCGGTAATTTTCACCCTCATATGAGAAATGACAAAATGCTCCACCAAAAGTGGAACAAATTTGATAGGCGTGATAAAGGAAAATGCCCACAAACTCAGACTCCTAAAATTAGTGAACATGAATGTTTTAGATGTGGTGTAAAAGGACATTGGGCACATACATGTCGTACTCTCAAACATTTAGTGGTCTTGTATCAAGCGTCACTTAAAAGGAAAGAGAAGGTCGTAGAGATAAATTTTATGGACAACTCGGATCCTGCAGATCCGACTAATTTGAATGTCTCCGACCTCTTTGCAGATGACGATGGAAATGTAGGAAACTTGATTTCTGATGATGTAGTTGCTGATGATGTAGCATGAACCGTTGCTAAATAATCACGGGATTGTAATATATTATGCTTTTGTCTCATGTAATCCTTTCAGACGTTTTTTTAATCTAATGCTATGTTTTTCCTTTTATGAAAGGATATGGATTCCAAATGAATCATCGGTTGACAAAAATGGCAATGATGTGTGTATTGTTGATTCAGCCACTACACATACAATTCTTAAAGAAAGAAAATATTTTTCGTGTCTAACTTTGGTTAAGCCAAATGTTAATACTATTATGGGTTCTGCAAATATTATAGAAGGCTCCGGAAAAAACTTCTATATTGTTGCAAAATGACACTTGATTAGCAATCCATAATGCTTTATATTCTAGTAGATCCAGAAGAAATATACTTAGATTTAAGGATATCCGCAGTAATGAATATAATATTGAGACCACAAGTGAAAAAGAAATTGAGTTTCTATGTATTACTGTAAACGATTATGGTGAAAATCGTGTACTGGAAAAATTATAAATTCTATCATCTGGATTGTATTATACAACAATAAGAACGATTGAGGAATATGCAATACTGAACCAGAAGTTCTCTAATCCAAATGGTTTTATGCTTTGGCATAATCGTTTTGGTCATCCATGATCAACTATGATGCGTGGAATTGTTGAAAATTCATTGAAAAACCATAAGCTTTTTCAGTCTAATGAAATTATTTGTACCACTTGTTCACAAGGAAAATTAGTGGTCCAGCCATAAAAAATCAAGGTTAGTATTGAATCTCCATCATTCTTGCAAAGAATGCAAGGGGATATTTGTGGCCCTATTCACCTATCTAGTGGACCATTTAATTATTTTATAGTCTTGATTGACGCATCCAGTAGATGGTCACATGTATGCTTACTATCAACTCGTAATGTTGCATTTGCAAAATTGTTAGCACAAATTATTAAATTGAGGGCACATTTTCCTGATCATCCAATAAAGTCTATTCGTCTTGATAATGCTGGTGAATTCACATCTAAAATATTTGATGATTATTGCATGTTATTAGGAATGGATATTGAACATCATGTTCCGCATGAGCATACCCAAAATGGTTTAGCATAATCTTTTATAAAACGTATGCAAATAATTGCACGCACGTTGTTATTGCAATCACAATTATCAGTTTCTGCTTGGGGATACGCTGTTTCTTTAATTCGTTTAAGGCCTAGTGCATATCATCAATATTCTTCTATACAACTTGTGTGTGGGCATCAACATGATATATCTCATTTACGTACTTTTGGTTGTGATGTGCAAGTGTCTATTGCACCCCCCTCCCCTAACGCACAAAAGTGGGACCCCAACGACGATTGGGAATTCATGTTGGTTTTGATTCACTATCTATTGTCAGGTATCTTGAGCCATTGACAGGTGACTGATAGAGGCTGAACTGGGCTGGGCTTAGTTGTGGTCTTAAGTAGTGGAAATGGGCTCAAGTGAAGTAGGCTTCGTCTATGCTGCTGAAGAATACACTTTTATTCATGTTTATCTTTATTCATGTTTGCTTTAATTCTAGTATCCAAACAATCATGTCTGTGTAAGGTTGTAGTACAAAGTCTCACGTTGTAGTCGTGAATGGTAGAATTTACATTCTCACAAAAATATCAATTGTCTCTCTCTCTCTATCTCTTCTTCTTCTCTCCCTATCCTCTCTATTCTAAACCTTAGTAACTCTCTCCGCCTCCTTTTCATTAAGGGAGGTATCACTGGTATCAGAGACCCTGTTTTCGATCATCATGGTCTTGGGTCAGCAATCTTCACCGGCTCCGGACACCGTTGCTTCCCATGAGGACGTGAGGGAGATGAAGTCCGACATAGCCGAGCTGAAGCACAAGTTCGGTGAGCTTCTTGCGGTGGTCCAAAATCTGGCCGATCGTTTTCCCGATACTCCGTCCAAGTCTCGAATGGAGCCCTCTGTTTCACCAACATCGGCGCGGAAGGGTGTCTCTATTCTGGGTTTGGCTCCTGCGATGCAACTGGAGCCCCACCTTTCTCGTGAACCACGTCGTCGTTCGCCGCCTCGCTTTGATGGCAGCGATTTCCTAGGCTGGAAGTCAAAATTTTTGCAGTATTGTGTTGCTGAAAACATCAGCGAACAAGAAATGGTCAGGGAAGCTATGTTGGGGTTTGAAGGACCAGCAATACAACACCATATTTACTATGAACAGACACAACGAGCACAAGGTATTGTTGACGTACCTTGGTCGGATTATATTGAGGAGATCTCTCGTCGTTTCACGGACGGCGAGTATACAGATTACATGTCTGATCTTGCACACCTCCGCCATGACGGTTCAGTGGAGGATTACTTTCGTGCTTTTCAATGTATCATCACACAATTGGATCTGTCCCCCAAAGACACATTGGCAATGTTTTTGAGCAATCTCAAACCTGAAATTGAAGAGAGTGTACGTTTACATTTTCCTAAAGACTTGACTCAAGCAGTGTTAATGGCAAAACGCATTGAGAAATCTTGGTTTATTCACTCACCCAAACACCCATCTCATTTTCCCAACCGTTCCCACACACCATCATCATCCAGATTTTCATCAGTCCCTACTCCCTCCACCAACAAAGTTGTTGCTCAATCACCCCAACCCTCCCTCATGCCCAAACCCATCTCCACTGTCCCACCAACCAATTTTACTAGACCAAGTACTCATATCCCTAAAGCACTACGAGAGGAACGTTTTCGTAAAGGATTATGTGTTTGGTGTGGAGATAAATTCTCTAAGGACCATCGTTGTGCTAAGGCTCAAATTTTTCAACTCTTGGTGGGTGACGAATCTCTCGACCAATATGAGGGAGAGGTCTTTGTGGATTGTCCTTCTTCATTGGAAGGTCACCACGACGAACCAGAGATACAAACCTATGGCAGTCCAGTGATATCTCTACATGCTATGTTAGGGACTACGGGTTTTCAAACTATGCGTCTCATGGGCACGATTGGCAAGCACAATATTCTTATTCTTATCGACTCGGGGAGTACACACAACGTCATTAATTCAAATATCGCTAAGCGCCTAAACTGTAGGACTTCTACTACATCATCCGTGTCGGTGACAGTGGCGGATGGTAGTAAACTGTTGACCACGAAGCGGTGCAGTGGTTTACAAGTCGAGATGCAAAAATATCAGTTTATGGCGGATTTCTTGGTTCTTCCCGTGCATGGTTGTGATATGGTGTTAGGGATACAATGGCTCATTACTCTGGGAGCTATGGTCTGGGACTTCACTGCCCTCACACTTAAATTTTGGGTTGGTCCATCTGCTATTTTATTGACAGGTATACGCAATGGGGTGGTCACATGGAACTCACCCAAGCAATGTGGTAACCTTCACGCATCTATGGGACACGACTCTACCCCTCCTCTCACAATTCTCATAAGATCATACACTAAAAGTCCAGAACAACCTGCAGTAGACTTACCAATGGAACTCACTCGTTTACTTGATGACTATGCCAAGCTTTTTGCTCTTCCACAAGGTCTTCCTCCACAACGCTCTCATGATCATGCCATTCCCTTGCTGGACGATGCGAAACCAGTTCGCCTGCGGCCTTATCGATACCCTGCATTTCAGAAAACAGAGATAGAAAATATTATTGCCGAGATGTTAGCCTCTGGTATCATTCGCTCCAGCAACAGTTCTTTTGCTTTCCCGGTTATTTTGGTCAAAAAAAAGGATGGTTCTTGGCGTCTTTGTGTGGATTTTCGACGCCTCAATGCTATGACATTACGGGACCGTTTTCCTATACCCCTAGTGGATGAGTTACTGGAAGAACTCCACGGGGCAACGTTTTTCTCTAAATTAGACCTACGGGCAGGTTACCATCAGATCCGAATGAAAGAAAGTGACATACATAAAACCGCATTTTGCACTCATTCGGGGCATTACGAGTTTCTGGTCATGCCTTTTGGCTTAACCAATGCCCCCTCGACCTTCCAATCCCTGATGAACGATATCTTTCGCCCATATCTACGAGTGTTCGTGCTCGTGTTCTTTGATGATATACTGGTCTACTCTCGGTCTCTACCAGACCATGTGCTTCATTTATCTCAAGTATTCGAGCTGCTGTCTCTCCATCAATTGTATCTTAAATTTTCAAAGTGCTCATTTGCGGCCCGAGAAGTGGAATACCTCGGTCATGTAATATCAGAACAAGGTGTGGCCATGGATACAAGGAAAGTGGATGGTGTACTCAAGTGGCCTACTCCAACCAATCTGAAACAATTACGAGGATTCCTTGGGCTCACTGGATACTACAGGAAGTTTATTCGTGGTTATGGAGACCTCGCTCGACCATTGACTAATCTTCTGAAGAAGGATCAATTTGCCTGGACACCGTTGGCGCAAGAGGCCTTTGAGAAACTTCAGGCAGCCACTACATCAGCCCCTGTCCTAGCCCTTCCTGATTTCTCGGAGCCTTTCACAGTTGAGACTGATGCTTCTAGCTACGGGGTAGGGGCTGTGCTCTCTCAGTCTAACAAGCCTATTGCATTTTTCAGCAAGGCTTTGGGTCCTCGTCATCAGATTTTATCGGTCTACGACAAAGAGATGCTAGCGATTATAATGGCAGTGAAACATTGGAATTCCTATCTATTGGGTCGACATTTCATTATTAAAACAGATCATCAAAGCCTCCGGTTCCTTCTTGATCAAAAGACCACTACACCGGCACAACTACAATGGGTTATTAAAATGATGGGGTATGACTACGAAATTCATTACAGAAAAGGCCACATGAACACGGTCGCAGATGCCTTATCTCGCGCACCAGAGGTAACTCTTCTCGCTTTGTCTACTGTTAACTCTGACTTGTTGGGTCGCATTACTGTTTCGTGGTCCACAGACCCCACACTGGCCAAAATCATTGCC
Source organism: Geranium rotundifolium (assembly GCA_963920655.1). Lineage (NCBI taxonomy): Eukaryota > Viridiplantae > Streptophyta > Magnoliopsida > Geraniales > Geraniaceae > Geranium > Geranium rotundifolium. Next base: position 34,046,753 of record OY987319.1, read on the forward strand.
ACTATCCAAGGGGGAGCTACTCCTCGCCAAAAGAATTATGCGTGGACTCAAGGTCAATTGTTTCGGAAAGGAAAATTGGTGGTCGGTAATGATACGGCATTGCGTACAGACATTCTGTCTTATTTCCATGATAGTGTTGTAGGAGGACACTCGGGGGCCTTAGCAACAAAGAAAAGGATCGCTGCTCATTTCTATTGGAAGGGACTAAAGTCTGATGTCACATCCTATGTGCAGAGGTGTGTGACTTGCCAGAAGAACAAACCGGATTTATGTGCCTATCCTGGGCTCCTACAACCATTACCTATTCTGTCCACCATCTGGTCTGAGATTTCAATGGATTTCATCGAAGGACTTCCTCGCTCCAATGGGTTTGAGGTCATCATGGTCGTAGTGGACCGACTTAGCAAGGCTGCCCACTTCATGGCTCTGAAACACCCGTTTACCGCCATTACAGTCGCTCAGGTCTTCCTCGACTCAGTTTACAAGCTCCATGGAATGCCAACAGCCATTGTCAGTGATCGTGACAAGATTTTTCTCAGCACTTTTTGGCGTGAATTATGTCGTCTACAACACATTACACAAAACCTGTCTTCCTCTTACCATCCACAATCTGATGGCCAGACTGAGGTCGTCAACAGGAGCCTGGAAACCTATCTGCGGTGTATGTGTGGAGATGCCCCTAAATCGTGGTCTAAGTGGCTCCCTTTAGCGGAATGGTGGTACAACTCTTCGTTCCACTCCTCTATTGGCACCACTCCTTATGAGGCACTTTATGGCCAGAAACCACCGACTCACCTTCCTTATATCACCGGTTCGACACATGTGGATGTTGTGGACATGAGCCTTGAGGCTCGGGAAGCGGCTATCGGGGTATTGAAATTCCATTTGGCCCAAGCTCAACACAGGATGAAAATTCAGGCCGACAAGTACAGATCGGAGCGAACCTTTGCATTAGGTGACTCAGTATATGTGAAGCTACAACCTTATCGCCAACTCTCTCTCAGGAAACAAGGTAATATGAAACTCAACCCTAAGTTTTTCGGACCTTTCAAAATTGTTAACAAGATAGGAGAAGTGGCTTATACCTTGGATTTGCCGGCCTCTGCGAAGATCCACCCCACCTTTCATGTGTCCCAACTCAGGCAGCACGTCGGCGACCTTCCCACGCAGGCATCTCTTCCTCCTTTGGACTCCTCAGGCACAATCGCTAGAACACCACTGCAAATCCTTGATCGGCGTTTGACACGCAGGGGACGCAGAGAGGTAACGCAGATCTTGGTCCACTGGAATGACTCTCCCCCGGAGAATGCGACTTGGGAGTACCTTCATGATCTTCAACAGGCGTACCCTCATCTTGACTTTGACTCTCTGTACTCGGTTCACATTCTTGAGGACAAGAATGATTTGGAGGGGAAGGCTGTGATAGAGGCTGAACTGGGCTGGGCTTAGTTGTGGTCTTAAGTAGTGGAAATGGGCTCAAGTGAAGTAGGCTTCGTCTATGCTGCTGAAGAATACACTTTTATTCATGTTTATCTTTATTCATGTTTGCTTTAATTCTAGTATCCAAACAATCATGTCTGTGTAAGGTTGTAGTACAAAGTCTCACGTTGTAGTCGTGAATGGCAGAATTTACATTCTCACAAAAATATCAATTATCTCTCTCTCTCTCTATCTCTTCTTCTTCTCTCCCTATCCTCTCTATTTTAAACCCTAGTAACTCTCTCCGCCTCCTTTTCATTAAGGGAGGTATCAGTGACCTATATACTGCACGACTTGTAGATTGTCATTTTGATGAGACAACGTTCCCACATTTGGGTGGAAGTAAAAAGCCTTCTGAAGTTAGGCGTGAAATTGGATGGAAAGTAAATTTCATGTCTCATCTCGATCCATGTACATCACAATGTGATAAAGAAGTACAAATGATAATTCATTTGCAAAATGTTGCAAATCAAATGCCTGATGCATTTGCAGATACATCAAAGATAACAAGGTCATACATAGATGTTATCAACACACATGCGAAAATTAAGGTTAATGATGATAATTCGAAAGCAGCAACTGATTCCTCCAGTACACGCCAGAAGCGTGGGAGGCCATTGGGTGCAAAAGATATTGTTCCTCGCAAACGAAAAAATCAAGTGAATAGACAGATAGTTCTAGCAGAACTACCGGTTCCCGAAGAACCATTGGTTCCCGTAGATACATCGATCCCAAAAGAAAATGAAAATTCTAAAATTCATGAAGAGTTACAAGAACAAAGAAGTAAAGAAATAAATTATTCATACACTTATGGATATAGGGATCGAAAATTGATTAACATACATGAAATGTTTGCTTTTACAGTATCAAGTGAGATAATGAATGATTTTGATTTTGAGCCACGTAGTATTGATGAATGTTGGGAAGACATGATTGACCAAAATAGGAAGAAGCAATTCAGGATGAATTGACTTCATTGGCGAAATCCTAAGTCTTTGGACCCATGACTCAAACACCAGAAGTTGTTCGACCAAATGGATATATATGGGCATTCACAAAAAAAAAGAAATGAGAAAAACGAAATTGTTCGATATAAAGCCATGCTTGTAGCCCAATGTTTTTCTCAATGACCTGGGGTCGATTTTGATGAAACATATTCACCTGTGATGGATATGATTACATTCAGATACTTGATCAGTTTAACAGTCTCTGAAGGACTGGATATATATCTGATGGACGTTGTCACTGCCTACTTGTATTTATATATCTGTTTAACAGTCTCTGAAGGACACAAATATTTATATGAGATTCCCTGATGAAGTTAAATTGCCTGAAGTAATGAAAAAGACATCTATATTCAATCAGACTACAAAAGGCATTGTATGAAATGAAATAATCTGGTAAGATGTGGTATAATCTTCTTAACGAATATATTACCAGAGAAGGATATAAAAATAATGTTATATGTCCGTGTGTATTTATTAAGATAACAAATCTCGGATTCGTAATTGTGGCAGTGTACGTAGATGATATGAATTTAATAGGACTCTTGAAGGGATCCTTAACACCGCTGAATATCTTAAGAATGAATTTGAGATGAAAGATTTGGGGAAAACGAAATACTGTCTCGGCCTGCAGATCGAGCATATCAATTTTAATTCATCAATCTAAATATACCGAGAAACTTTTGAAACGCTTCAACATTCAAAACGCCCACACACTAAGTACTTCGGTCTCTAGATCCTAAAAAGGATCTGTTTCGCCCCAAAGAAAGAGATGAAAAGATACTTGATCTTGAAATACCATATTTAAATGTGATCGGAGTTTTATTATATCTGACACAATGTACAAGACCAGATATAGCATTTTCGGTAAATGTGCTCGCAAGATTTAGCTCAGAACCGACGAGACGACATTGGAACGAAATCAAGAATATATTACGCTACTTGAGCGGGACAAAAGATTTGGGGTTATTGTATTCAAAATCCTCAAATAATGTTGGCTTGATCAGATATGCAGAGGTCGTATACCTTTCTGATCCCCATAAAGCACGCTCTCAAACCGGGTAAGGATTTACTTGTAATGGCACAACAATATCCTGGCGCTCTACAAAGCAGAATTTGGTTGCAACATCCTCCAATCATTCAGAAATTCTAGCACTGCATGAAGCTAGCCGTGAATGTGTTTTCTTGTGATCAGTCATTCAACATATTCGAGGTGCATGTGGAATTTCGTCAATTACAAACTCTCCTTCCATAATATATGAAGACAATACTGCTTGCATAGATTAAATTAGAGACGGGTACATCAAAGGAGATCGAATCAAGCACATATCCTCTAAATTCTTCTACACTCATGAACTCTAGAAGAGTAATGAGATTGATGTCAAAAAAATTCACTCTAGTGAAAATCTTGCAGATTTGTTCACTAAAAGCTTGTTGACATCTACATTCGAGAAGTTAGTATGACAAATCGGCATGCATCGACTTAGAAAGCAACCGAAGTAACTCTGGCAGTCATCAGGGGGAGTAATGATCAGGGGGAGCAAATATATGAAGATGATCGCACTCTGGACTTTTGTGCGCTGCACTCTTTTTCTTTTATTAAGGTTTTGTCCCACTGGGTTTTCCTGAAAAGGTTTTTAATGAGGCAGCATTAAGCACGTCCAATATCGCTTACATAATTATTTATATATGGTGGTGTCCAAAGGGAAGTGTCGTAAGAAATATGTGGGTGGACCCACTATAGCACATGTTCCAACATGACTATACATGTAATAGTTTGCTCATTTGTGTGGTGTACTGGGGAATGGCCATATAACCAAGATTTGCTTATCTTTTTCTCTATAAATAGGGGTTGTGTAAGTCTTGAATGATAGTAACAAAAACACACTCAAAATTTCATCTATAGCTTCTTCCTTCTACATTTCACTAAGTAATTCACATTATCATCTCTTTTATGCTCACTTAAGTATCTTAGTAGCTAATTAATATTAGTGGTGTTTTAAACCCCACATTTAACATATTTTACACAACATATAAGACTTATTTGACAACTCTGAACTATCTAAACATACACATTCGTAATCAATCCCTAAAAGACTTACTTGATAACTCTGAACTATCTAAACATACACATTCATAATCAATCCCTAAAAGACTTACTTGATAACTCTGAACTATCTAAACATACACATTCATAATCAATCCCTTGATTCTTCTATTCCCTTTTTATACCCAAAAATACAGTAATCCAACAATCAATTCCCATGCTCCCTCGTAATTGAACGGCTAAGAAGTGTTAGACAAGTAAAATGGTAGGAATTCATTTTACAACAAATGTGTTATTCATAATAATTAATATTCTCTTGACCAATTTTTTTATAAAGAAAGTCTATTGATTTAGTAAACCTAATGAACAATTACGGTTAATTTAACTCACATACGTAGACAAAAAGGAATTAACGATGATATGTAACGGTTCGATGATGAGTATCAAAATTGCCTAGCATTAATTAATTATCTTGTCTAGTTTGTTTGACTTATTTTATTATCACACTATTTTACTATAAAAAGAATTGAACGTGTTACATCCATTTACACGAAATTAACACATTTGTGGAATACACTGATTCCATAACAATTTGGGCAAAGAAAACAAAAGGCCAATTTTAAGAAATAAATTAAAACCGTTGAGCTTTGAAAATTACCAAATTCTTTATTTTTTACATATTACCATAAATAATAGCTCAAAAGTCAGATAACAATCTTCATCGTTAGAATGTTCCTTTATTTTTATTACTTACATAGTAATAAAAAAAAAATTTTGAAGATAAAAACAAATTTTATTACTTAAATAATAACTAACTCGGCATTAATTTATTAAAATCAACTGAATCAACAAGAGTTAAATATTAGCATCTTAATTTAAACTAAATGTTTTTTTCTCATTCAATTTTTCTTTCTTGCATTCATATGAGTGCATATAAAAACAAATACAATAAGAATCGGCTACAAGTTATAACAATAAATCCCTAATTACCTCTGCTTTCTAAGCTAGCCATTTTGGTAGATTTCATTCATTTGAAAAAAATAAAAAATAAAATTATTTGATTAAATGATCAGCATCATAGTATCTAGGGAAAATGTTAGCTGACTACCCCTAAAATTTTTTTTAACATTGTGAGTACCCTAAAATTTCAAAATTGTCATCGTTAGTACCCAAAGCCATTTCCGTCCATTTTTTACAAAAATCTGTTAACTTTTGAGGTGAAAAGACCAAAATGCCCCTGTAAGTGGTTTAAATTTTCAAATCATACCCTTCTTCTTTCTCCATTGCTCTTCCTCCCTCTATCTTTTCCTCTCTCTCCTCCTTCTCTCACCCCTCTTTATTTTTGTATCAGGATTTAGGACAACAAATAGAAGGATTGAAGAAGACAACCATCGCCTCCTTATCAATTTGTCCGATTCCTTTCAAACCAAATTGCTACCTTAAATCTATATTGAAGATGTTGTGACTATGATTTGTTGTTGCTTCTCATAAGAAGCTAAGGTTTCAATTTTTCTTTATTGGGTTTTCTTTTCATCTGTTATGGGGTTATTTGAGTTCATTTGCCCTCTTTTGTTTGATCAATTTTATTGCAAGATTGTTAGTATTGAATTTTTCTATTTTGGGTTTCCTCTAGATCTAAGTTGTTATTAGTCCTTGATTTACAGTGGGGTTTTTTTTGCTCACTCTTTTTTGTTTTGATTTTGATAAATTTGCTTCTTTTGTTGGTATGTTTTGCACTAAAATGATTTGTGAAGTACTTGATGTGTAAAATCAAATTCATAAATGTTGGAGGAAATCTTTCATTTGTAGTTATCTTTTTTGTGTGTGGACTCCTGAATATGCATTGACATGGTGATGGGTTTTATTGGTGGGTCTACAGATTTGTGGGTTTTATTGACATCCTGATTACATCTGCTAGTGAGTATGGTTTGATGGTTGCCACAGTTATTTTCACAAAAATATACAGAGGAGAGAGGGAGAGGATGTGAGAGAGAAGGGGAGAAAGAAGAAGGGTATGATTTGAAAATTTAAAACACTTACAGGGGCATTTTGGTCTTTTCACCTCAAAAGTTAACAGATTTTTGAAAAAAATGGGCGGAAATGGCTTTGGGTACTAACGGTGACAATTTTGAAATTTTAGGGTACCCACAATGTTAAAAAAATTTTTAGGGGTAGTCAGGTGCAAATGTGTCAATTTTAGAGGTAGTTAGTTGACATTTTCCCTAGTATCTATATAGCTTTGTATATAGGGCTTACATCTTGACAATGATATAAAATATGGTCCGATGGAAAAATTTTAAATCTCAGGAAATACAAATTCATATTTAAAAAAATGATAGGAGTCAAATGTGAAAAATCAAAATTTTCAAATAATTCCAAATTGTCAAACGGTGGTGTACCTTAAAATTCTCTCATCTTTCTCTTTTGCTATAATAAGAAGAAATGGAAATGGCAATTTTTTGTTTTGTAAAATGTTATAAATCATTTGTGATAAAAACCACACGTTGTGGATCAACCAAAATAAGTATTTTGTTGTAACATACAACCTTAATGTGTGTAAAGCAATGTATTAAGAGTTTCTGATATTTTAATTTATTTTTCTTTTAAACCTTGTTATTTGTTAGAAATTATCTTTTAATGACCAATCTATCAAAAGTAATCCATCAAAATGTTTCAAAAAAGAAATCATATATTGTTTAGTCTTTGCATCTATATCATAATTTATACGCATAGTGTTACTCTTACAGTGGGATCGAATTCTCAATAACGTAATAAAATGTGATGTTCAGCCGATGAGGTATCCTGCTACATTTGACTATAATATTCACAATTTTTAAAATTTATATTTATTTTAAAGAAGATAGGGATAATTCCAGATGGGTATCCCTGGTTATGTCTCATTATCACATGACATACCTTAGAAATTTTCGTATCAGGGTGAATACCCTAGCATTTCATTTGTCTCACCGTTACTTATTCCGTCCAATTCCGTTAGTTTTTAACATTGTTGACATGTGAAATTACTAAAATACCCTTAAGGGGTAAATCAGTTATTATAATTGGAGTGAAAAGACTAAATGCACTCGCCTATTCATCTAATTTTCAAATGAATGTCACTCTCTCATCTCCTCCTATTTGTCTCTGCACGACCTCCGGCCACACGCTTTCCCCTAATTCTGGCCTCCAGTCGACCTCCGACGGCCTTGTCTCCGGAGATTCCGGCGGGTACGGCTCCGGCGAAGCGCCTGAACGACTCCGGGATGGTCCGGTGAGCATGTTCCGGTCGAGGTACAGGTCGATGAGGTTTGGGAGCTCCGAAAGCTCCGGCGGGATCGAAAAAGCATCCTGTTCGCCCTGAGATGAGCTCGAAACTCGGCGTAGGGCTCGTCGGAACGGTCGTCAGAATCTGGGCACGAAATAGAGTAGGTATGCCCAGATTCCGCCGGAAGTGCAAAAACACAGTATGGAGTTCCGGCATGCTCTGTTTACACCGTGCTCTATTTTGGCAGTTCTGGCGAGACTCGCCGGAGGTTGGAAAGTAGCCGCCACGGTTTGGTCTGTCCATCTCTTCTCCGGGATCGACTGCCGGCGACGGAGACGGTGGCCATGCGACCGCCGACGATGGAGACAGTTCATGTTGCGCCGGTGGAGCACGCACTAGGTTGTAGCTGACCAAGCCGGTGGCACCGGTCGATCCCGAAGGAGATTTTTGGGCTCAAGAAGCTGACCAAGCTCCTCCTCCTCGGAAAGTCGCTCACCGGAGCTGTAGCTGACCAAGCCGGTGGCGCCGGTCGATCTCGGAGAAGAGATGGACACACCAACAGATAGAGGTGAGAGATGGAACTAGAGAAAGAGACAAAAGAGAGAGGAGTGGCATTTTCTGAAAATTAAATGAATAGTTAAGGGTATTTGTGTCATTTCATTCAATTTTAAAAAAATCAATTTATCTTTTGAGGATATTTTAGTCATTTCACATGTTAAAAATGTTAAAAACTAACGGAATTGGACAGAATGAGTAACGGTGAGACAAATAAAATTTTAGGATATTGACCGTGATACAATTTTTTTTAGAATATGTCATGTGATAATGACACGTAATTAGAGGCACCCATCTGGAATTATGCCAAGAAGATACACAAATTGTTATCTTATTTGGTAGAATGGCAAAAACACCCTTTGATTCTTACCTTTCCTCACACACAAACCCCTTTTCCACAACCAATCAGATTGCTTAAACTTGTAGAGAGACTACACAGTCATGACCAATCAAGACAAGCAAATACAACCTTGTCACCTATACATATATATGCATACACAACACACACATGTATCCATATTAATACACAAATGGAAACAGAGAGAGTGACATAGACCAAAAAGAAGAAATTGAGAAAATGGACCCAACATTTCTTCTTCTCTGTTTTGCCCTGCTCTCCATTTCCACCACCTTCTGTCACTGCCACCGCCACGACTACGGCGACGCTCTCTCCAAGAGCCTCCTCTACTTCGAGTCCCAGCGCTCCGGCCGCCTCCCCCACGGCCAGCGCGTGGCCTGGCGCCACCACTCCGGCCTCCTCGACGGCCTCGACCAGGGCGTAAGATCGATTTTTCCCATTGACCCAATCGTCAAAACCATTCCAATTTCGTATCTGTAGATTCAATTTTACATTTAATTGCACTTTTTTGTTTTGTTTTGTTGTTGTTCAGGTAGACTTGGTCGGAGGGTACTACGACGCCGGCGACAATGTGAAGTTCGGCCTTCCGATGGCTTTCACGGTGACCCTTTTGTCTTGGGCGGTGATAGAGTACGGCGGCCAGATCGCCGGCGCCGGCGAGTACGGTCACGCGCTGGAGGCCATCAAGTGGGGGACTGACTACTTCATCAAAGCCCACACTCATCCAAACGTGCTCTGGGCAGAGGTAAATTCAGAATAGTAGCAGCGCGTGTTCGCACGCTCCGCCGTTGCAAAGTTCATAAAGTATATATTCCAAGATTTTTAGAGCAATAATATATGTACAATCAAATGTTTATGAAAAGAGTATTTAATGTAAATTTGCATTTTAAAATGAATTCTAAATATATAGCGCGTGGCACACATAAATGTGATTAATGAACGTTACCATACCTTAATTGTGCGACTCTGTTTCATGTATCTTATAATTAATTAATGGTCAGGTGGGTGAAGGAGACACCGACCACTACTGCTGGCAGCGGCCGGAGGACATGACGACGTCGCGACACGCGTACAAGGTGGAAGAGGACCGCCCGGGGTCCGATGTCGCCGGAGAGACGGCGGCGGCGATGGCGGCGGCGTCGATCGTGTTTAGGAGAACTAATCCACATTACTCGCAACTACTGTTGCACCATGCACAACAGGTAATTAATCAATTAATGTGGTGGTTATAGGCGTGTACGGGTTCGGTACACCAATTATTCCCCAGTAAGGTTTTGGTTTCGTTATTTAGAAGTTGACTATGGTTTATTACATTATGTGAGTCACTAATTTCGCAATGCCGTAGGGTCAACCTCCAAATGTTCCATACGCTTAACTTTTATATGTTTTTGTTTTGAGTGTCGTTAGAACTATACAACTGTCTAACTAATAAACTTACTTGTAAAACTTTATTTTTGGTATAATATTGCACTTATTAGGTATATATATATATATATTTATTTAATCAAATACGTATTTATACATCAGTGCATTAAAAAAATTTATCTGGTCAGTTTATCTAAAAATCATGTGTAGAACATTTTTGAGCAAATCATCAATTTTGTCACTGACAAGCTTAAACATTGCGGATTCGTAAGGGAAAGGTGAATTTCAGGAGCTTAAGAGATCATTGTGTTGATATACTAGTGTATAAGAATATGGATTTCAAGTGAGCTGATAAAAAAAATTGAGTGTACTTTGTAAAATGTATTTGGTAAGGTGTACATACATAGCTACAATTATTTCTTCATATTCCGTATGTTAGATGAGCATTGAGATAAAATGTTTACCTTAAAATGATATATGTAATAAAAAATGCCCAATCGCTCGTTAGAATTATATTGTGTCAAAACTTAACAAAAATGTGTAAAAAAATCGATATAGGCCTCTGCTGCACGTGATATCTATCTAATTCACATGCACCTACAGTATAAGTCATATAGTTACCCTTAATAAAGTTTACAATGATTGAAAATATTCAATCGAGTATTTTATAGATATTCTTATTGATGTCACAAGACTTTTAGTAAATAAGTCTATATTTTTCTATTGTAGTTGTTTGAGTTTGGGGACAAGTATAGAGGGAAGTACGATGAGAGCATAGAGGTGGTGGGAGGATACTATCCGTCGGTGAGTGGATACATGGATGAGCTGTTGTGGGCTGCTCTGTGGCTCTACAAAGCCACCGACAATGAGGATTTGTACTTGCGTTATGTGTTGGACAATGCTCATTCCCTTGGTGGCACCACTTGGTCCATCTCCGAGTTCAGTTGGGATGTTAAGTTTGCTGGTGTTCAGCTCCTCGCTTCCATGGTAATTTCCCTCCCCCTCTCTCCTACATATCTTATAAATCAATACCGTCGAGAGACATGTGAATTTTATCATTACTTGATAAATATCTCAAAACCACCTTTTATGAATAAAAAAACATGTATAGTTGTTCTATGTGTAAACGGGTCAATGAGACATATATTCTAGTGTTAACATTTCGAGTCTAATTAACAATATAGATTGTTTTCTTACTGAGCAATAACACACTACACATACGTTGTGCCATACGCGAACTAAGTTAATGAATATTTTGGAATCACCACTCTATAATCGAACTTTAAGTATAATCTTAAAGATTATTTCATTTTAAACACGCATATACATGTAAATCACATCGTTATTGTACTATACATACAACCTGGTCAATAGAACATTTGATCTTTCTATGTGAGCATTACACGTCTAAAAATCTATATTGATTTTAAAGAGCAGTGACAAATCTGTTGTGTCACATAAAAGCATGTTTATTAACGCCACATTTGTTTTTTTATATATACTCTAAAGTCTCATATTGAAAGATATGGTCACTCGATATGAATTTTTAAATTAGTTTTGTACATTTTATATGTTGTCCTACGTATGGAAAGGGTCAACTATCATTTCATTCATGAATAAGAGTTTTAGCATAAAATAAATAAGGTATCACGTGTTCAAAAAGAGACAACTCATTTGTTTTTTTGATAAGATAACTATGTTGAAAAGATGCAAACCTTTGTAATTTCATTGTGTAATATTGAATATACAATTCATATTACTAATTAATTTCTCCAAAAAAATGTAGATTCACGTAATGTCTCATTTATTTGACTTAAGATGTTACATGCTTTTTCGTACAAAACATTGTGTTCGGAAATTAATGTAACGATAACTTGGGTTGGAAGTCAAATAACCAACAAACACATGGGAATTTATATAGCCTTTTCTTTTCCTAAACCAAACAAATAAATAACATCCACATTCCTTGCGTGTTCTTGCATGTTGAAAATGCCACGTTTTCCAAATCTTATAGTAATAGAAAAAAGTAATTCTTTTTTTATTATTTCACGTTTCTGCCCAACAATTCCCTCTTATTTGCACTTTGGGGCTTTAACTTCCTCGATATTGCAGTTGATGAAGGAAGAGAAACACAGGAAGCACAAGCACGTATTGGAACAATACCTCTCCAAAGCCGAGTACTACTTTTGCGCTTGTCTGAACAAAAACGACGACATCAAAGATAACGTGCACCGCACCCCAGGAGGCTTACTGTACGTCCGCGAGTGGAACAACATGCAGTACGTGTCCTCCGCGGCTCTCCTCCACACGATCTTCTCCGATCACCTCAGATCGACGAACCAGACTCTTCGATGTCCGTCATCCCAAGTGGGCCCGCGGGAGATCTTCTCGTTCGCCAGATCGCAGGTCGACTACATCCTCGGATCGAATCCGATGGACATGAGCTACTTGGTCGGGTACGGCCCACGGTACCCGCAGAGGGTGCACCACAGAGGAGCGTCGATCGCTTCGTACAAAGGGAACGAGGGTTTTATCGGGTGCACGCAGGGGTATGATAACTGGTACGCCCGGGCTGACCCGAACCCGAATGTGGTGGTCGGGGCGCTCGTGGGTGGGCCCGACAGCGAGGACGTATTTAGGGACGAGAGGGAAAATTTTAGGCAGACCGAGGCGTGCACGTACAATACAGCGGCTCTTGTGGGTGTTTTTGCAAAATTAAATAGTTTAGAGAAAAATAATAGGGATACCAAAGTCGATTCTACATTATTTGCTTCCATTTGAATTGGGGATAGAAAAAGATTAATTCTTTTTGTATGTTTCAAATAAAAAATTGGGTTTATAGTTAGGAAAGATGCTACTTTTGGTTTTTGGTGGATTGGTTTCAAACCAATTCTTTGTATACAATACATAAAAAAAAATGAAACGTATTCGGTTCTTATACCTATGACTTTGGTTTTATACCCATAATATCGGGTGCGCACCTTTGAACGCCCGCAACCCTTGAATACTCCAATATCGAAAAAAATTAAGAATCTATACTAATCATATACAAAACTTGTTCCTCAACACAAATGTTGTAAAAATATTTAACCTGGTTGACTAGTACTCGATTAATCCCTTAATTAGTTCTTGATTAATTCTCTATAATTTTCTATTAATATTTTAATGAAATTTATTTTCTAATTAATTCTCGACTAATCACCAATTTGTCCCTAGAAAGCCCTCTTCGAGTGACTAGCGCCTGAAGACTTTTATAACACTGCTCCAACACCAATCACGTTCCTCATTAAGCATCACTGTATGTAGAGATGAGAATACACTAATCATGTTACTTGAAACAGAAAAAAAAATGTTAAATGAGATGACCTCATCACAAAAAACACCAAATAATCGTTTATAGAAGACAATATCGGTCCATTAAAAAGCTATAATAAAGCAGCACATGATAAAAAACTTACTAAACGGGTGCTCTAACCAACTGAGCTATGAAAGCTATAGGCTAGTATATATTGAGTTCAATGAAAAGCTGATAACTATACGTTGTTGATTTTGTTCCAAATATTGCAATTCTGGACCATGAAAGGAAGAGAACATTTCAAATGCAAAAGGACAGACGTCTACAAATAGTCGCTTCCTTAGACGTCAATTTGCCAACTCATATAAGCCACGTATGGTGTATTAAACCATCTCCGTCTTATTTGATTAATTAACTGATATTTTATATAAATTGAACTAGAACCGAACCAATTTCTTTCGATTCTTGAGTTACAATACGACGCATCACACTGTACACAAACTACATCCTCTCTCTCTCTACAAAAACTCTCTACTCTCTCAGTCTCTGTAGCAGAGTCGACGATTGTACAGTTTTGAATATTTGTCATGTTTAATTTTAGTGGAAGATTTGATACCTCGATCATGGCCAAGTTTTATGGGAAAGACTTCATATTCCCATCTTTTTTGGAGCTCCTCAAGTAACGGTGGCTTACTTTGAAAACTTCAGCAACACTACAAGTAGGAGCGAGACGTAAGGGGAATATTGTCACTGTCCGGTAGGTTTTTTGACCTTTCACATTTATTTTTTTTGGGAAAATGGCAAAAATGGGCTCTGAGCTTTGCATTTTTGTGCAAAATTTATTTTATAAAAATGACGACATTTCCCTTGAAGTTAAGAATTATTTTTTAAAAAATAAATATCTTTTAACTAAAATTTGTATAACCAAATTTTGTAATTTGATTTTTTTGTTAAATTATTTTTAAAGTTAAAAATATTTTTTTATAATTATGTTATGAAAATATTTCAGGGGCAATTTTGTCATTTTATAAAATATACACATTTTGCACAAAAAACGTAAAGTTCAGGGCACCTTCTTATTGTTAACAAACAACACAACACCTTCTTGCAAAAATGACATACTAAGGGGCACTTATATATTCCGAAAAGGTGGGTGAAACGGGATATGGTGTTATAGCCTATAGGAGAAGAGAAGGCGTCGACGCCTTCATTGCCTACAGATTCTGAGATGGAAGCCATGAAGGAAATGCTACAAAAAGAGGCCGATCGTGAATATGACAATGCTATTAAGGCCCTCGGGTTCGAAAACGAAGTGTTGAGGATACACGAAGAATTCTTCGAGGCCAAATCTCTGGGCCAACGCCTAGCGAAAAATGGAAAGGCATAGAGTCGTCTGTTCTTGAGGTTTTGAAAACAAAGGCATTGCTGAGCAACGAGGTCAGAGAAGAAAAAGCAAAAGCCCTCTCCGAAACAATCTTATACGGAAGATTTTTAGAGCAAAAGCCAAATTCATAATGAAACTGCCCAAAGACTTGAGTAAATTCCTCTTTACATCATATATAGTGACAACTCAAATTCAACCATTAGTAATAGTTGGTTTACGTTGTTTCGATTTGTTCGATAAGTGTGTATCAGATTAGTTCTGTGTAAACCAGGTTTTAGTTGTGAAATCGTTGCTGTACTGTTTTGGTTCTCTGTTTTATGGTGGAAGAGACTATTCTTTTTCTCATGACAGCTTCTATGACTTCTCATAGCTATACAGAACAAGTGAAAATGAGACTCAGTGAATGTTCTGTTATTGACATGGTCTGCGCTTGTTTGGTTGCTAAAAAAGTAAATTCCCATTCCTAGCTAAATAAACAGGTGAAAATGAAACTCATTGCATATATGTACTCCGGTAAGAGTTAATTTAAATCGTTACTCACTAAGATTAGTCAGCATAGGGGCTTCTGAGAGGCCAAATTATATGTAGTGTTTGTCGAATAACTTGTCATAACGAGCCGTTAGACAAATAGTAAGAAGCTCAAGGTAATTAGAGTAGTATTTCAAGAATTAATGGCGGTGAAAAAAAAATATTAGGGGTAATTTCATGTCAGTACCCTAACTTTGCCTAACAGAATTAATATGCAAGAAGACCAAAATGCCCTCGTTGTATAAATTCTAAATGTATAATTATTGATAAATGTGAAAAGACTGTTTTACCCTCACTTACATGATAAACTAACCTATGCTTCAAGGGTATAGTAGTCTTTTCAAGTAATAATTTAAACAAAATAAAAAGCTTGTGAAATAACTAAAATGCCGTCAATTATTCATCAAATTTTCAAACCAATGGCATCAATTTTAATTCCTAATTTTGTTATTTTTTAATCTCAATCTCCTGATTTCACGGTTAGCCTCTAATTAATCGGGATTCATCATCTCGCTCCGTTAAAAATCCCCAATACATCTCCTTCATCGCAAACCTCAATCACTCCTCTTCGATTTCGATTCGAAGCAGCAACAATGGCGAACGAAGAATCAAGCCTGGAGAAGAAGCAGCCGGGGAACGTGGACGAGATCGAGAAGGTCTTCAACAACTTCGACACCAACGGGGACGGGCTCACTCCAGCACGGAGGTCGTTGGGCTACTCTAGGACTTGGGCTCCTCCTACGCTTCGACGGACATCGCCGCCGTGATGGAGGAGATCGACACCGAACGCGACAGGTTCATCAACCTCGCCGAGTTCGCCGCCTTCATACGAGCCCCCGACGCCGACGGCGGCGTGACGGAGCTGAGGGACACGTTCGAGCTCGAACCACCCAGAACCGCCGCCGCTCACTCTCACCGGAAGTGGAAGTGGTGTGGCCGTGAAAGTTATCTGCAGAGAAGTGGTGACTGTAGCTGTGTGGTGTGGCTATGGTGGTGATGTTTAGGTTGATAGAGGTAGGGTTAGTGTGTATTTAGGGTTAAAAGGGAGGGGTACTATTGTAATTTCATACGGTATAAAATAGTTTTTTAATTATTTCATTTGTGTAGTTACAAAGATCATTCGGCCCTTTTAAAATTCATTACTCAATTAGGGGTAAAAGGGTAATTTTATAATATCACAAAAAATTGAAAATTATGTTCTGAGTGACATTTTGGTCCTTTGCATACTAATTTTGTTAGATTTAATCCCGTTATGTACTTATCTGCAATTAATTAAACTTGGGGTACCGTAAAAAAAAGTTTCAAACTTGGGATACTGAATTCGAATGAGGCAAAGTTGGGGTACTAACGTAAAATTACCCCTAAATATTACACCAATTTACCCTAATAGGGTATCAATAACTCAATGGTTATATATTTTGGGTGGATCAGTAAATCTATTCACTCGGTTAACTTGATATGATCACAGATTAGATGATCCTAATAAAAATTGAAAGTTACCGGTCAACTCAACCCAAAACTACCACATATTAACTACGTTTTTTTTATAATAAACTAGTTTTAGATACTCCATTAAAGAAACATATTTTTTAATCATGAAATTTCATTACATCTACAATTTGGGAGACACAAAACCCATACTCATAAACCGAGTGTACATAAGATGCACTGTTCTATAGTAACAGAACCCTATATATACTAAAGACATGGTAGTATACTGCACATCCATGGCCTCCACCTCAACTTAGTGGAGAAACGACGTTGTCTAATTGTAGAAAAGCAATAAGCAGGTTTCTAGATTAACCTGCAAACCAAATCTAACAAGACAACTTTCTCAATCAACCTGCAAACCAAACTTAACAAGATCACCCATGATAAACAGGACAAAACAAAACATCTGGCAGACCAAAACACAAAAACGATCGGTCTAGTAGAGAAATCAGACCTGCAAAACTTCAACGATCTCGTGCGGGAGGAGAAATGACTCTGGAAAACGCAAACGATCATTTCAGACAAAACACAAACGATCGGGAAGATAAATGACTCTGGCAACCTTGACTGACTGATCGAGATCACTTGAGAGCTCTGACCACCACTAGCTGCCCCGTCCACAAATGCTCGCATGAGTAGCACTTCGAGCAGTCACGTCTTCGCCTCCTCTCAATTGGAACAACCTTGTAAGCCTCGAGCCTACAAGTCGCGTCGGGAAAACTACCAGAAACGTATGACTCCGCCCCTTCCCAAATACATTCACCAACAACAAAGTGCAAATCAGATATGGGCTGAACGAAATCAAGAACCATCGACCACAATAAAACCAACACCGTAAAAAAAAAAAAGTAAGGATTTCGTCGGGGAGCCTCCGCCGACAATGAAAAATCCTACTTTCTTTTGAGAGCTTTTTCACTCGCTCTCTTTATTGGTATTGAACTTTTAATAACTATTTTTTTATATTACATACAAACGAATATTAATCAGCAGACTGTTTTATTGAGTACCGATTCTAATCGCAACCAACCGAAAAATCGTAACGGTTGTAAACCACCAAAAAATTAGGACAACAAATGAGTTCGACTTTCAATTACTCATGATTTAAGTGAACTCAACTATCAATGTAATAATAGTTAATTCAAACAGAGGCCAAGTGTACAAAAATTACATAACATAAATATGCATTGCAGATCCAACCAAATGTATCAGACAAGCACATCAACATATTGCAATTTCCATGAACAATGACAACTTAAGAACATCAAACTAACATTTGTTCCCTAATTACAATATCCAATCACTGAATTATAAAAACAGGAAACCCAAGAGCTGCGCGGCCGAGCATTGCACGTTGAGCTGCTTCAGTTCATCATATGGTCGAATCCTCCTCCAGCCTGAAGGGCGGGGACTCGACTCACTCCAACATTGATAAGCAACTGCTGCAGCCATCTCCTCGTTGTCGGATCTTCCTGAAAGCAACAAGTGATGAAATAGTCGTTTCTCGTTTTTAACCATAATGCAAAAGCAAAAATTACCGAATCGTTCAATGAATGAATGGTTGTATCTATAAAGCGCAAAATGTTTCAATTGTCCAAGAACACCCCACGGTTCCATATGTTTTGCTCGTGAAAGGGTACCATGAAAATCAAACTAAATTGGCTGAAAATCTGTCCAAGAACACCCCACGGTTCCATTTGTAACCCTTTACTTTGCACCTCTTACATTCTATAACCCTCTAAACTTTAACTAAAGTAGTAATAATTGCACATGCCTACCAACATAAATCGTCCATTCTCACATTGATACAAAATAAATTTTTGGTGACACATAATTTACCTAAATAAATTGTCCATTTTCACAATAATCTCAACGAGATTAGTGACCCAGAAGCAGTATTGTAATAAACCCTAGACACTAGTCGGTCAGATAAGACCTTCTAGGGACCAATCGAAAAATAAATCGGATTAAAGCATTAACTGAGAATTATAAAGGATTATCGGGTGACTAATTGGAGGATTAATCGGACAAGCCAATTATTTTTACAACATTGCTCAGAAGACTCAAAGCAACAAGGGATAAAAAGTGGCTATGATTCGCTTCTCGTGGACGACGAGGATTATTAGAACAAAATTGAATACCGAACTAGCCAAAACGTTGCGTCAAGTAGCATTAATGGCAACTTTGAGTTCCTAGTGATGCATGAATGCACAAAAATGTAAAAGCAAACTAAGAAATTACAGAGAGGCTAAGGAATGTTTTTTTCTTGGTGAGGCCGATTATTTGTGGGACATTAGTGTTGAGTCTGCAGCAGGGCTTACAGAGTTACAAGACAAAGAGGTTAAGAAACAATAAGAAATCGATACACGACAAAAGAGCTCTTTGAGGATGTGGAGGGAGGATGATAAATCTGAGGCATAAACGAGGGGTGTGTGTTCTAGATCAGTTGGAAAGATTGAAGAACACAATAACGCTATCCAGGATCCAAGATCGATTTCTCAAGACGCCTCAAAATTGCTCCTGTATGGTCTTATCAGTCTCTGTCAACGCTAAAACGATACAAAGCAAAAAAATGGTAATGATGTAAAGTGGGTATTATAAACAAACCAAATTTCAATTATTTTAGTTTTCAACACAATAACTCTCTTCTTTCCCTGATTTTAGTTTAAGGATATTTGTAATTGCTAACAACTTCTCTATTGACTCTTGTTCATCGATCTATCAATCGGTGGTGGGAAGCAAGGTTCTAAAACTCGGAATTGAGAACTCGGCAAGACAAAAATAAGGAGGTTTGAAAACTCGGGGAGAAATTGGAAAAACTCGTTTTGTATTAAATAAATATTAGATAAACATATATTCATATATAACTCATGTGAAAGAAAAATTACAATATTTTAGTGAAATAATATACTTTCACACAATTTTATAAGTTAAAACAAAAGCATAAATTATAAAATAGTTTCAAAGCATATGTAAATTATAAAATAAAATTTGACCAACTTTAATCAGTACTAACTCAGTAAAATTGAACTACCGAGAACGAGTTTTAAAACTCGGTCAAGTTGATTTTACAGAGTTCTCAGGGAGAAATTGGGGAGAACTCAGGAGTTTCATAGCACTGGCGGGGAGAGAAAGAAACAGAACTTGATGGCAAAACCATGGTTGTTCTAAAGGTGAAAAGGAGGATGACGGCAGAACTTTGAAATTTTAAAATCATTTCAAGGGTACAATGGTAGTTTTATCTAAAAGAAACGGAGTTATATCTGACTTGAGTGTAATTCATCTGAGTAACCATGTGACACAATTTATTTTGTATCCATATGAAAGTGGACAATTTAAATAAGTACTTATCTACAATTAATCGGTTAGATTATGCCACTTTACCGCCCGGAACTTTTATATTATTGCAACTTACATAAATTTGGACAGTATGAAGAAAATACCTTTGTATTAAAAATTAAAATAAAGTAATATTTTTATCACATTTTCTACGTTGTGAAATATTTTTAAAATTTTAACATAAGGGTCTTTTTGTCATTTTTATCCAAGTTTATGTAATTCGCAACAATTTCAAAGTTCAAGTTGTAAGGCGGCACAAATTAAAGCAGAGGGTTGTAAAATGCAAAGTACATGGTTGCAACCTGCAATTACCCTCAAGATTTTAACTCCAAACCTTACAAAAACTACGATAACGAGCAGAACTTACATGAAGGCAGTTATTAAACGTGGCATCTCTTAGCATGTCGGGGAGGCAGCTCCTTAATGCGTCGCAGGCCCTGCGCGTCATAGAGATTGAAGAAACGACATTTATTTGAAAAAATAAAAGGAAGAACAAATACTGAATGGTTAGACACCTTGGATTGTCCGATAATCGAAGATAGCATCTAATAATATGCTTCAACAGACGAGATGAGGGCTGTTCGGCCAAAGCTGCGACCATGTTCCCCAAAACCCGACCCACTGCAAAAAACCGCTCCGCTGTCGTGCAGATATAATCCAAGCCCACGTCGTCCAACAGAATCTTTTGAACAATAAATGTCGCAACCTGCAGGCATAAGACTTCTTGTCAGAATGAACCATTATTCGAAATTGAAAATAGACGATTCGGGACACTCAACTGTTTTCGACAACTCGCTGCCCATTTCCATAGTCCGCAGGCACAGAGGAATTATTTCCGTGGAGAGAAGGAAGCTAATGACTTCAGTATCATCAACCTGGTAAAAATATAAGGGCCGAAAAACAATATTTAAGAGAAGTATAATGAATCAGAATGACGAGTAAAGTTGGCTTCAGCAAGGTTGAGGTACCTTAACCAGCGCACCGATGACTCCTAAGCTTGTAAGCCTCAAGTACTCAAAAGGCCGTGACTTGCTTGTTGTGTTAAGGAAAGGGTATAAATATAGAGGTATATGAGCTGTAAGTAAAGGAGAAAGGTGAATACGGAAGTAGCTACAGAGAAAAATGGGAAGCATTTTCAAACAAACAATATTAAAACTATTAAAGAAACACAGAAACTATTAAGTCTGCCAAATAAAAAAAATCTCTCGTCGGCTGACATCTTTCTAAAAATGCATGGAAAAAAAAGCTGATTCGATGGACTTGAAGACAGCATGTCACTCCATGCTTACAACAAGAAAGCGAGTATGACTAATTTGAACATTATTGATTTTCTTCACGTAATATGCCTCAATCACATGTTACGTGATTTCTATTGAATTGGTTCCTGTTTTAAAGTGAAAAAGGACATTAATCAATACTGAACATTATTCAAGTAGAAAATTACGAAAATGCCAACTAGTTCGGTATATGAAAGTACAGTAGGACTTATCCATACTCTTCCTTGATATCCATCAAGAGATTATGAGAAAAATCAGACTGAAGTTTCACATTTTTAAAGCTGGCTCAACGATAGCAAGAAAGTGGTGTTAACAAAGTAGAAAATATTACCATTAAGAAACAGCATCCTTGTGTCTGGATGAGAGGCTACACACTGCAAGAAAAACATAAGAAGAGCTCAAAGCATTAGTAAATTCAAATCAACTGATAAATACATGAGTAAAGAGCAGCATAAAAACTAAGGTTATGCAAAAAAAATGAAAAGGAACGGAATGAGCATTCCAGTCCACTCCTGAAAATTCTTAGGTAAAATTAGAATCAATTTTCTATCCTGGCCAGAAAATGATTTCATAACGATGGTGTAAATAGACTAATGTGATGGAATAAAGCTTGAAAGAGGAACATACTAACAACCTGAAGAAGAGCAAGAGCATTGCAGACTCGATTTGATTGCGCAGGTGTAAGATTCGGCGGTGACAGCACAGGGTATATTGAAACTATCTCCTGCATAAATTAAAACATGTAATTTTGAGGAAACAAAGACAGAGCAAACCTCCTATGATGAAATTGCAAGGGGCATTTTGAAATTAAAGCTTCAACTGCAAGAGTACATGCAACACAATCTTCTAAATGTGAAAATAAAAACACATTTATTGGGGATACCTGTATGAGTGCAGCAATAGTACCAAAAGAATTCCACACGAAAGGAGCCAAATCTTGAAATAATTCCTTGTTCTAAACATAAAACCGAAGGAAGACAAAAGTTTATGATGGCAGCATAGATGTTAATAGCTAAAACTGCATAACCATTAATAGAAAAGAACAAAGTAAATGCATGCACAAAGATGTTAAGAAATATGATAACTTTGAAAATTGTAAACCACAAAATAATGTTCGATAATTCCCGATCTTAAAAGCAGATATATACAAACTACCAAGTCGGCAAGTCCCAATATTCATGAAAATTTATCTACCAGATCAAAGAAACCAGCTTCCTTTCAATTCAGGCATGTTTCACTCACTACCCTCTGCCTGACTAAAAAAGTTGAAAGTGGTGAACGAAAACAGATACAAAAGTCACATGAGCATGCTTTCAAACTATTTGTCTATTTCTAAAGACTGAGAACCAAAAGACAATAGGAACCATCATAGCTCTATGGTGAGAACCAATTAACTTTGGTTGACAACTCATTTTTGCATATTTTGTTATGTCCATACCTTAATCATACAGTTAAAACTACATATTGTTGGTCAACGACACTTTTTGGTACTGTCACTTCACACATCTCCACGGCATAACTATAATTTTCCACAATACTGCAAGATTGCCAACATAATGCCAGTCAATGATTTACGGAGCATTCTATTTTAACTAATATCTGCTCACCTTCAGCAATAAGCTTACAAGCACAATGCAGTTGACAACCCTTACGGGACACTTATGCTATTTAACATCTTTTCATCTCCCGTGCCGGTAAAACTATAAATTTATGCACATAGAGCAAGTTCCACCTTCCTAGATTACAAAAAGATAGATCTTCTAAGTTGTATGGTGAGACATTCACGAGACTACAATAAGAAATTGTGATCAGTAAGATCTAATGGGCATATCAAAATCCAAACTCGAGTAGGTTTGATCCACTTTGGTTTCTAAGAAAGTCACTTAGATCATAACAAAACTTAGAAACAAATGGTAATCATTTGCTTAGTGAAAAATGGGCAAAAACCTTTTCCGCAATTTCGATCAATGCGATTAGGGATAAAGCATATGCATTTCATGTAGCGTAAGGTTTAGAATTTCAATACATTATGCAATATCTATATGTTACATCATTATAATTGTGACGATGTTAGCTCCATCCTGGTTTTACAGGCTGCCTCAGGCTTGAGAGCGTTGAACTCAATACACATCTAAAATCTAAAAACAACAATAATGTTCAGCTAAAGAAAATCCGAGACAGACATTATTTCCCAATTTTCCAAAGGTTTCTCAGTGACCAAACAAAGACCAACTAAAGAAAACCCAATACAGACATCAAACAAGATCATCAAAAACCAACATCAAAACCCACCATTTTTCAACATAAAACCCCCAATTTAAAACAAACCCAAACCCTAAAATTCACCCAAAGGCCACACCTTGAAAACAGAAACAAAAACCGAGATTGAAATCAACATCAGAAATGACGCAAAAAGGAACTTACCTTGGAGAGCTCGACGAGGGCGTTTTCTCGGAGCTCGGGGTTGCTGAGGTCGAGGACGAGGTGCTCGGCGGAGGCCATTTTCCGGTCTTTGTTCGCCGGAGCTCCGGCGGGATTAGGGTTCGAACCGCCTCCGAACGGAGCGTTCATCGAGAGCGACTGTGGTAAGTTCGCCATCGATCGGATCTCTCTCTCTCTCGCACTGTGCGATGTTTTTGGAGCTCAGAGACGATCTTATGGGTGCTCGCGTGAGTGGCACGTGCTTGACGTGCGCGTGGGGTTGGTTTTGGCTCTGGAACCAGACAGTTGTTCAGACAATACATTGCCAGGAGGAAGTGCGTGCACGCACGCGCTATTCTGTGCCACGCGACAGAAACGGTAAACCTCCTAACGGATATATATATATTTGTAATAAAAACTCTAAATCCATGGGAAATTCGATGTCAACATTTTATTTATGTTTACCCAATTAAGTGGAAAATATTTAGCTTCAAACAAAGTGGAAAATATTTGGATACAAAACATGTTATACTTTCTTTAACTCAATTGTTACATCTGGCTCTGACCGTGAGTTTGATAGCGGATTATATTCGATCTCTTTTACTCATGAACTTTATAATGATCAGTCCTAATAGAAAAGTCAGGTCTTGCTGCTATGATTTTATTCTCAAATAACAATTTATAGGGATATAATATAATTTAG
Organism: Geranium rotundifolium; assembly: GCA_963920655.1. Lineage (NCBI taxonomy): Eukaryota > Viridiplantae > Streptophyta > Magnoliopsida > Geraniales > Geraniaceae > Geranium > Geranium rotundifolium. The sequence goes on from OY987319.1 coordinate 34,071,258, forward strand.
AGATAATTGCTAGTAGGCATACACCTAATCAGCATGTATTGTTTATAAGTACTTGATTTTCTTTTATCTTGTTAGTTTACTTAAAACATATAATTTTGCATATTAGTACATATAATTTTGACTTCTTGAAAATTTGTCTTTATTAAACCGCCTTATATTTAGAAGCGGTACAAAAAATATGAATTTAAGTGAGCTAATAAGATAAGAAAAAAGTTATGGGTATTTATATGCAAAGTCTATTTAGTTAAGTGGACCTGAATGTAATTACCAGTGTACTTTAAACCGTGTATATGAAAATATAACTTTTCACAATACATCCACGAATAAATTTGTTGCGTGTGTTAAAATATATCAATATTATTATTTATATTTATTATTATATTGTAAAATTGCAAATTCAGATATATTACACAATAATATTGTCTAATACAATATCTAAATGGAGATACCAATTTAAATCAATGATCACGTTACTGAGATACCAAATTAAATAAATGATCACACATTCATAATTAGCATATAAATAATTTAATAAAAAATTGAGGGTAATTGGTTAATCATTTGGTGGAGTTGCCTTGGACAAGAAGAACTTGGACCAAGTGAAAATCTCAAAGAAAATGGTAATGGAAGCAAAGATAGCAAGAAGAGAAAGATAAGCCAATTTCCAAGGTTGCTGGTTTGGCTTTAAAATGGCAATCCCTTGGAAGATGTTGATAGAGACCACAACCAGGATAGCATATCCCATGAAATGATGGTATATGTTCCAATACCTTCTATATGCATCATTCGGGCTCGGCATCAATCGTAAAGCACTTATCTGATTCAACAAAATATAATAAGAAATCAATCATACCGTTCGTGTTCAAGTAAATGCAGTATCATCATTTCACGTATAAAAAGAAAAAGTATTTAGTTAAACTTATTGACCAGACTTTTATCTTGATGAAATTCAACACTCGATTTATCAGCTTTAATTAACTTCAACGACTTCTTGAAGTATCAGTCCAACAAAAGTTAGTACGTTTTATAAGCTGCTAATACGACACTAACATAACATTATCACATGACGTTGACATACAAACTGAACTATTTCGAAGAGCGGGAGAGTAAAGTTTACTTGGAGGGTGGCAAGTGTGAAAATGAGGATACCAAGAATCCGGTGGATTTGGAAGTAGTAGTGTGGGGAGGCATGCCCTAGCCACAGCCCAATGGCCCAACCGGTGGTGCCTAATACATATCCGGAAACTTGGCACATTGTGTGAAATCTGAACCATGCCTTCCATTTTATTGGGAATTTCCTGCAGTACCTTGCTATTACCACTCCCATGGGAAGTAGGGTACCCCACCCTACAATGTTCAAGATCCCATGTACCTATATTCAAATCAAATCCATTAAAAGATAATCACAATGTTGATAATGTTTCGCTCGGAATTCAATTAATTTGCTATTAGTAAAAAGCCACAAGATTTTTTATGAGATAAAGTAATATTCAAACCAGATAAATGAGAATAGTGTGATTAGAATAACTGTTAGGGATTCCCTTAATAAAAATCAAGTACTTTTTTTTCGACGTTAGTAATATTTAGCTACTAGATACTCGATCGACGCTAAATTTTTTGTAACATGTTCGAGCAAAACTCGGTCAGTCTAGGCATTAGCACGGTTTCTGTTTGTCAATCCCACATGAGCAGACAAGACAACTTATAAATCTTACATCGTCTCAACGGAACTACATAACAATAATCACATATGTTATAAACACGTTTTGTTACCATTGCACATATGACTCTTTCTATTCGAGTGAGCCTATCGTCTATATATATCACCCCACCACCCTGCACATACCACATTGTCTTAACAACTATCCATAACATATCTACTATAAATATTCCTTGGTAGTGTTACCACGAGGTAGAGGATTTTACAAATGCAATCTCTCTCCCTCTCTATCAGTATTTTAAAAATCTACGAGTTATTCGATTAGCCCCCAATTAATCTTATGTTAATTTCTGATTATTTATTAATTAATTAATTTATGTTTAATTCACATACGACTCTTTACACAAATAGTGCCTAACATTTTTTAGAACAATGTTATCCACGTGTTAAAGTTTATTGGAATGTCCGGTGTGTATCTTTGTAATACCTTAATCGAATTAATTCAAATCCAATCAAAACGTTTCTTCAAGAAATAAAATACATTTTTAATAAAGTTATGTCCATACCGTTCTCATTCGCATCCTATGCCTCTCAACACTCTTGCTCCTACCGATCTTCAAGTCTATAGTCTCCGAGCTATCAAAATTTTCCAAACTCGTCTCATGCATCATTATCTCCGAACCCACAAACTCATGTCCCATTTGCCACACATGGTTCAACCTAGAAACATTATAAACCAAATCATCAAGAAACAACGTTGCATACATCTTGAAGTATCCCGAATCTCCAACGTACTCCGAAGACATGTTTTGGGCCATCACATCGATGGCCGAAGGAAGGAGTTGACAACCATGTTTGGTGTAGGCCGTGACATTATAGGTCATCACCTTCGAGGACCCATTTTGGTGCCTTATGCCTATAAGTGCCCTTGTCCCAACCATCTTTGACCTCTCACTAGGGTTCACTCCCCAAGCCATCCATCCCCTTTTCGGAAGCCTAGCACCGAAATAGATGTCGATTCGAGTTGTAGTAGTGCTTTCGTTCTTTACGTGCACTTTCCACCCGAATTCAGCTCCTAGGGTTGGCAATTTCTTGCAATTTGTTAGGGTTTCAGTGGCGGAGACCGGGGAGATTAAGGGTTGGGTGCATGAGGAGGAAGGAGGAGGGTTTTGAGGGTTGGTTGTGGAGAGGAGGAAGAATATTGAAGAAAGGATGAGAAACATTGTCTTGTGTTTTTTTGCTTTTCATGTGTTTATAATTATTATGTGTCAATTTGGTTTGGTTTTATATATGTTTTGTTTGGTAATGTGTAGCTTTTTTGTTTTGTTTTAGTGCACGATGGGCTTGAAATGGGTTTGAAGCAAACTTTATTCTATGGATATTAAATATTAGAGTTAGGAAGAAGTAACCCTCAAAGCTGTTTATTCCTTCTTCTTCTTCTTTTTCTTGTTTGTATATTTTGCTATTCTTGCATGCACTTTCTTAAAGCGTTACATATATAAGCATCCAATTTCAATTTATTTCAAGAAAGTCACTACTTAATTATGGTATTGATGACAAGTGTACCAAAACTAGTCATATTATATGATTATCATATGTTGTGATTATTTTTTATCATTAAAAGAATGAAATTAAAGAGTGACGTGATCTCGAATCGAATAGGAAACAACACATGTGACAAAAAAATGGCACTACACATAGAAACCTCAAGAAGAGCAGACAAAAAAGTATACAAAAAAATAGCAACAAATTGAAAGAGAATATGTATACCACATTCACGTCGAAAAGTCAAAAAATTCTACTCGAAATAGTAATTTTTTGAGTTAGTTACCACGAACAACAACTTCGACATAACTTGCCACTTGCCAAACGATTCATAAATTGCACAGAACTTGGCATTTTTGAAAATATTTGTCATTATATTTCTTTTGTGAAGACCTAAAATTATTTGAGTCATTAAGTGTGCGAAGATAAACCGTTTCTCCGAATTGATTAATTGCATTAAACTTGTAATGTATGTATGAAAACTCACACCATTCTTCCCAACAAAATTGGAACTCAAGACATCTTCACTGAAAATATAAGGCAAAAATTGTTGAAGTGTTATATAACTATTGTTGTTGAAAAGCTGTGTGAAAATAACATGCTCTAAATGATTGAAGATCTTTAAAGTTTATTTTGAATATCAGGCGACTCTTACTTTATACGAAAATGGACCATCTGCTCAAACTATGCATATGCATAAAGCAGAAGTGAAAGTAAAAGACTAATAATAAAGAGATAAATAAATAGCAGCATGTGAATTGTGATGAACAGATTATGTACTATATATGATTCTTGGTAAAATATGGTTCAAACAAGAACTGTGAAATGTTACGAAATAAGTAGATATAGGTTGTCGGGATTTCGTCACTCGAGTATCTAACGAGCTAAATTAAATAACTATCCACTCAATTGAGTTGACGAAAATCAATAATAGTTTTCTATTAAATAGTATTATGAGTTCAAGATGTATATTATTACCAATTCATAATTTTACTACAAGCTTGAAATCAATATTAAATTAAATTGCAACGAAATGCAAAAATTGTTACATATAAAAAAATATAAGTTTTATGGCTAATCCGGGAATGATGTTTTAGAGTATAAAAACTATAATTGGGACTTCAACTATTAGTTTAAACTTTTAGTTGAGTTGGTCCTTTGATATGGTATCAGAGTTTGTACCTCGCGGACACGAGTTCGAATCCCAGGACATTCTAAATGGCTAATTCTAAATGGGCCTCCATAAATCTCTTCTTCTCAGAAACCCCCCTACATTCTTATGGGCTCCTCAATCTCCTCTTCAAAAAAAGAAGTGCACGTCCAAACCTCAAAACGGGCTTGTCCGTGAGGGCTCGTGTTAGAGTATAAAAACTACTATAAAAGGGCATTCAACTATCAACTTAAGCTTTTAGTTGAGTTGGTCCTCTAATAATAACTATTATTTCGATAATATTGTATAATGACCATGCATGTCTTGTAATTGATTGGGTTTTAATATCATGCGTGCATGCTTGTTGATTCTACTTTGGTAGACTCGAGAGGTTGGAGCCTAACGCTCACTTCTCGGTTCAAAGATTGTTACTTTTAATGCGGTTAGCTTAGAGTTGCGGGTTTACGAGGTGGTGACACACTTGCGTTGAGTAATATTGTGTAAGTGTAGTAACACTCGGGAGCTTGCAAGACTTGGGTTAATTAAGCTCTACCCAATGTTGAGAGACGGGTAGAGTAATTAAAACATAGGCCAATGAATTGCATGCTTATTATTGATGTCCCATTTGGTTGCTTGATAGTCTTGATCATAATGTTTAGCTTATTCGGTGATCGAATCCTTGTCTTCCAACCAATCATTTACCATCCGCCCCCATTGGCTTAGCATCTGACCTAGCGTAGTTTGATCCTAGATTAGTGGTAGTGTAGATGTAGTTGCTTGCTTAGTTGTAGTTTAAAAACCTCTTCCTGTGTATTTTCCTTTTTCGAGTAGTGTTGGAAAAGAAGGCGCGAAATGCCCAATTGAGAGACCCCTATTCGGTCCCTGTGAGTTCAAGCCGGTATCTTATCGGTTTATTACTTGTGACCGTGTATAATTGCACGTGGTTTTCGAGCACGACGTTTTCACGTCACGTTTCGGCCCAACATATATCAAAAAAATACAATTATAATAGTAAAGCTATAATTGACTATAGTTAGGTACAATAATTTGTCTTTTTCCTTATATTGTGATTTTTCCTACTCGTCAATGAGTGCTTTTGGCAGGTGGACATGACATATTTGCTGGTGTAATTATTTTCTTTTACATTATTGACCCCAAGACGAGTTGTGTGTTTACTTTCGGCACTGAGACTTCTTTTGCACCATTGACCTTGAAACGAGTATTAGTTTGCACTGTCGACCCTGAGATGAGTAGCATTTTGCATCGTTAATCACAAGACGAGTGGTTATTTGCACCGTTGACTTCAAGACAAGTTGCCGTTTGCACCATCATCCCTATACGAGTTGTTGTTTGCAGCATCATCCCTGAGACGTTAACGCTTCATGATCCACTTCACAAGTATGATATTACCAACATTCATGCTTCAACTTGAGGGGAGTGTTGTAATCCTAGTAGAACACACAAGAAATCAAATATAATTCATTACCCTTATTTATTACGTATTTAATTTGTTATCTAATCTACATCTTAGACATGATGTAAGAATTATTGTATAATAATATATTATTGTTATTATTATTATTATTATTATTATTATTATTATTATTATTATTATTATTATTATTATTATAAGTTTGAGTTTGGCATAGTGATTGACCTTGCTCGCTCCATTGCTTAGGAGTAGGGTTTGAGACTTAGTTTTTATTCGGGTAAGATAAGTTATAAGAATGGTTTAGAGAAGGTGATGCATTGTTAGGAAAAAGGGGAAATTCAACTTAGCTACCTTGTATAATATAAGTTTTTTACTTAACTACCCCAAAAGATGAAATTGGCTTACGAACCCCCTAAACTTGCCTAAAGTGGCACTCAAGTAGACGGCGTTACAATTTTGGGGGAAAAAGGGTGACATGTACATCACGTGAGGCTATATTTTTTGAAAATGGCATAATAAACCTTTGTCTCTTTTGTTTAATCAGTGGTTCTTTGTGTTGTGCATTGCCAGAATCGGTTGAGGGGAGGGACGGAGGAGGGGGCAGAGCGGGAGGGCCTCGCGGCGAATGGGAGGGATGGTGGAGGGGGCGGCGCTGGAGGGCATCGCGGCGGTGTTCCGATGGGCAGTGGCAGAGATTGGTATCGTCTTCGTCATCCACCAGATTTGCAGCAAAGAGCCAGTTGACGCCGCCACAGGTCAGGGAGATGATGAGAACCAACGACCTCGAGAAAAGCCCTCCCATAGCGTCAGAGAAAACAATATAAAAATCCCATAAAACCGGAATTCCATCAAAGCCCTCCCACAACGTATTTTGTTCCGAGTTTGTTCGGATTCATACGATTTTGAAGAAATTTGCTCAAATTCATGAAATTGTGCATATTTTCTCCAATTTTGCTTGAATTCATACGAATTTGGCGAACCTTGCTCATGTTTTTTGCTCGAATTCAGACTCAGATGTCGTACAAAAATTATTAGAAAAGTTGTGGTTGAAAATAGCAACATCGTCGTTTTTGGTTTTGGTTATTTCTGTCTACAACAAGAAGTATATAGAATGAATGTGAAAAGGTAATAGATGTGTGTATTAGCCTAATGGTAATGCATGCTTGTTATATTCATGAGTTAAAGGTTTCGAACTATGATGAACCATGTGAGACACACGCCAAACCACTGAACTAGAGCATACAACAAGTTCTGTTACACTTTAAATTAATATATTCTTTATTTAAACGGGCATAAGCCAAAAAACGACACCGTTCCAATTTTCTTCAGCCTCTAATTTTTTTAAGATCGTTTCTGAAAGAGTTTATATTGATGAATACTTGATGATTACAATGTGGAATAAATGCCTCTATATGTAGGCTCAATGATCTAGGGTTTACATGAGATATGACGGCTAGAGTTTAATGTAGAGATACAATTTACGTAGTGGGCCTCAAGCCCATAAGTAATATAATATAATATAATATCTAACACGCCCCCGCAGTCGGAGCAGTAGGAGGCTGGATGCTCAGACTGGATCGAAAGTCGTCAAAGAGAGCCGTCGGAAGTCCCTTAGTGAAGATGTCAGCGAATTGGTGCGAAGATGGTACATGGAGCACACGTACCTGACCTGTGGCAACTTTCTCACGAACAAAGTGTAAATCTAGTTAAACATGTTTGGAACGTTGGTGCTGAACAGGGTTGGCAGACATATAGACAGAGCTGACATTATCACAAAAAACAATGGTGGCAGTGAACAATGGACAATGTAACTCAAGAAGAAGGTTACGCAACCAACAAGACTCAGCGACGGCGTTAGCAACACCGCGATATTCAGCTTCGGCACTAGACCGAGACACGACATGTTGACGTTTGGAAGACCAAGAAAGACACAATAGCCAGAGGTGGAACGGCGAGTGTCAGGACAACCCGCCCAATCTGCATCAGAGTAGGCGATGAGAGAGAAATCTTGAGATTTTGTGAAGGTGAAGACCATATGAAAGAGTACCTTGAATATGGCGGAGGATACTCTTTAGAGCGTGAAAATGAGGTTCGCGGGGATCATGCATAACAAGACAAATTTGTTGGACAACATAAGAAATATCTAAACGAGTGAAAGTGAGATACTGAAGAGCACCCGCTAGGCTTCTGTAAAGTGAAGGATGAGAGACCGGAGACCCAGAAGAGGAAGATAATATTATTAGTTGTTCGAATCATGCGTTCAGCTTTACCATTTTGTTGAGAGGCATGTGGGCACGAAAAGTCGAAATATGATTCCATGTGAGTCAAAGAAAGATTTGAATTGAGAATTATCAAATTCACGGCCATTGTCACATTGAAAAGATTTGATGGAAGTGTTGAATTGTGTTCGAACATAGGCGTGAAATTTGACAAATATGTGATAAACATTAGATTTAGCACGTAAAGGAAACACTCATAAAAAAATGAGAGAAATCATCCAGTAGTAGTAAGTAATACTTAAAACCACTTGAACTTAAAATTGGAGATGTCCATAAATCAGAGTGTATATTTGGAATAGACTAGTGGTATGTGATGTAGAGGAAAAAAAAAGGGAGACGAGAGTGTTTTCCCAATTGACAAGCATAACAAAGATGGTCAAAATCGACCTTATTACAAGAAATTAAATGTCTAGAGTAAAGAAATTTAAAAATATGATCTCCATGATGTCCAAGATGGTGATGTCATGTAGAGGGAGATGTGTCGATGGATAGAAGCATGGAGGAAGATGTTGGAGCAGAAATGGAAGCATGAGAGACGGGATAGAGATCTCCGGTGCTATCACATCGGAGGAGAGGAGTCTGGATCTGTAAATCCTTCACAGAAAAACCATACGGATCAAATTCCACTGAACAAGAATTATCACGGGTAAACTTACGAACAGAGACAAGATTTTTAATAATTTTGGGACTCACCAAAACATTACGAAGATATAGTGAATGACAAGAAATAGGAATAGTAGTTTGACCAGTAAATGTGACAGGTAAAGATGCACAATTTCCAACAATTATTGAACTAGAATTAAACACGGTGAAAGAGAGAAAAGTGTACCTAGATTATGAGTCGTATGAGCCGATGCACCTGTGTCTATGTACCATTCATCAGATGGTTGTTGAAGTGTCATGGTGGAAAAGAGTGATGCAAGATCAGTTGGTGTGACTGGTGGCCCACCATTTTGATCCGGTTTGGGTGCTGCTTGGTGGACTACTGTAGTGGGCTGAAGAAGGTGTCACGTACTGGGCTGGAGCTGGGCCGAAGAGGGAGCTGGCAGGTAGAGGTGCTGCTGAGGAAGTGAGATGTGCTGCGTGCTGGAGTTGGGTCGCGTTCTGAAGCTGCTGCTGGTGGGCTGAAGCAAGCTGCTGTTGGGCTGTGAGTTGCTGAAGTTGGGCTGCAACTAATTGGACCTGCTCATGTAGTTGTTGCAATTGTGGGCTAATGACAGTAGGCCCAATACCTATATAATTCATAGAACTAGCATACTGAGATGGAAACACATTAAATTGAGATGAATTATTTTGTGGACGAAATTGAGGACGAAACTGAGGAGTCCTGGGTCTAGCACTAAGGATACCCGGTGCTTGAGGGAAATAATTAACTCCACCACGACCCGAGCCATTACTGTAACGACGCCCACGCCCTTGAGATCGACCTCGACCAAATTGTTGGGTGGGAGAAAAGTGGGGAAACTGAGGTTGAGAGATAAGAACAGTTGAATTATCTGGAGTGTGAGAAGATTTTTGACGTTACTCGGCGAGTAAAAGCATGGAGCAAACTTCATGAAAGGTGGGAAAATGAGTTTTATGTTGAATTACCTCAATGAGTGTGTTATAAGATTCAGGGAAACCGTGAAGTGCTTGGAGGACAAGATCTTGATCTTTAATGGGTTGGTTCACATCTGCTAAAGAATCAGAAATAATTTTGAGTTCTTGACAATATGCAATGATAGTTAAGGTGCTCTTTTTGAGATTTCGAAGTCGATGTTGTAATTGTAGGGCACGAGACATTTGATTATCACAAAATAACGAGTCAATAGATTTCCAAAGATTCAAAGCAGTAGCACTTGGTGTAAAAATATTAGATAACAGATCTGGATGTATTGTGGCATAAAGCCATGTAACAACTAAGGCATCAATACGATGCCAAGTGAGGTCAGGGTTTAGAGTAGTGGAGGCCGAGGAAACTGTATCAGACAAGACGGGAATTATAGGTTCGATATGATCTAATGCATTATGACTGAGACAGAGCATACGAAACATTTCACGTCATTGCTTATAACGAGGATTCTTAACAGTCAATTTGATTGGAACAAAATTTGCAGCATTTGTAACAGTGTATGCGAGGTGAAGAGGGCCAGAAGAGGCCGACTGATTTGGAGTCACGATGGGTGAATCCAAAGTCATGGTCGAGGTAGTAAAACTTTATATAAAATAAATCACGGTGGATACGAGGAAATAGGAATTGAATTTAGAATGACAAAACACAACACAGTATGTAAAGTCAAGGCATGCAGTAAAAGTCGAAATAGAGAAAAGATAAAATAACAAAGTACAGAAACAAGACAAAATAAGAATAAGCAGTAAAGGACGAAATAGAGAAAAGACAAAATAGCAAAGCACAGAAAAAGACAAAATAAGAATAAGGACGAAAGAGAAAACAACACTGAAGATGACAGAATAGAGAAAATAGAGAAAATACAACTAGCAAAAAAGGACAAAATAGAGAAAAGGACAGAAGAAGAGTAGAGATTTAGAACTCAAAAACCTGGTGAAGATGTGTATGGGCTAGCGCAGGAAGAGTGGAGAAAAATTGTTTTTCCCTCTGATACCATGAAAGAGTTTATATTGATGAATACTTGATGATTATAATGTGGAATAAATGCCTATATATATAGGCTCAATGATCTAGAGTTTACATGAGATATGACAAATAGGGTTTAATGTAGAGATACAATTTACGTAGTGGGCCTCAAGCCCATATAATATAATATCTAACAGTTTCCGCGGCCCTCTAGCTCTTCAGCTCCATCCTCCGTCACCTCTCCGGCTCTTCAGCTCCATCCTTCGCCACCTCAGTCGCTTCTCCGACGACACGATCGTCGCCGGTGTGAAACCTGACGCTGGAGTTTTCAAGTTTCAACGTCTCGCTCAATGTGTGCCCGAATCTAGGCGAGGCTCAATGCGTGCCCAAATCTTGGCGACATGAATGAGTTTCCGAAGGTGTTCGCGAGAATGGCCGATTTTGGTTTATATCCAGATGTGCTCACCTACAATATCGTCGTGAATTTCTGCACAAGATCCGATCGATCGGATCTGTTCATCTTTGTGCTTGGGAGGATCCTCAGGAGAAGATCCCTCTCCGCATCACCACTCTCCACTCTCTCGTTGTTGGTTACGTCGGCTTCAGTGAGATAGAAATGGCAGGGACGATGATTCAAGTGATTGAAGATGATATTCAGGTCAAAATTTCAATTGCATGTGCAAATGGTGTAGACTGATGAGAGAGAAACAAATGAATGACACAAAATTTTAAATTTAATGATTAGTTGAAGGTATTTTAGATTTTTTGTCATGAACTAAATACCGTTAGACTTAAGTGCCACGTTAGACAAGTTCAAGAGGTTTATAAACCAATTTCATCTTATGGGATAGTTAAGTGAAAAAATCGTATTGTACATGATAGCTAAGTGAAATTTTTCCTGGAAAAAATTATAAATATGAATCTACATCCAATAAAATAATCAAGGATTAAGCCTTTTCTTAGAGTCTAATTTGGTTACTTCTTTCGTTCTCAAAGAAGTTCACAAACAGAACTCTCTCTTTTTTTTGCTCAGCAAGAACTCTCTCTTTACAACTCTTTAAAACGTTCAATTAGGCAAATGAACACTAGATAGTTAATAACAGCACCTAAACTAGGACCAATTTATACTTTATTCATCTACATTTCTGTATATATTATTTGAACAAATAATTTCAACGAAACAGTCAAATGTTGATTTATGCGAACCATTTGAAGGGCTGAATCAAAGTCAAATTCAACCGTGTTCGGTATAATAGTTTCTACCACCCATAATTAAGATAATCTAAATATAAAATGTCATTTAACGTGTTATTGAGATTATTAATCAACTATAAATTCGTAGAAAACTCCATGTGCTCTTCACGTGAAATAGAAACATCAATTAATTACATATTAAAAAAGTCATATGTTTATCAATTCATTTATTTATTATATAAATTGACTAATATGTGATTCTCTCTTCAATATTCAATGCTCCACACACACTTCCACAAAACATTAAATAAATAATTAATACCTAAATTAATTCCTTTATTATATGCTACACATTGACCACTCCACTGTACTACACCAAATATTTTCCTATAAATAGCCACTCCATTGTCACCTTTGCCATCTCATCGTTCAATCCTATTTCATTATCCCACTCCCTTTCATCATTCCAAGCTCTATTTCCCTCAAAATAATTCCAATTCGTTAAGATCGATCAACCAATATGAGTTCTATAAGACTTTTATTTTTGGTCATTGTATTGACATCGCTCGTGTTAAGCAATTTAGCAGCACTGAGTGCAGAAGAAAGACAAGAAAATTACGAACTTGATAATAGTGTCAACAAGTTATCAGAAATTCAGAATCTTGACGATAACCTCAACGAGTCATCAGAAGATGATGACGACGATGAAGGTGAACAATTCTACGGGGCAGGGCGTGCGCTTTTGGGGAAGAAACGGAGAAGGAGACTGACGTGCAAGAAGAGACCTAGGGTTTGCCTTGCAAAGGGAAGTCCGGGGCCGAATTGTTGCAAGAAGAAGTGTGTGAGCTTGTTGAGGGATCGCATGAATTGTGGAAAGTGTGGGCACAAATGCAAGTACAACAAGATATGTTGCAATGGCAAATGTGTGAATCCATCTTTCAATAGGAACCATTGTGGTGGGTGCAATAGTGGTTGCCAAAAGGGAGAGTTTTGTCTTATGGGTCTGTGCAATTATGCATAGAAATAAAATAAATACATATGCTAAGACCAAATAAGTGTATTATTGGTCTACTGACCTATTCTTTTGTAATGATTATTGAACCGGCATTGTATCTTATTTAAAAGTTAATTCACATTCATCATTTTACCGGATTAAGAGTCCTCTGAGGGGAAATCTGTGTTTTACCCCATGATTAACATAGTATGTTACCACTATAAGATGAATTATATATGTTTATTTCGTGAATATTAATATTGATTTTTTTAAGAGTTACCACTGCTTAGATTTCTGGTCTTACACGACAGACCCTAATTGATGCAGTGCGGTCGAATAAGTCAGTATGCTGAATGTAGAACACCTGAAATTATCGCGAAAGAGTAGAATTTTGACAAAAGACTAGTGTTTTCTGGACAGAAACGGCGTTCTGAGCAAAACTCATGGTTATACCATAAAGTACAATGGATTTCGGCCATCCAAAATCATCTTGGGGGTTAAAATCGCAGTTTCTTAAGTTTCAAACAGTTTTTGCAATGTTAATAATTTGTTTTCTTTTCCAATAAGTTTAGGATTTCCTTTTTTACAATTAGGGTTTGGTTAGGTTTTGCCTATTTAAGCACTCTTATAAGTTTATTGTTAGGTAGTTTTTGAAGTTTAATAAAAAAATCGAGGTTTCCCTCAAATCTATCATCTTCGGTATTCGCAAGGATCAACAAATTTTTGATAAATAGTTCTTCCTAGCCACATACGCTATATCAGTTGGTATCAGATTTTCTTCGATCCTGAGGTATGTCGCATCGTAGACAACAACGAGCCACTCCCCAAGGTGCTAATGATGATCAAACTGAGTTACGACGTAAAAACGCTGAATTTCGACGTGAGAACGATGATTTGAGGCGACATGTTGAATTATTGACACGACAAATGGATGAATTGCGTCCTTTCGCCGATTGCCGGAATCGTTCACCCGAACGCCCTAACCAACGGTGGGAACAGGGTTTCAAGGTGGAAATTCCACAATTCAATATCAATCTTAAACAAGAGGAGTTCATAGATTGGCTATCATTCCCGATTTATGATGACTATGTTGAACTAAATGCAGATGCAGAATCTGGAATTGTAGAAGCACAATTGAGTCAACATGAGCATAATATTCGAGGAAGAGATGCTTTGTTAGTAAGGGATGAAACTTTATGCTGCGTCAACAATAGTTAAGAATAGTTTTTGGAAGGCATCGAGAGCTTGTACGATGAAGGCAGGACTGAAAATCTTGCAAGAGTAGCCGAAAATTATTGGGAGCCTTACATGTATATTGTTGCCTTAATCAGCAGCGAGAACCTAATACCAACATCATGTATCAACGATAGAAGGCTCAAATTCCAAGGTTGGGTAATCAATCAAGGGGTGTGTACTTTGATAAGGAAAGTCCAGAAATTCAACATAGAACCCGAGATTAAGTGTTACACATTTACGATCCAGCTTGCGAACAAGATGAGAGTACTTAGTACATCTGAAAATTCGGTAGGAGGTGCTAAAAAGATATGGGATCCCGAGGTGATTTTCCTTCTGAGGAGGATGTTGCGGATCCAGATTCGAGGTCGAATCTTCTCCATCCAGGAGAGAATGATGCAGTGCGGTCGAAGAAGTCGGTATGCAGAATGTATAAACACCTGGAGTTATCGCGAAAGTGTCGGATTTCGACAAAAGACTAGTGTTTTCTGAGTGGAAACGGCGTTCTGAGCAAAACTCATGACTTTCCATGAAGTACGATGGATTTTGGCCATCCGAGGTCATTTTTGGAGTCAAAATCGCAGTTTCTTAAGTTTAAGGCAGTTTTTGCAATTTTGATAATTTGTTTTATTTTCCAATAAGTTTAAGATTTTCTTTTTTACAATTAGGGTTTGGCTAGGTTTTGCCTATTTAAGCACTCTTATAAGTTTATTGTTAGGTAGTTTTTGAAGTTTAATAAAAAAATCGAGGTTTCCCTCAAATTTATCATCTTCGGTATTCCCAAGAATCAACGAACTTTTGATAAAGAATTCTTCTTAACCACGTACGATGCATTATTAATAGAGTTGGTAGGCTATACATGTTCAAATAGAGTTGGTAGGTAATAATAGTACCCCACCAATTTTAATTAAGTTAGTCGAGTATAGTTTGGACGTACTTGTCATATTATGCCGTAATAACGGTCATGTTAATAATAGTTGACTAACATAAACTATGTTGACCGGGTATATGTACTCCCGACCGACTATCTTGGACTAACATCTGATCGGGTATGCATACCATAATGATTTTCAGCCTATACGTCATTACCCATATATTTTTAATCCACTTGTGAGGCTTATTATGCATCAAGAAAAATAAAAAAGAAATTCATATGTGAATTCAAATAAATTAAAATTTAGTGTTAACTTTTGTATATTGAATATGGATCCATGTATTTTTCTGAGATTAACATTCCTTAACGCACACATTAATTATTTAATCATAGTTCCAGATACAAAACTTAAACATAAACATGTGTTGGTAAGAAAGATTTTTAAATAAACTGAGGCGATAAATTATAAAATTCTTAAATTAGTCTGTGCGCTTCACATGACAAGAAACCTCAACTATTAATACAATTAATTAATGGAAGCATATTTATTCACCTTCAATGTCCTATGTGTCGGTTCACCATCTTTTTCCATTTCTTCAAATTTTGAATTTACTCTATATCTTAAATATGTCAAATTTAATACATATGAATAAAACTTGGAAAATTCTATAAAAGCCTCTCCTCACTCTAATTAGATGTATAGGTGATTAAACACTAATTATAGTTGGTAATAAATTACCTAAATTAGGCCAATATTTCTTTTCCTTCTCTATTTAATTTGTCCAGCTGAATTTCAAACAGAGTCAAATGTTGAGTTCTATTGACTATGTAAGATCTAAGTCAAAGCAGTGTTGGGCACATTTCTACTAATTATTCATTAGAATTTGATTAGCATATAATTACTATTCTTAATTTATCTGTACTTTTTTCCACATCCATACAGGTGTCCCAACATTAGGAATAGAAAACTCTATAACGTTTGTGTGCTTCACATGATTTATACTTTTGTCTAATTTTAATTTTCAATTTAATGTTGTCTTAATTAAGTATCTCCTTGGATATGTTTGATCTTTAACAAACCACGAAGTAGAACGAAATTCAACAAAACAATTATTAACGTGACAAACTTTTTAAACAGAGAACGAAAATTTTGTAATATACGAAACACGTAAAATTAAAAGAGATTTAGAGTTATAATTAGTAGAGTATCATTTTGAGAAATATGTACGGTAAAGAACTGAATGAAAATACATTTTTACAAGTCCTGAAATTAAAATTCGTGTTCCCGAAGTACTACATCATTTGATACTACATTAGAGACCAACTATTGTGAAATTATTGGCCATGATCAAGAGCGACAGAGTCGCATTTTTATTTGATACATATTACGAAACTCTATATGGAGTTGATGCGTCGAGAGACCATGAGATAGTTGTTGTCTGTCCTTTTTGTCCGTTGTTTTCATGAATTTGACGTCAGTGGAGGTGCGTGGATGCGAAAAAGCCGATGTTTGAGATGATAAATTGAAGGTTTTAATTTGCAAAGTTTTCACAATCAATTAATTTAACTTTGATGAAGAAGAATTTGTGAAGAGTGGATGTGTTGGTCATTGCTTCAATGCCAATTGAAGTATACGGAAAAGAGATGTTCATTCACATTATCGGTTTATTGCATATTACCATGAGTACATTACATGTATCTACAAATACTTTTATAATATATTTTTGTTCTTATCGTATACTTATTATATACTCTCTTATTTCTAATATTTTTTTATTTTTAATTAATTTGTGTCGCGTGCGGTATTTTACACAAATAAATTGTAGAAATAATTGCAACTAGATAGACATCACGAAATACGTTTTGCACATAATTAGTCATTTAACATATTTTTAACTTGATAGTTTACTAAAATTCGTGTTTCTGCATTGCTTTCGCAACTCGGCGGCTTTGTCCTTTTCCACTTTGAGCTGTCAAAACAAAAGAAAATTAATTGATATACAAGACGTGTTTGGTTAAGTGTAATTAGTTACAATTATTCTTAAATTTAATATGACAAATATTCAAACAGTCACATGTGGAGCTTTTGAGAATCATATGAAGGGTTGGATCAAAGTCAAATTCAACAGTGTTGGGTGAGCTTCTACCAAATTCATAGAAAACTCCATAGCTAGTTAATTTGTGTGCTTCACATGAAATAGAAACCTCACTTAATTATATATTTAATTAACAAGTCATAGGTTTTTCGGTTCATTTTTCCTTTTCATATATATAATATTTTAGTTGACAAATGTGATTCTCTCTTCAATATTCAATGTTTCACATACACTTCCACTAACACATTAAATAAACATATAAGAAGTCTGTACTTAATAACTAATTAATTCTTTTACTATTATTATTTGCTACAATATTTGACCACTCCACTATACAACACACCAAATATTTTCTATAAATAGCTCTCTCCAATGTCACCTTTGACACAACATCTCTTAACCCTATTTCATTCTCCCAAAAGCATTCCAAAATTTATCCTCTCCAAAATTTTCAAGTTCATTAAGATCGACCTACAAAAATGAACTCCATGAAACTATTAATTCTAGTTATTGTCTTCACATTGGTTGCGCTAAGCAGTTTAACAGCACTGGGTGCAGAAGAAAGACAAGAAAATCACGATCTTGATAATAGTGTTAACGAGTTAACAGAAGCTCAGGATCTTGACGATAACATCAACGAGTTATCAGAAGATGAAGATGACGATGAAGGTGAACAATTCTACGGGGCAGGACGTGCGCTTTTGGGGAAGAAACGGAGAAGGAGACTGACGTGCAAGAAGAGACCTAGGGTTTGCCTTGCAAAGGGAAGTCCGGGGCCAAATTGTTGCAAGAAGAAGTGTGTGGACTTGTTGAGGAATCGCATGAATTGTGGGAAGTGTGGGCACAAATGCAAGTACAACAAGATTTGTTGCAATGGCAAATGTGTGAATCCATCTTTCAATAGAAACCATTGTGGTGGGTGCAACAGTGGTTGCCAAAAGGGAGAGTTTTGTCTTATGGGTTTATGCAATTATGCATAGAGATTAGTACATGCTAAATGCAAAAAAGTGTATTATCTTATTGGTGCTAGTGACCTAGCTATTCTTTTGTATTGAGTATTGAACCGCCATTGTATCGTATTTTGAAATTAATTCACATTCATCATTATAAAGACTCTTCTAAGGTGAAATATGTGTTTTACCGCATAGTTAAAATAGTATGTTACGACTATAGGATGAAATATGCTTATTTCATGAATATTAATATCGAATTTTTAAGAGACACTCTTAGAATATCAACTCAACTAAATGTTGAAGGACTAATTATAGTTTTATACTCTAACAATCACCACCACTGGATTTCTTGTTTTACACAACCAACTCCAATAGAGTTGTCCGGCTATAATTGTTCAAATCGAGTTGTTCGGTGATAAAACATTCTCACCACCAACTTTAATTGAGTGTAATTCTGATGTGATAGTCATATTATTTCTGGCTTAGTAACAGTCATATTAACAATAACAGACTAATATAGGCTATATCATGGTCGAGTATGGGTATTTTTGGCCAAGTGTTCCCTACAGGCCATACCCAACCAACATCTAGTCGAATATAAATACCCTACTAATTTTCAGCCTGTACCTGACCAATTGTTGGTTGGGTATATAACCCTTTCTTTCAGCACTGCACATATAAAAAATATCTAGATTTATTGATTTTTATTGATATATTTTTAATCCACCGTAAGATCTATGCATCAAGAAAAATTAAAAGGAGTTCATATGTGATTTCAAATAAATTAAACTTTAGCATTGACTTTCAATATTCAATATGGATCCATATATATTTTTCTACGTAAGACTAACATTCACACTGCACACACTAGTAAGTTGAAATGATCTATATTTTGTAAAATGTTGTAAGTGGAAGATAGATGGTCCTTTGGCACATGGGGTAAGGATGTAGATCTAACATAGGAACGGAAATTGTAAGGTGGGTTCGGGCGGTTTTGGCAGTCACGCCCTTATCTTCGTTAAAATCCGGGTGAGGATTCCCCAACTAATACATGAATTTTTCGTTTTTTGTTTCCTACTTTAAATAATGTTAAACATATCTATTTTTGATAGATGTTGTATTAACAATATATTTAAAATGTTATTATTTTGAAGTTTCCTCCTGTTTTTTCATTGAAACGGAAAATGGAGGGCTCACCCAATTATAAAAGAGTAGGGGTCGATAGACTATAGAATGAAATAATTTAAATAGAAGAATATTGGATGACACGTGAGGCAGGAAGAATGAGTTGGACTTGGCAAACTCTGGATTGAATATGCATAATAAAATATTATTTTGATAAAAATATATTTGAAAATATTATTATTCATTAAATATGTATTTTAAACCATAACCTTTTGAATTAATAGTATATATTTTTAATATATCAGGGCGGAGTGGAACGGAGCTAAAATAACTGACTTCGTCTTCGCTTCGTTTGACATATTTTTAACATATTTTAACATATTTTTTAGTGCAAAATCAAGATGTCGGTAAACATATTGCGTTAAAGTTGGTGCGACATATGACTTGTAAAATTAGACAATATATCGAAGACTTCCTGTTTTATGCACAGATGATGTACGTGCGAAGAAGTCAAAGCAAGACAGATTTAGGCAATGTCCAGCTGGAAAGAAGGCACGTCAGCAAGACCAAAGAAGGCGGCAACACCAACCTGCCACTTGCAAGAAACACAAGGCGGCAAGAGATTTCCTAATCGGAATTGGAATCCGATTAGGCAATGGGTTGCTATAAAAGCAGGTGCTACCCCCTTAGCAACTCAGTCCTTTCTCTGTGCTAAATTCTCAGAGCTCTTAACCGTGTAAGACTAGCGGATTGAGAGGCTGATCTATTTAGATAGAACATTATCGATCACAGACATCCATTCAAGAGGACTTGAGTGTTTGTGATCTATTGAGTTTTGTTCGTGATTGAAGACTTCACGAAGAAATTGTCGAAGACAAACTACGCCGAGCATAGGCTTGCTCGAAGGGTTGAATTGAGACGTTCTTAAAGACACGGGGAGTCACTGGTCGAGGTTGTTCACGGTGAGATCTCTAGTAGCTTAGGACAATAGCTTGTGTGATAGCTAGTTGATGCTTGAAGTTGTACTATTGACTACCGAATAGTGAAAACCTTTCCACTGACAGAGTGCCCCCAGATGTAGGTGCGGAGTCACCGAACTTGGTAAACATATTGTGTGTTTTCTATTTATTGTTTTAATATTTACAATCCATAAACCGTGATTAAACAAGATGTCAAACCAACCGTTACAACATTGTGTTCAAAATCTTGTTCCTGCTGAAAATCTGATTTATTTAGTTAGACAAGATGTCAAGAACAATGCGGAGACTATGTTCTTAACAACTTGTCAGCAAACAGATTCAGACAAACACAATATAAAATAGTAAATGGCAAACAACGACACACAAGATTGTTTACCTAGTTCGGTGCGATCTCACCTACGTTTGGGGGCTCTCGGCCAGTGAAAATATTTCACTATATGGTAATGAGTCAAAACATAAAAGTATACATGATCATCACACAGATCAATACCATATTCTACTATTACTAGTGCAAACCTATCTCAGGGACTCCCCCTGAATCAGAGACTCCGTCTTGATTCCACTCTAAGAGCACTCGCACTGCCCGAATGTAACAAGTCGCTGTTATGCACTTGTACGTGAACCTTTAATCACGCCTTCACATAAAACCCTCAATCACTCACACTTTATCTTCTGGAACGCATTAGGGTTACCATAATACTAGTCGATTTAGATTTCCCAAATCCTTGATGCCGATATCTTTTCAAAGTCTCTATCACGGCAGGAAGCTTTCCAGAATCATGATTCAATCAAGACTTACCAAAAGCCTTGTACATAGCTGGATCCTTCCAATCACAATATGTCTCCTATTTAAGGAAACTTTTTAATGATGCGATTTACAAGATGTTGAGATTAAACGTTTGACATGTTTCCTAACCAGATGCTATACATCTTTTGTATTGCCTAAAAAAACTAAACCAATAACAACCTATCAACACCTGCTACTTAACAGAATTTCAGAGTATCATTTTTGAGAAATATGTACGGTAGAGAAATGAATGAAAATACATTTTTGCAAGTCCTAAAATTAAAATTCGTATTCGCAAAGTACTACATCATTTGATACTACATTAGAGATCAATTATTGCGAAATTATTGTCCATGATCAGGAGCGACAAAGTCACATTTTTATTTGATATATATTACGAAACTCTATGAAGTTTATGCGTCGAGAGACCATCAAATAGCCATTGTCCGTCCTTTTTGTCCGTCGTTTTCATGAATTTGACATCAGTGGAGGTGCGTAGATGCGTAAAAGTCGATGTTTGAGATGATGAATTGGTAGGGTGAATTGAAGGTTTTAATTTGCAAAGTTCTCACAATCAGTTAATTTAACTTTTGATGAAGAATTTGTGAAGAGTGGATGTTTTGGTCATTGCTTTAATACCAATTCGAATATATGAAAAGGAGACGTTTATTCACATTATCGGTTGATTGCATAGTACCATGGAATACATTACATGTATCCATAAATACTTTTATAATTCTTTTTATTCTTATCGTATATTTATCATCAACGTTTTAAAAATTGGGTCATTCAGTTGATCAACGGAAATTTTTGCAACGCCAACCTAAAATTTTGAGTTCATTAGTTCTCGAAATCTATACTCATGACTAGCATCTAGTGTTTTCTAGTACATAATTTATTATGTTACTAGCTATGGAAAATGACCGTCTACTATTAACTATATTGGTCTTTCAAATGTTCGGTCTAAATTGTTAAATTTTTCGCTCCAAAAAAAGTTCAAATATATAGAACTGATCTTTACATTGCTTAAAGTCATTTTTTTCAATTAGGAAAATAAACACTAAATGTTTCATAATATGCCCAAAATAAGGACCAATCTATACTCTCTTCTTCCTAACATCTTCTTTTTCTTCATTCGTGTTGCATTATTTTGAGCAAATAAATATAAGAGATAAATGCAGTCACGTACACATAACAAAACACTTTTTGCACATAAGTTATTTACCCTACTTTTATCTTTACAACTAATTATTTTTGCATTGTTTTTAGGGATAATTACACTTTACCCATGCTAAAATGACCGATTTTACATTTTACTACAGCTAAAAAAAAGTTTACATTTTACAACAAAAAAAGTTCAAATATATAGAACTGATGTTTACATTGCTTAAAGTCATTTTTTTCAATTAGGAAAATAAACACTAAATGTTTCATAATATGCCCAAAATAAGGACCAATCTATACTCTCTTCTTCCTAACATCTTCTTTATCTTCATTCGTGTTGCATTACGTTGAGCAAATAAATATAAGAGATAAATGCAGTCACATACACATAACAAAACACTTTTTGCACATAAGTTATTTACCCTACTTTTATCTTTGCAACTAATTATTTTTACATTGTTTTTAGGGATAATTACACTTTACCCATGCTAAAATGACCGATTTTACATTTTACTACAGCTAAAATAAAATTTACATTTTACAACAGCTAATTGCGTATTTTTTACACTTTACACTAACGGTGTTAGATTTTGGATGGAAAATTTTCATGTTGTATGAAAAGTCGAAATTGCCCTCAATTATTAATCAAAATTTCAAATTGATGTCATTATTCATCAAATTATAATATTTATTAATAATATATAATTTATATTAATAATATATATTAATAAAAAATAATTATTTATAATTATTTAATAAAAATTAAAGGAAAACCTTTTTTCAATTATAAATTTTTAATAATTAAAATTAAAAGTAAATTAATTATTATTTATTATAATAATATCAATTAATAGTAATAATAATAATAATACTAATTATAAATAATAATAATAATTAATAATATATTAAAATTTTCAAATAACATAACTCTCTCGTACGAGTTTTGTTTCGGGCTCATATATTATATCAAATAAAAAAGAATTGGAAGTCAACAACTTTGAAGAAAGAAGTATTTGTCTATATATTATTAATAATTGATTTAATTTTACGTGATAAATAATTATTACCAAAAATATAAATAATTAATTATTAATAACTTTTTTAACATTTTGCTCTAACACTGGTAAATGTTGGACGGATTTTTTTTAAAGATTAAAAAATTTGTTGTCGTTGGATGGAATTTTAGACAAAAACTTATTCCTTCGAAATTGTTGAACTTATGATTTTATTCGATTTAATATATTATGAGCCCGAAACAAAGCTCGTATGAGTGAGTTATGTCATTCGAAAGTTTCACCATATTATTAATAATTAATATTTTTTAATTATTAAATATCAAAATAATATTAAGTTTTAATAAATAAATCTTTCATTAAAATTGTTGATCTTTCGATTTTCTTCGATTTGATACACTATGAGCCTGAAATGGAGTTCGTATGAGAGAGTCGTGTAATTCGAATGTTTCAATATATTATTAATAAATAATATTATTTGAATTATTAATAATTAAACCGGGTCTGACCGGATTTGAGTGGAGGTTGATCTTAATTAGGGAAGAAAACCCTAAGGGTATTTTAGTCTTTTTGTTATAAAATGGAAATTTTCATCCAAAATCTAACACTGTTAGGGCAAAGTGTAAAAAAACGCAATTAGCGATACTAAAATGTAAGTTTTTTTTTAACTGTAGTATAATGTAAAAATGATCATTTTAGCAGGGGCAAAATATAATTATCCCTTGTTTTTACGCAACTCGGCGATTTCGTCCTTGACCACTTCATACGACATAGATTAGTGGGACATAGGCAAAATTTTAAAAGTTTTGGAAACTATTTTACATGTGTACTGATGTACAAATATGTGAATTTATGTGAGCTATCAAAATTAAAGAAAATTAAGTGAATTATGTATAAAACATGTTTGGTTAGCTGTAATTAATTACAATTATTCCTAAATTATCGAAACAATCACATGTTTAGCCTTGATGAGAACCATCTGAAGGGTTGGATCTAAGTCAAATTCAACAGTTGGGTAAGTTTCTACTAATATCATAGAAAACTCCATGGCTAGTTTGTGTGCTTCACATGAAATTAATAGAAACCTCAATTGATTAAATATTTAACAAGTCATAGGTTTTTCAGGTCATTTCTCCTTCTCATATATTTATTATTTTAGTTGACAAATGTGATTCTCTCTTCAATATTCAATGTTTCACAAACACTTCCACTAAACATTAATAAATATATATGAAGTCTGTACTTAATAACTAATTAATTCCTTTACTATTATATGCTACAATATTTGACCACTCCACCATACAACACACCAAATATTTTCTATAAATATCTCTCTCCGATGTCACCTTTGTCACAACATCTCTTAACCTTATTTCTTCCTCCCAAAAGAATTCCAAACTTTATTTTCTCTCCAAAATTTTCAAGTTCTTTAAGATCAACCTACAAATATGAATTCCATGAAACCATTAATTTTGGTTATTGTCTTGAGATTGCTCGTGCTAAACAGTTTAGCGACGCTGAGTGCAGAAGACAGACAAGAAAATCACGAGTTATCAAAAGATGAAGACGACGATGAAGGTGAACAATTCTACGGGGCAGGGCGTGCGCTTTTGGGAAAGAAACGAAGAAGGAGACTGGCGTGCAAGAAGAGACCTAGGATTTGCCTTGCAAAGGGAAGCCCGGGCCGCATTGTTGCAAGAAGAAGTGTGTGAGCTTGTTGAGGGATCGCATGAATTGTGGGAAGTGTGGGCACAAATGCAAGTACAACAAGATATGTTGCAATGGCAAATGTGTGAATCCATCTTTCAATAGGAACCATTGTGGTGGGTGCAACAGTGGCTGCCAAAAGGGAGAGTTTTGTCTCATGGGTCTGTGCAATTATGCATAGAAATAAAATAAACACATATGCTAAGACCAAATAAGTGTATTGTTGGTCTACTGACCTATTCTTTTGTAATGAATCTGGCATTTTATTGTATTATGAAATTAATTTACATTCACTAATTACAGAATAAAGAGCCCTCTTAGGTGAAATTTGTGTATTACATATGGTGGTTAAAATATTATCTTACCACTATCTGATGAGTTCTGTTTGTAAACGTAGAATATTAATATTGAGATTTTAAGAGCCTCATATTCAAAATGTATTGATTTGTTGATCATATGAATTTGTTTTCACCTATATTAAACTTAAAATTTTAGTTAGATCGAGTTTTAACATAACATTAGAGATTGAGTTAATTTTTTTTTGTGTATATTGTCATTGATGTATTTTTATTCCACCCATAAGACCCATGCATGAAGAGAAATGCTAATATCAAAGTCAATAAATCATGTCAATTCTTGAATTTTTTTTGTGCTAGACTGTTGTTTTGAATAAGTTAGAGTTGCAGATTTTATAATTGGAGTATCATGCATAATTTTAAAACATAACGATGGTCACTGGCGACGGTAAAGTTGTTGGTGGACAGACCCGCTGTGAGGGAACCGATTTGCCCAAATCGATTCATACCAACTCACTAATCCAAGCTGGTCAAACTTAACTTAGGCCGGGATTTTAATTATTTGAACCAGACAAATTTAAACAGTGGAGGTTATTTTAGCCTTGAAAAAACTATCGAGATGAACAAAATGGCAATTCAAAGGAAACAGGAGGTCCTTGGTGTCGATGAGTTGATCCGGTTAAATCTAATGAACTGGGAGGATTTAAATTTCGTGATGCCCATATTGTTCGCAGGGTTGATCGAGGAAGCTGGCTTAATTCGGTCTGCAGCAAAATCACGGGGTTTCTCCATCCGTATGAGTTGGAGGCCGTGGCTCTGCATGATGCTAATCGGTTTTAGTCGATTGTTTTCGGGGTTATCAGAGACGTCTGGGTAAAACATTCCGTAGCAGGATCACGTGGTTTCTCCATCCGTATGAGTTGGAGGCCGTGGCTCTACATAATGCTAAACGGGTCGAACTGAACAATTTTGGAGAAATCATTAGTGAACGATGTTGCGTAATATCCATTATCATAACTTTTGTTATTTGTTTTCCTCGTAATCAAATGGCTCACAAATTGGTCATGTTTATTTTAACTAACAGTAGTTGGGATTATGGTGAGAGTCTGTCCCACCATCTGTAGCTTCAGTTGTCCAGTTTGATGCCGGGTTAGTTGCTATTTAATTAATAAAATTCGTTTTTCCTTCAAAAAAAAGTGAGTAAATATGACAATTTTAAAATTTGGTGTATCAATATTAAAAAACGTATTTATCAGGCATATTAATTCTATGCAGTTATTCCAACTGCCACAGAGGTTGATTGAGGACATTGGGAGAATGTTCAATAAATTCTGGTGGAAAGGACGGGCAGAGGGTAGGGGGATTATATGGCGCAAATAGGATGTTTCTGCAAACACAAGGAACTGGGCGGTATGGGATTCTTGCACCTAAAGGAGCATAACCTGGCACTCTTGGGGAAACAAGCTTGGAGGATACTGACAAATCCCTCATCTTTGCCATCAAGGTTGCTGAAGGCGAAGTACTACCCCCGCTCCACGTTTCTCGAAGCTCCAATAGGGCATTCCCCGAGTTATATTTGGAGAGGAATATGTGCAGGGCGAAGTGTGGTAAACGAGAAAGCCCGCCGCAGCATCGGACCAGGAAATGTCCCTATCCTGAGCACCCCTTGGCTAACAGGCGATACAACATATGTCAATGCCGAGACAACTCACATTGATCCACATACCTTAGCACATATGAAAGTTTCAGATCTATTTCTTCCAGAATGTAGGGCATGGAACGTCAATAAGGTCAGAGCTATATTCGACCTAGATACATGTAATAGAATCTTCTCCATAATCCCTAGCATGTACGGGGATACCGACCACTGATTTTGGGAAGCGGATAGAACATGTGCATATACAATGAGAAGTGTATACATGGTTCTCTACTCGTCAGGAAACCTGTGGAACTCATCGACAGCCGCACCGTATTGGAGAAGGGTTTGGAAGTTAAAGGTACCACCGATGGTAAAGGTATGCTTCTGGAGAGCTATATCGAATCTCCTTCCGACAAGAGCCTCTCTGTCTCAAAAGGGAGTCCCTATTATTACAGAATGCCTATTGTGCAGAGAGGGAGAGGAAATGGGGGATCATTTGTTCTTGAAATGTCGAGTGGTGAAACCAATGTGGGAGGATAGGTTGCTGACCGGAGTCAAGAGCAGAATGGTGACAAGTCCAAAGGTGGCAGACTGGACAACATGGGGGATAGGTGAAGACGAAACCAGCCTAGTGGCACTATGCTTCTGGGCCATTTGGGGAGCGAGAAATCAATGCATCTGGAAGGGGGAGGCGTTTCACCCATCCAGGGTAGCTGCAAGGGCGAAAGCATATCGTAAATTATGGACAGTGTCTGGACCAGGGGCAATCAGCACAGGGCAAGGACAAAGAGAGTCAACACCACATTGGTGTCCTCCCACAGAGGGAGCTGTGCAGATAAATGTAGATGGAGGTATAGACACAGAGGAAGGATTTTGGAGTGTAGGGCTCGCATATAGGGACTCTGAAGGCCAATTAGTAGAGGGACTCTGCAGATGTTTCACGGGACATCTCCCCCCACCCCCCCCCCCCCCCCCCCCCCCCCCCCCCCTAGAAGAGGTGGAGGCCGTGAGTGTCAGAGAAGCACTTTCTTGGGTGAAATGAAGACATCTAGCAACAATAGAGATTGAATCAGACTGCCTACAAGTAGTAAACAACATAAGGAGGGGAAGTCGAGAGGGGAACAAGGTTGGTGGTATCATCTATGACTGTTGCTTGATTCTTTCCATGTTAGGAGCAGGGGTTTCAATTTCTTATACATCCAAGTCTTGTAACTCGGTGGCTCATGAGCTAGCCAAGTATACTTTAACTTACATTAGTTGGGATTAAGGTACGGGGTTTGTCCCACCAACTGTAGCCTCAGCTATCCGGCTAGATGCCGAGTTAGTTTTTCATTAATTAAATAAATACATACTTACTTAAAAAAAAATTGTCTTTATCTATGGATGTTTTTCCTTTTAGAATTAAAATTAATGTTTTAAATATATCACATGTAATATACATGAATAAAAAAATAAACCATAAAAAATGAGTTTGAAATAGATTATTTATTATAAATAAGTTGGTTCAAAATTCAAGTGATTAGTTCATATTTGTGCTCTTTTACCACCTTAACAGCCACCAATTAATTTCGGTGACAACCATTATTTCTATATGTTTTCTCGTATCGCTTTCCCAATCATTACATGCGCAGTCAAACGTTGGTTTGTCATAAACTAAACCAACAACGCTGTCTGAGCACAAGAAACAAAAAAATTCTAACAATTCAAAACTTGGAAAATTCTTTAAGAGCCTCCCATTGCTTCTAATTAGGCAATTAAACACTACTTGGTAACATGGCTTAAATTAGGCCAATTTTTTCTCTCCTTTTTTGTGCCTATTTTGTCCAGCTGAATTTGAAATAGAGTCAAATATTGAGTTCTATGGACTATATATATATATGGAATGGGAGGGTAAGAACAAAGTCAAAAAGCAGAGGTGGGCACATTTATACAAATTATTTACTATAGAATTTGATCAAAATGTGATTAGTATTTAGGGTAAATCTACATGACCCTTTAATTATACGCGTGTCTCACATGACCCCCCTTAATAACAAAATCAATTTGTGAGATGCTTTAGCTATCCAAAAATTCCACATTACCTTTTTTTGTTGACTTTTTTCAAAATTCTGTTAAGTTTTTTGTGAAATGACGAAAATACCCTTCTATCTGAAAAATTAAAATAGATAAATAAAAATGATTTTGAATTTTTTTTTTTCTAATTTTCTCGTTGTACAAAATTAAGTATAAACTTTTGTCAATAGTAAAAATAATTTTTTAAAAGTTTTTTTATAAAAAAGATAAAAAATTACTTTTACACATCGTTTTTTATTTTTATTAATTTTTATCAATAATTGTTTTTAAATAAAAAATTAATACTAAAATATTATTTTTATTCTTTATTTTGTATAACGAGAAAATAGAAAAAAGTTCAAAATCATTTTTATTTATTTATTTTCATTTTTCAGATATAAGGGTATTTTCGTCATTTCACAAAAAACATAACAGAATTTTGAAAAAAGTCAACAAAAAAAGGTAAAGTGGGATTTTTAGATAGTTAAGGCACCTCACAGATTGATTTTGTAGTTAAGGGGGTTATGTGAGACACGCGTATAATTAAGGGAGGTAATGTGAAATTTACTCTAGTATTTAATTTAACTCTATAATTTATTCGACAATTCTAATTTAGGGAATGTTGGTTAAGCTCCGTGCTTTCTTATTTATTCTAATACACATTCATATATACAACAGACGAGTGAAAATTGGTTATATATCCATCGAAATTGTTTCAAGAAAATAGACTTGGGTGTGAATGAGAAATCGATCATGCATGTACTTAATCTAATCAAAATGAAATGCATAGACTTGTTGTATAATATGGGTAATGAGAAATTGGGGATTTAATTGATAATATGAGATTTAATCTATACAATCTTTTATCATTATTTGTGAATGTGTTACCGTTTAAGTGTTATATTTATTTTTCTTTTGTCCAATCCCAAGTATCTTTTTCATTTTTGCATTCAAGTTGCATTGTTTTAAATTTCTTGAAACATGTTTCAACAAATTCGTTTTTACGATCTATTGTTGTAGCTTTAATAAATTTTTATCATTATTTGTGAATTCGTTGCTATTTAGGTAGACATTGCACACACATTTGTCCGACGAGACACTCCATATCTCGCTGGTACAACCCCACTACCGATGAATCAGTCACGACAAATAGTTCGCCTGGTATGCCTAGCCGGCGACTTCGGTCGACCAAGCCGACACCTCAAAGTGCGCTGACTTGGTGCCTCTCAGCAGTAGTACATATATTTCAACCTTTTTAATCTTCCCCAAATAGACACCAAAATATTCAATCTAACGATCGACTTACATACTTTTATGTAGTTTTGTTAATGTATCAATTTCGTCCTACTTTATATAGGTTTTGAACCTCCGTGTAAACCTTAATATAGCACTTAATACCTCTCATAACATATTAGAAAGTGAAAAACATTAATAGTTAGAATATTGTATGAAATTTTGATTAGATAGTTATGCAAGATGTCACACATAATGTTACGTATAATGCTATAACACAGTGTACGATAACTTGCGTAAATAAAGACGGACAGTAAATATCAAACGTAATAAACAACGACACACCAGATTGTTTACCCAGTTTGGTGCAACATCACCTACGTCTGGGGGCTATCTGCCAGTGGAAATGTTTCACGATATGGTAATACGTCAAAACATACAAGTACCTATGATCATCACAAGATCTATACTTTATGCTACTATTACAAGTGCAAACCTATCTCAGGGTCTCTCCCTGAATCCAAGACGTCGTCTTGATTCCACTCTTCGAGCAATCGCCTTGCTCTGTCAGTTCAAGTTGTCGTTGAACGTTTGGTTGCATGCAGTCTTCACTCACGCGATCAGTAAATCCTCATGCACCTAACTCTCAATAGTTAATGTGATACACAATATTCTCAGCACAATACACAGCTTCTCAACCCGCAAACTTTTACGTTTAAGAGCTTTGTATAATATTGTTAGGAAACAATAAAAGACCACACGATTGCTAAGGGGGTAGCCTGAACTTTTATAGCAATCGAGTATGAGTACTAACCCTATTGAGTTTCCTTTTTTTCACCGTCTTTCTTCTTTCCAGAATTGGAGACGCGCTGGAAAACGTGTGGTAATACCTTATTTCTAGTTTGTGTTTACATACAGCTGGAGCTTCATAATCCTTGATTTAGTCGTACTTTATGAAAGTAGGCAATTTTCTTGATTTGCGTCGAACAAAATGTCAGCCGAGATGTTAACAACAATGTCATCCAAGATGTCTCATACAATGTTTCGACATCTTTTATAACATCATTTCTAGTTCCTTAAAAATAAGTCAATCATCAAAAATGTTATAACTACATTATACAAACTAAAGCAATAAAAATTAATTATATTAAAGTGAAATAACTGATTCTTAAATGTACTAAAATGTCACTGTTCTTTGTATATAATTTGAAGGGATAATTACACTGTCCCTGCTAAAATGATCACTTTTACATTTTACTAGAACTAAAATAAAAGTTTACATTTTACTATTGCTGATTGCGTTTTTTTTACACTTTACCCTAACATTGTTAGATTGTGGATGAAAAATTTTATTTTATAATAAAAAGACCAAAATACCCTTAAAGTTTTCTTCCCTAACTAAGACCAACCCCCACTCAAATCCGGTCAGACCCGGCTTAGTTATTAATAATTCAAATAATATTAATTAATAATTAAATTAATATTATTTATTAATAATATATTGAAACTTTCGAATTGCATGACTCTCTCATACGAACTCCATTTCGGGCTCATAGTGTATCAAATCGAAGAGAACCAAAAGATCAACAACTTTAATGAAATATTTATTCATTAATACTTCATATTATTTTGATATTTAATAATTAAAAAATATTAATTATTAATAATATATTTAATTATTAATAATATGGTGAAACTTTCGAATGACATAACTCACTCATACGAGCTCTGTTTCGGGCTCATAATTTTTCAAATCGAATAGAATCATAAGTTCAACAATTTCGAAAAAAAATAAGTTTTTGTCTAAAATTCCATCCAACAACAACAAAAATTTTACTTTTTAAAATAAATCCGTCCAACATTTACCAGTGTTAGAGCAAAATGTTAAAAAAAGTTATTAATAATTAATTATTTTTATTTTTGGTATTAATTATTTATCACATAAAATTTAATCAATTATTAATAATATATAGACTAATACTTCTTTCTTCAAAGTTGTTGACTTCAAATTCTCTTCGACTTGATATAATATATAAGCCCGAAAAAACTCGTATGAGAGAGTTATGTTATTTGAAAGTTTCAATATATTATTATTAATTATTATTATGTATAATTAATATTATTATTACTATTAGTTGATATTATTGTAATTATTAAGAATTAATTTACTTTTAATTTTTATTATTAATAATTTATAATTAAAAAAATGATTTACTTTTATTAAATAATTATAATTAATAAAAAAATATTTAAGGGATAATTACACTTTGCCCCTGCTAAAATGATCACTTTTACATTTTACTACAATTAAAAAAAAAGTTTACATTTTACTATCGCTAATTGCGTTTTTTTACACTTTGCCCTAACAATGTTAGATTTTGGATGGAAATTTTCATTTTATAACAAAGAGACCAAAATACCCTTAGGGTTTTCTTCCCTAATTAAGATCAACCTCCACTCAAATCCGGTCATACCCGGTTTGATTATTAATAATTCAAATAATATTAATTAATGATTAAAATAATATTATTTATTAATAATATACTGAAACATTCGAATTACACGACTCTCTCATATGAACTCCATTTAAGGTTGATAGTGTATTAAATCGAAAAAAATCGAAAGATCAACAACTTTAATGAAAGATTTATTTATTAAAACTTAATATTATTTTGATATTTAATAATTAAAAAATATGAATTATTAATAATATGGTGAAACTTTCAAATGACATAACTCACTCATACGAGCTTTGTTTCGGGCTCATAATATATCAAATCGAATCAAATCATAAATTCATTTCGAAGAAATAAGTTATTGTCTAAAATTTCATCCAACGACGACAAATTTTGTAATCTTTAAAAAGAATTCGTCTAACAATTACCAGTGTTAGAGCAAAATGTTAAAAAAGTTATTAATAATTAATTATTTATATTTTTGGTAATAATTATTTATCACGTAAAATTAAATCAATTATTAATAATATATAGAAAAATACTTCTTTCTTCAAAGTTGTTGACTTCCAATTTTTTTTGATTTGATATAATATATGAGCCCGAAACAAAACTCGTACGAGAGAGTTATGTTATTTGAAAGTTTTAATATACTATTAATTATTATTATTATTTATAATTAGTATTATTATTACTATTAATTGATATTATTTTAATAAATAATAATTAATTTACTTTTAATTTTAATTATTAAAAATTTATAACTGAAAAAATGATTTCCTTTTATTTTTATTAAATAATTATAAATAATAATACTTTTTATTAATAAATATTATAATTTGGTGAATAATGACATCAATTTGAAATTTTGATTAATAATTGAGGGCAATTTCGACTTTTCATACAACATGAAAATTTTCCATCAAAAATCTAACAACGTTAGTGTAAAGGGTAAAAAATATGCAATTAGCTGTTGTAAAATGTAAACTTTTTTTTAGCTGTAGTAAAATGTAAAATTGGTCATTTTAGCATGGGTAAAGTGTAATTATTCCTATATTTAATGATGATAATAAATTATTGGGATAATTACACTTTACTCATGCTAAAATAACCGATTTTACATTTTACTACAGCTAAAAAGAAAGTTTACATTTTACAACAACTAATTGCATATTTTTTACACTTTACACTAACGGTGTTAGATTTTGGATGGAAAATTTTCATATTTGTATGAAAAGTCGAAATTTCCCTCAATTATCAATCAAAATTTTAAATTGATTCCATTATTCATCAAATTATAATATTTATTAATAATATATAATTTATATTAATAATATTTATTAATAAAATAATAATTTATTAGTATTAATTATAATTATTTAATAACAATAAAAGGAAATCATTTTTTCAATTATAAATTATAAATTATTAATAATTAAAATTAAAAGTAAATTAATTATTAAAATAATATCAATTAATAGTAATAATAATTATTATAAATAATAATAATAATATATTAAAACTTTCAAATAACATAACTCTCTCGTACGAGTTTTGTTTCGGCCTCATATATTATATCAAATCAAAGAGAATTGGAAGTCAACAACTTTGAAGAAAGAAGTATTTGTCTATATATTATTAATAATTGATTTAATTTTACGTGATAAATAATTATTACCAAAATATAAATAATTAATTATTAATAACTTTTTTAATATTTTGCTCTAACACTGGTAAATGTTGGACGAATTTTTTTTAAAGATTAAAAATTTTGTTGTCGTTGGATGAAATTTTAGACAAAACCTTATTTCTTCGAAATTGTTGAACTTATGGTTCTATTTGATTTGATATATTATGAGCCCGAAATATAGCTCGTATGAGTGAGTTATGTCATTCGGAAGTTTCACCATATTATTAATAATTAAATATATTATTAATAATTAAATATATTATTAATAATTAATATTTATTAATTATTAAATATCAAAATAATATTAAGTATTAATAAATAAATATTTCATTAAAGTTGTTGATCTTTCGATTCTGTTCGATTTGATACACTATAAGCCTGAAATAGAGTTCGTATGAGAGAGTCATGTAATTCGAAAGTTTCAATATATTATTAATAAATAATATTATTTTAATTATTAATTAATATTATTTGAATTATTAAAAATTAAACCGGGTCTGACCGGATTTGAGTGGAGGTTGATCTTAGTTAGAGAAGAAAACCCTTAGGGTATTTTGGTCTTTTTGTTATAAAATGAAAATTTTCATCCAAAATCTAACACTATTAGGGTAAAGTGTAAAAAAACACAGTTAGCGATAGTAAAATGTAAACTTTATTTTGAATTGTAGTAAAATGTAAAAGTGATCATTTTAGCAGGGGTAAAGTGTAATTATCCCTAAATTATTTTTTTTATTAATAAATATTATTAATAGAAATTATATATTATTAATTAATATTATTAATAAATATTATAATTTGATGAATAATGACATCAGTTTGAAATTTTAATGAATAACTGAGGGCAATTTTGACTTTTCATACAACATGAAAATTTGTTATCCAAAATCTAAGACCGTCAGTGCAAAGTGTAAAAATATGCAATTAACTGTTGTAAAATGTAAAAAAATAAAATTTAGCCGTAGTGAAATATAAAATAATGGGCAAAGTGTAATTATCCCTAATTTAAAACATCGGCAAATATTTTGGTCAGAAGTGTTTTTTCAATTATATT
Source organism: Geranium rotundifolium (assembly GCA_963920655.1). NCBI lineage: Eukaryota > Viridiplantae > Streptophyta > Magnoliopsida > Geraniales > Geraniaceae > Geranium > Geranium rotundifolium. The sequence goes on from OY987319.1 coordinate 34,106,433, forward strand.
GGTCTGCAGTCAAAAGTTTGATTTGTTATAAACAAAACATAGCATTGTCCGAATAAAAGAAACAAAAATGCTAATGGACCAAACCAATAAGTCAACTCTTGGGAAAATGAAACAGTGTGTTAGTTAAGTATTTCAAAGAATGTCTAATTGGTACAGAAGTGTTATCTTTTTGTTTATTTCAACTCCACGTGAAAATATAACTTGAATTTTATAAACTATTTCATTTACTCTTTTTCTCAAATAGTCTTTAACTATACTTATTTAATCCCTTAAAAGTAACATGAGTATTTCAATTCAATTAGTTAAATAATTTATTTCATTCCCACGTCCACTGTTATTATTTTAAGGTTTGAATTTGGGGTTTTGGAGATCTTTTACTGGTTCCAATTTTGCCTAATATCATATCCATATTTGACCACTCCACTAAGGCACTAACCATAGAAGGCCTAACTCTGCATTTTCCCTTATAAATACCCGTTTTATTAAAATTTCTTCAACATCATATCTAAGCCTTCTTCTCTCTCAAACCCCTTACAAGAAACTCACATACACCATCTCGATCTATTTATAATTCCGGTTCTTTTTTCCCGTGAAAAAAAATCTGTTTAAAACCGAGTTACAAAACACGGACTGAAAGAAAATTTTATTTTAAAAAGTTATTATCAGTCGCGCAGTTTGATTATTTCTTATTTACAACATTCATGAAGCTTGCGATGGTAGTATTGGTTACAATGACAGTCCTTGTAGCTATAATGCTAGAAAGTGAGGCCATAAAAGATGATACCAACACGGGGGATATGGACACGGATGAAGATTATGAAGCGAGTGTGGAGTATTTTGGGATAGGGCGAGCTCTTTTGGGGAAGAAACGGGGGCAGGAGACTGACGTGCAAGAAGCGACCTAGGGTTTGCCTTGCAAAGGGAAGCCCGGGGCCGAATTGTTGCAAGAAGAAGTGTGTGAGCTTGTCGAGGGATCGCATGAATTGTGGGAAATGTGGGCACAAATGCAAGTACAACAAGGTATGTTGCAATGGCAAATGTGTGAATCCATCTTTCAATAGGAACCATTATGGTGGATGCAACAGTGGCTGCCAAAACGGAGCGTTTTGTGTTCTTGGTCTCTGCAATTATGCATAGGACTATAGTCTATAGGGGATGAGAATTATTTTTTTTAAACAATCATTTTTTTTATTCTTTAATTTATTGCAAACAATGTTAAAATTCATTATAATTTTTTTCTTCAAGTTTGAGTGATGCTAAATAAATTTCAATGAGGAGCATGTTCTACAATTGAAAATGTTGTGTTAATTTATTTGATTGTTAGAATATGAGTTTCATTTGATTGTTACGTTATATTCACAACCACAACCACAAAATATAGTTAGGAAACAACAAACATTTTGCATTGTATCTTAAAAAGTATTAATTAAAATATGGGTAAACTAGGTATAGTCATCCCCAACTATACCCAAAAGACACATAGCTATCCCCAACTTTTAAACTGGGCACCTAGAGATTGAAAATGGACACTTAGCACCTACCGTTAGATTTTCTGTTAAAATTTTTAGTAAAAAGACGAAAATGCTCTTGGTCAGACTTCAAATTTTCAAAATCATGCCATTGTAAAAAAATTGTTCGCCGGAGACTTGGCGGAGACGTCGGTGGTCGAATCCGGTGCTGGCGAACGCAGTAGGAGGATCGGAGACGAGGCCGGCAGGGAACGTGATGGTTGTGGAGAAGCTTGATCGGAAAACACACCAAAACTCATAAATTGCATGTTTTGAAAATTTGAAGTATGGCCAAGGGCATTTTCGTCTTTTTACTTAAATTTTTTACAGAAAATCTAACGGTAGGTGCTAAGTGTCCATTTTTAATCTCTGGGTGTAGTTAGGTGTCCAGTTTGAAAGTAGGGGATAATTATGTGTCTTTTGGGCATAGTTGTGGATGACTATGTGTAGTTTACCCTTAAAATAATGGGTGGTCTATGACTTATAGTAATGTTGGACAAAAGTGTCCAAAAACGATAAAGTTAAAATATGTTTTAATTTATGACTTGGTCAATCTGAGCTGTGATTCAGATTCAGATTAATGTGAAACACGTTCCTATAATCTGGTATATGAGATATTTTCAACGGTATATCATGAGCTCTAAACGGACAAGAGGTGAATGAGAAATTGAACCTCAAAGATAACCATTTAAAACGATGTTGTTGAAAAATTGTTTCGTAATGCTTCTCAAAAGTTGTGCACATCTAATGTTTTCTTAAAAGTGCCACATGCAAAGAATATTAGCTTATCACATGATATATATAGTAGCATGCTTTCGCATGCAGGGGGTGCAAATAATTGGGGCGATAAGCGAGCTCCGGGCTTAAAATTGTGTGCGCCCGCAAGACACGTGGAAAGCAAATACTGCACGCGCACAAAATTTTTGTTTCGGCCCTCACTTAAGAATTCGAAAGGATAGTAATTAGCTGTCATGGTTTATCCTTAACCTAATTTTGTCGCTCATAATTACTTTTCAATACAATTTCGAAGTCATTCTCTAATACGCATTAGATTAATTACTCATAGCGAGAGGGTGCACATTTAAATCGATATATATATATATATATATATATATATATATATATATACACAAATCATGTTAGAACAAAACTCTTTTGTGAGAACGTGATAACAGAGTTTGGCCATTGAAAATAAGTGAATGTCCAACGAAAAAGGTATGACCATTGAAAATAAGTGAATGTCCAATTGTTCTCACGTTCACATGAAACATTTGGTTCTCAATGGAATATTTCCCTATATACATATATGTTCAACATTGAAAGTGTGATATCCAACATTGAGAGTGAAATTATACTCCCACTGGTGAACATTCCACTCCGAACGAGAAAGTTGAACAATACGCTCTGCTGCACAAAAATTCAAAATTGCCCCTCACTTAAGTGCACAGTGCGCGCATGCCACATGTCGCGTGCTGTTTTAATCTCGCAAACACTGAATGGCTTGATATCCTATGTATATAATTACATCCAGCTACAAATCCACTGTACTGGCGAACCCATCCGAACAGGGGATCCAGCCATTCAGTGTTTGCGAGATTAAAACAGCACGCGACATGTGGCATGCACGCACTATACCCTTAAGTGAGGGGCAATTTCGAATTTTTGCGCAGCAGAGCGTACTGTTCAACTTTCTCGTTCGGAGTGTAATGTGCACCAGTGGGAGTGTAATGTCACTATCAATGTTGGATATCACACTTTCAATGCTGGACATTACACTCTCAATATTGAACATTACACTCCACTGTTGACATTACACTCTTACGGTTGACATTACAATCTCAATGGCATGTATAGTCTCCACTTGAGAGTGTATAGTCTACACTTGCGAGTGTGTAGTCTGCACTTGCAAGTGTATAGTCTGCACTTGCGAATGTCTAGTCTGAACTATGTTGACATTACACTCGCACAGTTGACATTACACTCGCACGGTTGATATTACACTCAGAATGAGAAAGATGAACAGTACGCTCCGCTGCAAAAAATTCAAAATTTTCCCTCACTTAAGTGCACAGTGCGCGACATTACACTCTCACGGTGGGACATTACACTGCCACGTGTCGCGCGCTCTTTTAATTGCACGAAAAGCAACATCCATGATGTGTTCGTTCGATTTAGACGGGTTGGGCGTTTGTAGTGGAGTGTGCCCCTATATATATATATATATATATATATATATATATATATATATATATATAGGGAAGCATTCCATTGAGAACCAAGTGTTTCGTGAGAACGTGAGAACAGTTGGACATTCACTTATTTCCGATGGACATTCGATTATTTTCAAAACCATACATTTTTCGTTGGACATTCACTTATTTTCTATAGACATTCACTTTCATTGGATATAACATTTCCCATTGGACATTCACTTACTTCCGATGGACATTCACTTATTTTCAATGGACAAACTCTGTTCTCACGTTCTCACAAAAGAGTTGTGTTCTCACATGATTTGTCCTATATATTCAGCTACAAATTCACTGTACTTGCGAACCCATCCGAACAAAGGATCCACCCATTCAGTGTTTGTGAGATTAAAACAGCACGCGACATGTGGCATGCGCGCACTATGCACTTAACTGAGGGGCAATTTCGAATTTTTGCACAGCAGAGCTTACTGTTCAACTTTCTCGTTTGGAGTGTAATGTGCACCAGTGGGAGTGTAATGTCACCCTCAATGTTGGACATTACACTTTCAATGTTGGACATTACATTCTTAATGTTGAACATTACACTCCTAAGATTGACATTACAATCTCAATGGCATTTATACTCTCCACGTGAGAGTGGATAGTCTACACTTGTGAGTGTGTAGTTTGCACTTGCGAGTGTGTAGTATGCACTTGTGAGTGTATAGTCAGAACTATGTTGACATTACACTCGCACGATTGACATTACACTCCGAATGAGAAAGATGAACAATACGTTCTACTGCGCAAAAATTCGAAATTACCCCTCACTTAAGTGCACAATGCGCAGCATTACACTCTCACGATGGGACATTACAATGCTATGTGTCGCGTGCTTTTTTAATCGCGCGAAAAGCAATAGCCATGATGTGTTCGTTCGATTCGGACGGGTTGAGCGTTTGTAGTGGAGTGTGCCCCTATATATATAGGGATACATTCTATTGAAAACAACCCAAATGTTAGAACGTTGTATGGCCATAGGATCAACTTCAATCCAACGCGCGATATTATTTGTAAATCTAAACGTGTGCGCGCTTCATCAACACAGAAAGGGAAAATTGGGAATCAACAAAATCTAATTAAGGAAACCGTCCATGTAACTCGGAAGAGATTGTTCTAATCGTCAACAAGAAATCCTAATTGCAATGAAACATGATACTGTTATAATTAATGGTGATTGTGATTACACTTGCGAATAATTCTAAAACTGTGGAAATCAACATTTGGGTATGAAACCATAGATGGAACTATGATCAACAACTACACAGAAACAGAAGGCACACCAGGTTCTTCATTTGAATCTTAACATTCAACAAAACTGAAAAAGAGCAACTTTATGGGTTCATTTTCAATTCTAACCGTCTTGATCGACACTAATTGACTTTGCAAATCCTACAAATAGTGAGGACAGGGGATCGAGTTACGGCGGCGATGTCAGGAGTAATGGAATGTGTTATGTTCTGGTTATTTGTTTGAGATGGCATAAGAAATCTAGAGTGGTTGTCGAAAATATGGGAATGGCTAACACAATGCATTACATTATTGACGATTTCGGGGAAGTATTTACAGTTAGCAAGTCCTTAACATCTTGGTAGTGGCCATTGCCACTCAATTGGACTACTGAAAACAATGGACGAATATGGCAGCCAATCCATCCAATATGAGAGCCACTGTTATGAGGACAGCCAATGCACAGCGTGGAAGCCATTGTGCGAAAATGACAACCAATCATAGAGTATGGTAGATTGACTGAATATGACAACCAATGTTGTGGCATATGAGAGCCACATTTCTAACGCACAACCAATGACAATATATGGAAGTCATTGTGCTAATATATTAGCCATTCATAATCTATTGAAGCCATAGCCCAAATATGACAGCCAATCACAAATATTGGAAGCAATTGGCATAATATAGAATCAATCGACCTGCATGCATGCATGCACGCACTAATATTGTATTATTTTTTTTTTTTTTGAGTTCACTTGTGCAGATGAGAATGAATGAGAATGAGGAGGTAACAGAACAATATGTTGTTCCAACATGTGATGCAAGCATAACTCCAATTGTTGGGATGTGCTTCGACACACTAGATGAAAGAGTGACATTCTACATATCATACGCAAAGAAAGCTGGTTTTTGTACAAGGAAAAACACGCAGAAGGGAGGAAAGAATGACATCAGACTAAAATACTTAACATGCAGCAATGCATGTGTTTTCCTTGGACGCTAGGTACGGGACAAACCGATAAGTGCATTCCATAAATTAATCTTGAATGTTGTGCTTCACTGCATTACAAGCAAAAATTAACGAACAATACATACCATAGGTACATGCTGGTTTTCTGTCCTTTCACTGGGCTAGATAACCACAACAGGTGTGTAACATTTGGAGCTGGAGTTGTAGCCAAAGAGGACGTTGATTCGTACAGTTGGTTGCTTAGGAGTTTCATGAGAGCAATGGACAACAAAGAACCGTACTACATCGTCACGGACCAATGTTTGGGAATGAAAAAGGCAATCGAGGACGTCCTCACCAACACTCAGCATCGATTATGCACGTGGCATATAATGCAAAACTGGTTAAATATGTAAGCCCAAAACCATAAATTATACAAATGAATGCATATGATAACTATACACCCATACATATTGTGCATATACAGTATCGACAAGATTTGAATTTAGATCGTATTTGAGGATGCAGGTAACCCATAGTTCAGTGCAGAACACAGACTTCTTCAAAAGATTCCATTTGATTGTTTAGTCAACGTCAATTACAACAGAAGAGTTCGAAATGGAGTGGCACGATATTCTAACAGAATATAAGTTAGCGCGTAACAAATTCCTGCAAACCATATATGACATGCGTGAGTGGTGAATACCGGCATACTTTGAATACACAAAGATGGATCTCCTCATCCGAACTACATCGATATCAGAAAGCCAAAACAGCACATTCGGTTGGTCAATGAGTAAATCATACAACTTGGTCCAGTTTATGTAGGCATTCGACGATGTACTCACAAAACAACGGCACGAACATATAAGGTTGAATGTTGAATACTCGATTGCCTCAAAGTCGTCTGACTTCAAATACGAACTTATGGGTCAGGCGAGAGAGTTGTACACTCGTACATCGTTCTACACTGTTGAAGGAGACATCAATGAGGGTTTGACTGACTGTGGAATAACGTCGATGATTAATGATGCAACAAGCATAAGGTCAGTGGTTACAAACATGAACGAAAAGACATTCGATGCCCAAATATCGAAGCCGAGCATGTATGGTAATTGTAGGTGTCAACGATTTGAGTTGTATGACCTAGTGTGTCCCCATATATATATCTAATGATGCACCTTGCAAAAATTAAAAAAAAAAATACCACATTCAGTGATAAATGCAAGATGGTGCCGGGAACCAACCAATCTTTTCAGAGTCAACGACATCAACAATAGAGACACAACGACAGGAATACTGAAAATAGAACTAATGAAAGAAATGCAAAATATTGTGTGAAACCTTGCTGTGAGCGTGGATATGTTGAGGTCAGGCCTAGACTTCATAAAAAGCAACATTCCGATGCCAGAAACAACAGACATGGTGAGCATGGAGGCGATAACTAGTATACATCTTCCACCAAATGTACTAGTAAAGGTACCAAATGTTTGCGGGAACAAAGGTACTGGACGAAGAATGGTGGGTGATAGAGAGAAGGCGATCGAAAGAAAAGAAACAACAACAAAACGGAAATGCGCGTACTACAAAACGGGGACAACACACGACATAAGAAACTGCCCTGCAAGAATACACGATGAGGAAGAAGACGATGACGGGGAACCAAGGGCAATGACACAAAAAATAGTAAAATAGAAAAGGAAAGCGGTTCGGAACAACGAAGACCACTGTGAAATGGAACAAGAACCGAAGAGAACGAGGGCAACATCGTCTAGGAAGTAAAAACAAGCACATCAAAAATAAATGCTTTACTTATCTGCTTGTTGAATTCCAAAATATATTGGTATTATTATGAATAACTTGTTCTGAATTACAATAGCTAATTCCTTTATATAAAAAACGATAGGAAATAAACTAAAACTAGGAAACATAATACTAATGGAAAATCCTAATTAATTAACTATTCTAACACTCCCCATCAAGCTGGAGCATACAAGTTATATGCACCAAGCTTGTTAGAAATATAACTTATGCGGGGTCCTCGCAAAGATTTTGTGAAGACATCTGCCAGTTGATCACTAGAGTTAACGAACCTGGTTGTGATGCATCCAAACATAATTTTTTCTCTAATAAAGTGACAATCGATCTCAATATGTTTGGTCTTTTCATGAAACACTGGATTGGACGCAATGTGTAATGAAACTTGATTGTCGCATATTAACGTCATCGAAGTAACCTCTATCAGTTTGAGCTCTTGAAGTAACTGCTTTAGCCATACGAGTTCACATGTAGCCAAAGCCATGGCTCGATATTCGGCTTCTGCACTTACTTTTTACTCTTCCAACTGCGAGTTCACAACTTACTTTTGACTCTTCCATGAGATAAGATTTCCCCCATCGTTACACAATAACCTGATGTAGAACGTCTATCTGAAGGAGATCATGCCCAATCCGCATCATAATAGGCAATGACCTCAGTATGCCCTTTGTCTTCATAGCTTAACCCTTGTCATGGAGTTCCTTTGATATACCTTAAAATGCGTATAACTGCATCCCAGTGAGAATCATATGGAGATTGAAGAAACTGACTTACCACACTCACATCAAATGAAATGTCTGGTCGAGTTGTAGTGAGGTAATTAAGTTTCCCAACGAGTTTTCGATACCTTCCAGGATCTTCTAGAAGCTCCCCCTGTTCTGGAAGAAGTTTAGAATTTGGGTCCATAGGGGTGTCACATGGACGACAATCAAGCATATTGGTCTCTTCAAGAATATGTAGAAAGTATTTTCTCTGAGAAATGACCACTGCGTTATTGGCTTGGGCAACCTCAATACCTAAAAAGTACTTGAGTTGACCCAAGTCGTTAGTTTGAAAATGTTGAACGAGGTGCTCTTTTAATCCACGATTTCCTTTTTCATCGTCTCCAGTGATAACGATATCATCCACATATACCAGCAGATAGATACACTTGCCTTGGATCGAGTGGTGATAGAACACATAATGGTCGACCTTACTCTAAATCATGCCAAATTGTTGGATGACAGTGCTAAATCTCCAAAACCAAGCCCGAGGAGATTATTTGAGACCGTAAATTGAGCGCCGAAGTTTGCATACTAAACCAGTCTCCCCCTGAACTACAAAACCTGGGGTTGCTCCATGTAGATCTCTTTCTCAAGGTCACCATGAAGAAAACTATTCTTGATATCTAACTGATGAAGATGCCAATGAATGACATCAACGATAGAAATGAGCAGATGAATAGAGGCAATCTTTGCTACAGGTGGAAAAGTATCGCCATAGTCGAGTTCAAAGATTTGGGTATAACCTTTGGCAACTAGTCTGGCTTTAAGGCGATCCACTTTTCCATCTGGTCCCACTTTAATTGTATAAACCCAAAGACATCCAATATAAGATTTTCCTGGAGGAAGGGGAACTAACTCCCAAGTGCCCTGTGACTTCATAGTAGATATTTCATCCACCATAGCCTGTCACCAACCTTGCTCGGATAGTGCCTCACTGGGGTTACTCCATATGGATGAAAAGGTCTTTATTACTAGAGATGTGATTTGATGAACCAGAATCAAGAACCCAAGGATCAACGGAAAAAGATTGGCTTGTGCAAGCCATAAAATACCAGTATGGGCACTACCAATGTTAGAGTTGATATAATGAGTATTTGACGAGTGTTGTTTTAAAGTTCGATGTCGCAAATAATTCTCATACTCACCACCTGTGAGAATGACTGAAGTAGGAGCTTGTTTGTCAACGGTGGATGAGTCATCAGTGGTTTGTGCAGCATAAGCTGCATGTGAGTGAAAATTTGGATAACCAACCAGTTCATAACATGTCTCCCTAGTATGTCCCATCTTGTGGCAATGACTACACTCAATGTTTCGTCGCTGATAACCAACTAGTTCATAACATGTCTCCTTAGTGTGTCCCATCTTGTGGCAATGACTACAATCAATGTTTTGTCGCTGATAATTACCATTCCATCCTCCTCCTCGACCTCGTCCTCCACGGCCGCCTCTTCCACTACCACGACCCCTCATAGAAGCACTGGAGTAGGTTAGAGCAGTGTGGGAGGCAAGAGCTGATGTATCAGTCGGAGAATGCTCATGTGGCCAAAATCTTGTAAAGTTGGGACAGTAGCACTGGCCAAAATCTGATCACGCACATACGACAATTTGGAGGCATGGCAGTAAGACCTAATACCATAAATAATGTATCTCGTTGAGCGGTTTGTGTATCCGTTTTTTCAGTAATTGGCATGAGCGCATTGAACTTTTCTTTTAGAGACTCCAATCGACCAATAAATTGGGACATATTTGATCCTTTCACCTTCAGTTGAACCATATTAGAAATCACAACATAAAATTGTTGAATGTCATTAGTGTAGAGAGATTTTGCTTTACTCCACACTTGGACACATGTCCGGTAAGCCTTGTATATGGCATAAAATTTAGGATCAATTGATTGCCACAAAATAGTGACCAATAAGGCATCAGCCTTTTTCCATTGAACTCGATCGGCTTCAGGAATTGTCTTACTTGTCTTCGTAAGATGATCTTCGAGCCCTTGACCCATAAACCATAATTCTACGGAAGCTGCCCATGATGAATGATTGGCACTTCCACTTAATTTTTCAGATGTAATAATAGGAGTACTCATAAACGAGGAAAGAGTATTTGATTTCAAGTCAATGAAAGAAATACTAACAATGCAGACGGAGAAAGAGGCAAAAAACAACTGGTTTTTTTTTTCGAAGCGGGTACTGTAGCACCGAAATACTGTAACACGCACTGTAACATCGATTTTACTGTAGCAGGAGAAAGAAAAAAGAAAGAGGAAGGCTAGCCCACCTCTGATACCATGTTGAATTCCAAAATATATTGATATTATTATAAATAACTTGTTCTGAATTACAATAACTAATTCTTTTATATAAGGAAAAATAGGAAATAAACCAAAACTAGGAAACATAATACTAATAGAAAATTTTAATTAATTAACTATTCTAACACTGTTGATCTTAATAATGCTAACATCCGTACATTATGTTCTTTTAAGAATAAGTCTTTGATGTTGAAAACATGTACGATAGACCATTTAACTGATATTGTCACAATTTGAGTTTCATTCAGTAACATTACTTTGGTGAATGTGTTTGGCTCCAGTTGTGTGTGAGTGATATTGCTGGATTAGTATGTAAAGTCATACCTAGTAGCGATATGCCACACTTAGATATAGAAAGCTAGTGTCTTTCGGTGGCAGCCATACTTAGATATGGAAAGCAATTGGTTTTTAATGGCAGCCATACAACTAGCTCAATCTGCAATGTTTAAGGCTTAAGCAACTAGGATTTGGTGGTTGTGTTTGTCATTTAAATATAATAATGTGGATTTCAATTTAGTTCAATCTTTAAATATTATGTAACGAGACAACAGTTCGTCTATGTACTTATTACCGATTCTAATGTTTTCATCAATCAATAGGGTTAGCAAAAATATATTCAATGTAAAAGATTTTGGACCCTAACATAAGACCTTGGCAAATGTATGACCAGAGATCTAATAATGAAAAGTGTGGCTACCTTAACTGACTAAATCAAAAATATTAGACATGCATTCCTGAATCAAATATTGTATCAAAGAACATACTATGAACATCACAAACTCTATGTCAAGAAAATAACAACAAAACACAAACAAACACACATTAGAAAGTAATATAGATTAATTAAACATAGGGATACCAAAATGAGTTTCATATTTTAAATCAGGGGTATTGACACTTGACTAAACTCAACTATGTCATGTTTTAAATTTAATACCCTAACTTCCAAATTTTCATTTAGGATACCCAAAGATTAAATAAGTGACACTTAGCCCAACTTTTGTTAAATCGAACTGAATTGTTTTGTTAAAAAGTCTAAAATACCCTCAATGATTTAGATTTAAAATTAGACTGGTTCAAGACCGGTCTGATTGGTTAAAATTAAATTTTTGGTGATTGAAATTACTATTTCAACCTCATTTAAAAATCAATTTACACTTATGGGCAAAGGGCATAATTGTCTTTTGATTAAATCAAATACAAATATTAATTAAGTTAAAAATCAGTGGGGAAATTACTTTTATGCCCTCATCTCTCGCTCACATTTGTTACAAACCTAATCCATATACTACTACTTCTTTATTTCTTCTTCTTCTTTACAAACCTAATCCATATCCGCGCCGCCTCCTTCTCGCCGGAGGTCCTAAGCGCCGCCAGGTCTTGTCGAAGGCGAGTGGTTGAGCGCGGATCTGGCCGTTCACGCCCAGGTCGTGTCGAGTCCGTCCAGATGAGTCACGACTTCGTCGTCACGAGCCTCGCGGAGACGTCGACCTAGAGGCAGTAGCGTAGATGGGGTTGGAGCTGGAGAAGACGCCGGAGATGTCCACCACCATGGCGGCGAAGGCTGAGCGCGACGAGTTCCTCCTTCGAGTCGAGACCCAGATCCGCCGAGAAGCATCGCAGTCGTAAACCAGATCTGTCTTCTCGGCTGAGAATTCCTTCTCCGACCATATCTGTTTCTCTCAGGCGACGATTGGATCTGGGTCGTTGCTGCCTCGTCTCGCACTGCTTCCAATCCATTGTCCTTAGATTTGGCCTCTCTTTTGTCAATCGATTTGCAGTGTTGATAGAGAAGCCACAATCGGCCATGAAGGGTCGAGTTTAGAGACGCGACCGGAGCTTCGATTCGGGGATGGGGAGTTGTCAATCTGGGTTTGACTGAGCTGCGGCGAGAAGGAGGCAAAGCTGTGGCGAGAAGGAGGTGGAGCTGCGGTGAGAAAGAGGCGGACACAAAACATATACCATTTTTTTTCTTTTTTCATTTCTTTTGTTTTTATTATAATTTTTATAATTTTATAATAATAATAATTATTATTAATCATATTTAATAATGATTTATAATATAATATAATTATAATTATCAGATTTAATAATGATTTATATTAGAATATAATAATAATGATTATTAATTAATAATATGATTAATTAATAATTTTTGTAATTATTATTTGTATTATTTGAATTATTAAAAAAATTAATTATTGTTTAATAAATAAAAATAATAAAATTTTAATTTGAACTAGTCAGATTGAATTTGAACCGGTCAAATTGGATTTGAACCGGTCAAATTAGATTTGAACCGGTCAAATTGAATTTGAACCAGTCAAACCAGTCTTATTTCAAACCGAACCATAGAGGAAGTTTTAGACTTTTTAACAAACTAACTTAGCTAGATTTAACATAAGTTTGGCTAAGTGTCCTTTATTTAATATTTGGGTATCCCAAATAAAATTTTGGAAGTTAAGATATTAAATTTAAAACCTGATTACCCCTTTAAATTATACTTCAGTAGACAAAAAACCTAAACAAAAAGGTAGAACAACTACACCTATGTTGTTGTACCATCACAAGGGCCACCGAGAAGACCTACGCCTCACCACCGCCAAAGACATGAGCATCCTCCTCCGCTGCTTCATCATCGGGTTCCTGGCCTTGGTCGTCCGAAGAGGAGGCCTAGGAACAGAGAGGGTTGTGTATCCTGGAAAGTAAGGGCAAAGGACAAAACGACTGTCCAGAATGAAAGGTTTTGCCTTCTCACTACCAGATGGCGACCCCACCTGGATTTTGGGGTCTTGCTTGGGGAGAGGGTCATCACCAGAACTATCAGGTGGAGAGGCCGTTGAACAAGAAACTAGAAAAGGTTTGGAAGATGGAGATGGTATAAGAGTTTGCATGTAATTGTATTTATAGGCAAAAACGAACTGCAATTAGGATACGTATTAATAGGGGGGTGTTCATGGTTGGATAACCGAACAGAACCGACCATAACCGAACTGACCGGTTCGGTTAGTAAACATTCATAACCAAAAACCGAGCCGATGGGTGGTCGGTTCGGTTCGGTTATAACTGAACAACCAATCGGTTATGGTTGGTCGGTTGGTCGGTTCGGTCGATGGGTAATCGGTTCGGTCCAATGTTTATATGTATAATATAATATGTATTATAAGACATAAACATATGTGTGACGTAGTGGTAGAGGCTCTGTTGTCTTGTTCTAGTCTAGACTTAGGTTTGAATCATGTTAGAAACACTTTATTTTTAAGAGTGTATCGGTTATTCGGTTCGGTTCGGTTACGGGCGGTTCCCGGGGTCCCATAACCGACAACCGAACCGAACAGGATTCGGTTACAACCCATAACTGAATCGACCCAACCGAATCGATCGGTTCGGTTACCAATTCCTTCGGTTTCGGTTCAGGTCGATTTTCACGGTTTCGGGTTACTTGAACACCCCTACTAGGTATAGGAACCGTTAACAACCGTCAAATTGGGGAGATTAATAAATAATGCAGTGCATTGAATGTAGATATAAGCATATGAATGGCCTTTGGGAAGTGTTAAGTGGCTGTAATTATTTGAGTTGTTTAATCAAAATTAAATATGCAAACTGCTTTTCCTGGAGAATTAGATGAGGATGAAATGGAAAATGGCAGTGTGTAAAGGATTAACATATATTGATTTGATGAGTAATGATGCATAACATATGGCATTAAGTAAATAGATTCAGGATCATTAATTACACACACATAAAATCGGACCATATGGAAAAAATATATAAATGTATTGACTGCATGCCTTCAAAATAATTACATAATATTTGGTATACAAAAATAACCCGACGATGACTAATATTATTAAAAAAATATTCCAACAAAATAAATAAAAATCTACAGGAAGTATTTTCAAATCAGGATAATAACACATCCCTTACTGAGCACATGAGAGATCACATGAACATCAATTTGGTATACTCCTAGGGGTACTGCAGTTATATTATGTGAATATCATGGCCGGACTGTATGGGTCGTCATCTCCTAAGGGTACTGTTTGCAAATTAGTTGTATAGAGAAACTAACTTCGAACATGATGCAGTAGTCCGGTATGTTTTTAATATGAGCACTAAGGCTACTGTATGACACATATGGCTATTGTATGGGATGGTCTGGCTATTTGTGGTGTAGGGTCGAGTACATTAGCACACTGACCATTTGAATGATATATTTAGAACAACACTAAGGAAATAACAAAGATGTGACTGTGTTGAGATAAAATTATAAATCTTCCTCTAAATGGCTACCATCTGCACGGATTGACTATTGCATGTGTAACTCTGGCTACTGTATGGTGAAGTATGACTGTCATTTTGGGGATTCTAGCTGTCTGTATTCTAAGTCCATTAAATATGATAACTTGTCTGCTACAATGTATCTCTGCCCACCTTGAAGACTAGACTGTCTTCACAGTACCTTGCTACTTATATTATACATACTCAACAAATGATTGAAGTGAATGTCTTCCACTAGCAACCGTATGGGGAAGTATGGCTACGAGTTTGGAGAGTCTAGCTGTCTGCATTATATGCCACGTAGTATGATATCTTGGCTACAACAATGTACCTCTACCCACCATGAAGACTTGAGTGGCTCGTAGAGACAATTAAAGTCAAATATACACAAGCCGAGTCAAGAAGTATCGTTATCTCCTAATCTATTTACACCGTGGTTGTTCCACATACAAAAAATGTCAACTGCATCATACTAAGGTTACGCAGTTGATTAACTGTGGAAGATTATGTTGAAGAGGTGTTGGTAAAGTCAGTAGCAATGTCATGTTTTATATTAATATGGCTGTCCATAAAGATGAATGGCTTATGTTATCGAACTATGGCATATTGGTACGAAGTATGTCTGCTGCCGCTAGTCACGCAATGGCATACACAACAAATGCTTCGCGCACTTACCAACAAACGTATGAACATAAATTAAAGCCAACCAGCTTCGAATGACAAGACTTTATTAATGCATAAAAAAAGTGGATATCATGCATTGAAACTATTGTATAATAATACCACAAATTCATCAGTTTGAACTAAACTAGAAGGCAAAAAAAATTCTAACACGACGGTAAATGTTTTTCGTATTCCGACTAAATTGTACAATTAACCCTATGAATCAGGGGACTAATTATACTGGTCGTAGTTAATGTCGAGTTGAACAGCAGGCTTCCTGCAACGGTAGTACCCTTCGCCCGGTTAATTATTGCTTCTCTGATGGTGTTCTTCTCCCACATCACTATACAAACAAAATACCAGACCCGGAGTGTGGTAATCATCTTCATCTGTTGCAATATGAATACACGTCTTGTAAATTTCTTCATAGTTTAGATAAAATCGGCATATGGGCAAAAATATAAAACACACACCGTTAAACCTTACGAGGGAAGGCGACAGCCCACTGTCGGTGACCCATATAACTTTTCATTGCAAACATCACCAAAATACCGCAATCGATTAAATTGTCCTTGGTCCCCCAAGAGACTCTCAGTCTGTGCGGCCGAACATCCATGAATATGTCATACATTCGTTGCGATATTGGCCCAATATGCTCAATAATATGGTCACGCTATGTTAAATTGTTAAAAGTTCAGTACATGGTAGAAAATATTTGAAGGACAAAATAATCAATTGCAACCACCATTGTGATCGGGGTAGGATCATCACTATAAGTACCAGTACCAGGAGGAGTGAATATATTGTCAAATACATGAATCTCAGCCCCGGCAGTGTCAAAGCACATCACCCTGAACTGGTTCTCGCCCTTCATCGCAATCGTAATCTGACTTTTGACAACTCATGAACACAAAAACAGTATTACATATTAAGGTTGTTGTAATGGAAATTTTTTAATTACCATATTAGCATCTTCAATCTTCCCCCCGCATTTGCCGATTTTGCTTGTATTGGCGGCATCAAATTCCAAGTCATTAACCGGGAATTCATTCAATATCATATGCGCACACATTTTCAGACGGTCATGATAAAAAGAAACTTGAACTACAATACGAGGAATAAAAACTTATACATGAGATTGGCTCTATAAAGAATCAATGGCCCGTTAGGATCACGTCTGGCCTCCATGAAGTTGAGAAACCGAGCCCACATACTGACTACCTCGGGTTCAACAACGGAACCATGCATTAGTGACCGGCAACTTTTAGACAAAATAGTGTCGTCTTCACCGTACTTCACGATAGGCCGCCTTCATGTACCAACAAAAATTTCATTACTCGTTCTGTAGACGGTACATTAAAACAAACATTATTTCAAAAAAAAAAATATGATAATAACAAACTCACTCGTAATAAGATTTGGTCATCCTCTTGTTCATGAACCAGTCGTACAATAACCGTTCCTGACCAAGAAGATGTGACGGGTAGTCGGTACGCCGACTATTGAGGGGGGACAACAACACCCAGAGTCAGCAGCAGCGCGCTTCCCAACACGGTTGGCGATATTATCATTCGAGTCAGCAACATGTCCCGAGGTCGTGTGCATGTCAAGAGCAGCAGTTGTGCACGATTCCGTTGATGTAGAGGCACATCCATCACCAAACTGACCATTGCCAGAAACAGTGTGATTAGGGCTTGTCAGCGGCGGGAAAACACTGAAAATGTCAGTCATTGGTGTGCGCTGACGTTCAGACCCGAAAAAATTTGGGTTAACCAGTTCTGCACCACGGTTGCCACTTCCATGTCCTCCTGATGTCAAACCACTGAAAACTGACCTCCCGATACTCGCAACATCATCCATTGACAACAGATTGTCAGGCCCAAGGCTGCCACCCGTGGAGGGCCAACGCAAAGAGTTTATACTGTCATGTGGGGGTCTGTTGATGTTCGTGGGTCGTCATCTCTTGCAATATCTCGGCGGCGTGAAATTCTTCCTCCAATTGTGTGAGGCCAAGACTAAACAATGTGCTTTCTGAAGCAGCAGACGCATTACTTTTCCCAATCCCCATATTGTTCACCTGAATGATGTGGTCGATCATGGCCAAATTCAGTGGGTCCTCATAATATGGTACCCTTGAGCTTGATGCTTCGTCACCGCGAGGTTTATCGTCACATAGAACCAAATTCACAACTTTCGGATCATCACCAAGAGTGTCTCTCATGCCAGAATACATTTCTCGGAATTCATCGAAAATGCGCAAAATATTATCATATAGGCCGCCCATTTTTATCTTACGCTGAAATTTTGTAAAAATTTTCATTACTCAAACAAGTCAGCACTACGGCCATGCATAACGGACTATTGTCGACTCACAAAACACTAATATAATATACAATTCAGAGTATTACCTTGGCAATAGTACGTGCTGGTGAGAATTCCTCATCGTTGTCTGACACAGGATGTTTGTCAGGGATAACGTCGGCTGGATCATCTTGTGGGGGAACATCACCCACGTACAAAACATCTGGACGGTCTAGGCGAATACGGCCAGCGCAAAATTGCAAATTTCAGGCCTATTCGTCAATTCAATCCTTCACGATCTTGTCGGTCCATCCAATAAGTGATGGCCTTACGCGTGTCACAATCTGACGCTGGTATTCAACTCGATCCAGGTAGAAGCACTACGATAAAATGAACACAATTATTTCGCAAAACAAATTTACGTATTGAAAAAATTACGGAAAAATAATAACTAACCAACAAGAACTGCAAAGAACCACCAAAGCAGCTGCCGTGAACCTAATTCGTCTTGGTTTTTATTAGCCATCAAGCACATGGGTGCACAAATCAAACTCCCGGGCTTCATCGACGTTTTCGATGGCATGAAAAAGTGACTGCTTATAATATGTGGTAGTCTCATACCAGAACTGTGGAAACAAGAACCAAGAAGTTATGTTTGAACAATTCACCTCCGTCTAACTGCTGCTCAATCTCAGCGCACAACACAGAGAACACCAACCTTAAAATCTCCATGGCGGATCAGCTTCCTCAACCTCAGCAGCGCATGAGGTGGGGGGACATGAGTTTGAACACGAATATCCCTAGGCCCAACAGGAAGGCCAAGCGTGCAATCAACGTCCTCGGCCTTCACGTGTATCTCTTTATTATGCTCGAGTATCAGAGCCATAGTAGATGTGCACATTGCATTGGCTAGCCACTCGGCTGCTTCAGGCGGTATGCAACTGAGCTGCACATGAAGCACACTTCCAAATCCCATTGCCCGAACATCAGCAAATTACCTATAATACACCCGCAGCAGAGTGATTCAATTGTACTAGTGGGCCCCGCACCGCACATGTGATTATTTTATCTCTGTATCGATCAAATGGTCAAGAGGTATTCTAACGTTCTAACACTAAATGTGTATTCTCAATGGATTTGTTATATATATATATATATATATATATATATATATATATGTATGTATGTATGTATGTATGTATGTATGTATGTATGTATGTATGTATGTATGTATGTAGAGGATGGATCAAGTTAGAACATGGGAACCTATCTTTGGGTAACGAAAATAAGTGAGTGTCCAATGAAAATAAGTGATATATGATAAAAATGAATGTCCAACCAAAAATAAGTGAATGTCCAATGAAAGTGAATTATCTCTAACCCTTACAGATTCTCTTCCCATGCCTCTAGCTCCGCCTCTGTCACCTTCGCCACCATAATCACCACCTTTTTGTCCGGATTCTAGAGTTGCTTCTACTCGAGGTCCACGAGGCGACAAGCATCCGCTCAGCACATGGCGGCGAGCCTCAGCTCAACACACGTCGACATCGGTGCGCTTCTCGATTTTCAAATTCAAAATCACGATACTGAATATCGAGTAATTGCGATTCAGACGAATTTGGGCGCAACTCTGCAATTACTGTTAGATTGAAAACCTAGTACTGTTGGATTTGAAACCTATTATTGTTAGGTTGGAAATTATATTGTAGACATATATGCTTACATAATTACATGGCACACTCATTGTTCTTTGTTTATTTTGATTAAATGGGAACAATTTTATAATTGTTTGAAAACTTTTTAAAGTGGAAATCATTATTAAATTCATGATAAATTGTATTTTGAAACATAGTATTGTTTAAACGGAAACCTATTATTATGGTATTGAAAACATATTAGTGTTTGGTAGGAAACTACATAATGTACATATATACTTACAGAATTACATGGTAAACTTATTGAAATTGGGCATGATTATTGAAATCATAGTAACTGGTATTTGGGCATGATTATTGAAATCATGGTAACTAGTATTTAGAAACATGGTAGTGTTTGATTGAAAACCTATTGCAATTATATTGAAACCTATTAATATTGTGTTGGAAACCTATTTATGTTCGGTTGGAAACTATATAGCGGACATTTATAATCGGCTCAGACCCTCGCTACCCCGGTTCCAACTACCATAACAAGGGGTTCGTGAGTGTAATAAGGGGTGCCGGCTCCATACCTAGGGGAAAAATGAACCATGTTGGGAGAGTGGTGTAACGAGGGGTATTGGCTTCTATACTATAACCTAGGGGGAAAGTCCAAAACATATCCACGTGTCACGGATATTAAACATTGTCTTCAACCATGGATTTTGTTCGAGGTAGAAGTCAGTGAGGAGTTTATGCCATTCCGTGTCAAACTGAACAGGGTCGATGAAGTTTGACCATACGATTTAATACAATCTCTTGAAGAAAATTGTTTCTTTGGTCAAGATATAGCCAACCTGCAATAAAGGATATTTGATGTCAACATGTTTGACCTGTGTTTCCAAAATGCAAAATATATATTTCCAAGTATTATAGAATATGTTTCCAAATATTATAACATGTGTTTTCACACACTAAAAGAGATGATTCCTAACAATATAAATGCGTATTTTCAAACAATTAAAGATGCATTTTCTAAAATAGGTTGCATAAAAAGAAGGTTTACCTTTTTGGATATTTTTTTCTCAATATATATCATAGGCACAACTTATGTTTACTATTTGTGAATACTTCTTTTGTAGCATTTTTCATAGCCGGGTCTTGATTTGTTACAAAGCATAACAGTTGATTTCATTAATTGCTTTTAGGAAACATCGAAATACCATGTAAATGATTTTGTCTTTTTTTAACAATAAGTTGGCTCCAAATGTGATTGACTTATTGTGATTGTCAATACCAGTAAATGGTGAGAAAACCATACGATACAGTTGTGTTGAAAACGCTTTACTGTTGGGTTTGAAACATGTTACTGTGACCCCGTATCGAATCGGTATATTATGGAAACCTATTACCGTAAGGTTGGAAACCTATTACAATTGTGTTTAAAACCATATACATTTGGGTTGAAAACATATTATTGTTGTACCAAAAATCTATTACAGTTAGATTGGAAACTAGTTACAGTTAGGTTGATAACTTATTATTATCATATTGAAAACATGTTATTGTTATCCACCAAGTTTACAAAAAGCAATAAACATCGAGTGTGACATGTAATTCCTTAAGCATGTATGTTTACAATATAGTTTCCAACCAAACACCCATAGGTTTTCAACACGACAATAATATGTTTCCAATATAATACTAATTGTGAAGTTGTTCACGAATCCGTCTGAAATTTTCGTTGCTCATTGTTCCCATACAACATTAATTACTTTTTTAGCCCAGAGATTTGCGCTGCTCAATGTCTCAAGTTAAAACACCGCTCTCCTCAAAGTCAGCATGTCCTCCGTTGATCAAATTTGTATTAATGGTCCAGATCAATTCCTATTTTGCACCATAAGAGTTGTTTTTACCTGAACACAGAAAAATTGGTTTGGTTTATAATCAATCTACCTTATTTGCTGAGCAAATATATATATATTTGCTCAGCAAATAAGGTAGATTGATTATAAACCAAACCAATTTTTCTTAAAATAGGAGAAATAGGCTAGCCAAATATATAATACAAAACAAATGAGAAAATTGAAAAAAAGAAGCCAAATAGAAACCGAGAGGGTCTCTATGAAGCTCCTTACAATGATATGAGGAAATATGAAAAATGAAGCTGAAAATTGATTACAAGAAAAAAGAGAGAAAAATAATTGCCCTTGACCACAGTGAGAACATTTTGAGACTTGGGCTTGAGAGCATATCCAAAAGAAAGCCCATATGCTTGCTCGAGATCACAAGTCAGTAGAGGAAAAGAAAACAAGCACAATGAAGGGGGTGTATTCAATCATGATTTTAATGGATTTAAGAAGTCTTTTAAAGTCTTGTGGTATTCAATCATGATTTTAGAAATACTTTAAAATCTTGTGGTATTCAATCATGACTTTAAAAATACTTTTAAAGTCTTGTGGTATTCAATCATGACTTTAAAAATACTTTTAAAATCTAAGGGTATTGTAAATGTCAATGACTTTAAATGGTTATAAGAAATGGATGACTTTGAATGATTTTGAAAGTCTTTGTAGGCATAAAAGACTCTTTAGAAATATCATCTCAAATCATGAGATTTGCAAAGTCATTCCATTAAAATCATCAAGACTCCTTATAGACTTGAAAAAGTCTTGTAGACTTTAATAAGAATCCGTGAACTTTTAAAAGTCATTCAAAATCTTAATTGAATACACCCCTGGAAGACTTGAGTTGTTGTAGAGAGAGTTTTGTCGGGTGGTCTAGAAATAGAGATCTATTAAATTGTGCGATTATATTAAAGTGACCCAAATTTTTTGTTACATTTACAGCCATCCCTTTACCTTCATGTAGTACTCTATCTAATTCAATTATAGTTACCCAATATTTAGAGAATTCTTCCCCGAACACATGGGTTTTTTTTGTAAATTTTACCGTATAACAAGAATGGGACATGACACTTAAGTACACTCAAATTTGTCTTTTTAATATATTTACACCCAAAATTTAAATGACTCTTTTCAGTGCGCCAAAGTTTCCTTTGACTAAATATATAGAAATGAAATTTAATTGCGCATAGGTGGTTAGTTTATTTATATTTAGGTGTATCAAAGTTTGAACATGTTTTGGGTGTTAATTATAATTTCTCCTAGAAAGAAATATGACTACTTTGAGAACATGTTTCCGTCTAATTAATGGGATACCCAAATAATTTTACTCACATTTGTAATGAAGAGGTCATGAATTTTTTGAATAATTTAGATTATTCAAAAAAATCCTAACCTGGGGATGGAAAAATAGTCGTATTCGATGAATATTTATGTATCCAGTTCAATTGAAACAGATATACCTGAAATCGAACAAATATAAACATGGATATGGATATTTTCACAGATATTTTATCGGATATGCATATACTTATATCCTACTCGATTCATTTAAAAAATAATAATAATTTAATAAAAAATAAAATTATAGCTATTGAGATTTGATTTTGGTAAGCACGTTTCAAAACTTTGTTTAATGATTATGACTTTTATTATGTTTCTAACCTTGCATTATGAGATTTGTTATGTCTGAATACTTAAAATCTGAACTCTATTATGATAGGTTGAAATGAAAATTTTATTATGCTTCGTAAATTTTAAAAAAGAATTTTCATGTTTTTGTATACATTTGATTTTTATTTAATTAATTAATTATATATTTAGTTTTGCGTACGGATATAAATATGAATATTTTTCATATATGTTGAATATTAAACAGATTGATTACCTGATAAACGAACGAATAACTGACGAATATGAATACCCGCTTAATAAACTGATACAAGTATGGAGACTCACCCCATAGACATTCCTAATTGTTACGCATGCTGGTGTAGCAAACATAGAAACCCAGTATTGACTGTATGTTTTCACACCTAATTCAAATCATGCACTGAACCAAGATTCTCAAACGTTTGCTGAATAAGTCACATAGCATATGTTAATGATTAGGGATTTATTAAATTTCATATTAATTAAAATGAGGTTAATTGGCATTTCTTATTGGGCACAATCCCACTTTGCTTCACCAATTGGGTTGCTTACACTACATCATCTTTTACATTCGGATACGTGCAAAGTACGCAGCCAAACTCAAAAAATATGTAACGCGAAGATTTGGCTGCGTACTGTATGCAACGTGAATTCAGCAATGTATGAGGGCCGCAACCGGATCAAGTTCGTGCTGCGTACTGTACACAACCAAAATTATGATGCAGACTATATTATTTTACCTTCATTGGAATCCGTAAGTCAAATACACAAAATTCCAAAATTGCAGTTGACTTTCTAAATGCATTTTGCTCGTAACACTGGTTGATATTACCTATGTGCACATTCGGTTGAGAATAATACATACACATCTTGAAAACTGAACTTTTGATAAAGTGTCAAAAATTTAATTATACAGTTATAGTTTAAATTAATAAGTAGAGGATATAATATATCTATCCACCAACGTTGAGATTTACATATATTGATGTTAGAAATTTTGCATGTAAGTTCATATCTAATGTTGGATAAGTGAAATAAAAAACTTTGTGCACATTAGAAAAAAATATTTGAAATCTAATGTTGACTTTAACGTGTATACGTACGTCTTTCAAATGTATGCTCATTTTTGTTCAAGTGTGGTTCTAAAAGACTTGATATGCTCAGGGCAGAGGAGGCTCGGGGCTGGGGGAAGAGGCGTCGGGGGTAGCTCACCCGAAGGCCGAAGATGGGCCGGTAGCGAGCTGGCGGGAAGGGACGGGACAAGTGCAGGCCGATGGAGGACCGGGGTGAGCTTGGGCTGGGGAGAGCTCGGGCTGAGGAGGGGAGGAGGAGGACGGAGGGGTTGGGGAAGAGGAGTGGGTCGGGGTCTGAGATGAGATTTGAGCCGCGACGGGCTGAGAACCGGGAACCTGGAACCGGTGGTTTTGGTTGGGTGGTAGGTCGGTACTGGAAAGGAACCGGTGTTATCTGGCGCCGATGGGCGAACTCATGCAAGCATACCAACTAGGGGGGCTCGGCTTGCTTAAGATTCAATACGTTATTTGGGTGTCCTACTAGAATCGGTAATGGAAGGAAACGAAGTGTCGCTGGTGTCGAATGGTTGATCCGGGAGGATTTGAATTTCGCAATGCCCACATTGATCATAGGGTTGATCGAGGAAGCTGGTTTAAGGTGGTCTGCAGTAAGATCACGAGGTTTCTCCATCCGTATGAGTTGGATGCCGTGTCTCTGCATGACACTAACTGGTTCGAGTGAATTGGTCTCTGGGGTTATCAGGGATGCTTGTGTAAAACATTCTGTAGCAAGATCACTGGGTTTCTCCATCCGTATAAGTTGGAGGTCGTGGCTCTACATGATGCAATAAAATGAAATGAAGGAATCATTAGCGGACGGTGTTGCGTACTATCCACTATCGGAACATGTGTTCTTTGTCAAATGGCTCACGAATTGATTATATTTGTTTTAACTAACAGTAGCTAGGATTATGGTGAGGGTCTGTCCCACCATCTGTAGTTTCAGCTGTCCGGCTTGATATCGGGTTAGTTACTATTTAATCATTAAAATTTGTTTTTATCTTAAAAAAATGACTTGATATGCTAGTTTTTTGAATCAAAAATGTGGGCTCGATACGAGGCCTTGGGTTCGATATGATAGCAAGAGATTGTAAAAATTCGACAATAGGTTTAATATGGTACGGATGGTAAGAAATTGATAAAATCTAACATAACGTATAATTTTATGTGTATATAAACGTTTTCATTTTTTGTAAACAAGCTCTCCCCATCATTATAACTACAAATATATATAGGAAGGCAATAACATGTATTTGATTTTGATCTGATGAGTAAATGTTGCTGGGAGACCAGACCTAATCAAGAAGGAACACTCATCAAAGATGTTTGTATAAACAATAATTGTTTACACTTGTTCAAAAGACTTTTCTATAAGACTATTCTCTCAAATTACGAGTCTAATGTGTATTTATTTATGTGGAATAGAAATCCTAACAACCCCATCTATTTTAAGTTCTCATCACATCAAACTGACCCTTTCAATCCAATTCATTTACATGTTTTTCTCAATTTCTCACGGCCCTCTTTCTTCCGATACCAGAGCCCATCGTTATGGGTGCGATCATGGTTTCAAGTAGGAATGATACCAAATTTTGAACCCGACAAGGTCATTAAAGCTGACTTGAAATTACATTGTTGACATCCTATAGAAAGTAGTTCTCAGACTCGACACATGTACCTAGTGTCCCTGATTTGACAAAATATATAAAAGACAGAAATTATTAAATTTGTTTTAAAGCCGCCTCGTATCCATAAATAATTTCAAGTGCTACTGGTCCTGAGAATAAAAAACAATAAAAAAGATGCTATACATACTAGTATTTAGAACTTACACAACTCAAAATATTAGTCAATCCAATGTTATATTTACTAGCTATTACCAAATAATCATCCTGTATGAGATTTTATTTCAAACTTAGAATTCGAACTGAAATATCTCTGGAAAAGGAAAAGGGTATTGTTGACATTTCACTGAGTTGACTTTCTGCAAAGTAAAATTAGAAAGTGGCCAAATCAAATGGGTTGACCTCAGGAGAAATGTATCGATGAATATGCATTGAAAACTGGGGAAGCAAAGGAGAAGGAAAATGAAAGATTAAGGAATTGAAACCTCAAATTAAGGTGAAATCATAATTAAGACCCAAAACATCATGCATCTCCATCTATGGCGTGCTCTAAAATATACTCTAATTGTCCTCTCATTCGATCTCTGCACGACAAAACTCCCAAATATATATATAATTAATTTTGGCATTATAATAATAAATACGTAGATGATAAAAATGCAGGCTCCAATCAATGGGATCCAACTGTCCCGCATAATAAATCAATTGCTCTGACTCATGTTCTTAATATATTTTTATATTATTCATTTGCAGTTTAAGACAAACATACAATAATTAAATTCTTGTTTAAAACTTACATTCGACAGAGACTTTATCTACCTATAAAATTATTTTTATCGAGGTATTTTATAGTGTAGTAATAATAGCTTAGGAAAATAGCTTATGTGATAGCTAGTTGATGCATGAAGTTGTACTATTGACTACCATATAGTGAAAATCTTTTCACTGGCAGAGTGCCCCCAGACGTAGGTGTGGAGTCACCTAACTGGGTAAGCATATTGCGTGTCTTATGTTTACTGTTTGTTTATTTACTGTCCATTATCTGCGATCTTGCAAGTTGTCGAACCAAGTGTTACAACATTGTGTTCAACATCTTGTCCCTGCTACGAATCAGAATTTCAATTGGTATCAGAGGAGGCAACTTAACTCTTAGGTGATTTCCTGCAAAGATTATGTGTAGCTGATATAGATTCAAAGGAAAGAGGATCTATCAATCGTCCTCCAGTGCTTGATGGAACCAATTATGGTTAATGGAAAGCACGAATGTGTGTATTCATGAAATCATTCGACAGCAAAACCTGGAAGGTTGTGATTAATTGTTGGGAGGAGCCACAATATGTTGATGCCCAAGGCAATTTTACTGGTCCCAACCCCGAAAAAGTATGGAGTCATACAGAAGAAGAAACATCCCTAGATAACTCTCGTGCACTCAATGTTATATTCAACGAAGTTGACAGGAATGTCTTCATACTTATCAACACATGCACAAGAGTTAAAGAAGTTTGGAATGTGCTTGTTATTTCTTACGAAGGAACCACTAAAGTTTGAGAGAAAAAACTTCAGTATCTCACCACAAACTTTGAAGCTCTCTCCATGAATGAATACGAGACCATTACTGACTTCCATGTTCCTATTAGAGATCTTGTTAATCAGTCATACTCCCTTGGTAAACCCATGACCGATGAAGATCTAGTCAGAAAGACTCTGAGAGCACTAAACCCAAGATTTAAGATGAAAATCACTGTAATAGAAAAAGTTTATGATCTTAAAACTCTAAGGTTTGATGAACTCGTAGGATCCCTTATGACCTTCGAGCTCCCTTCCAAATTTGGAGAAGAAATACAAAGGAATAACTCTCAAAAGTTCTACCTATTGTCAGAAAGAATATGTACTCTGATTCTAATAACAAAATTGATGAACAGATAAGCAATCTGACCAAAAATTATAGAAGGGTCATGAAAAGATTCAACCAGATGGCTGGGAAGAATGTCTCTGACGATGTCACAGGCAACCTTTAGCAAAGGTTTAAGAAGGATGGAAATGCTTACAAAGGTGGCAGAAGTGATGAATGTACGGGGAAAGGCAAAGGCAGTCAGTGCCATGAGTGTGAAGGCTATGATTTTCAGAAGGAGTGTCCCAACCTCCAAAAAAAGCAGAAGAAGGGATTCAGTACCACTCTAACCGATGATGAAGAGGGAGACAACCATTCTGAACAGATAAGCAATCTCGTTGCCCTTACAGCCCCCTCTTCATATAATATCAATCATGTCAACGTATCCGTTGAACACTTAGAGAAATATGAGTCTGACGATGAAATTTGAACAAATCTTATAATGAGTTATATGTCAAATCGATTGAAGAGTCTGAGGTTCTTGAGAAGCAGAATGCTCTCATTCTCTCTCTTACTAAAGACAAGACAAGACTCCTTGAAACCGTTGTGGATCTCAAGTGAGAAGTCACCCGTTTGAATGGGGAACTAGAGCACATGACTAAGTCTGTTAAGATGATGAACTCCAGCACCTATACTCTGTACGAGATCCTATCCATTGGAAAACTAGCCAAGAACAAAAAGGGAATGGGTTACATTCACGAGGCTTCCACGTCTCAGACTGTTTTTGTTCCTCAAAAGGTTGTGAACCAGATGTCTATCAAGATGTCGCAGGCATCCAGCATTAACCAAGTTCAGAGACATCCTTAGCAACATCTTTCTGACTCCCCCAATAGACCACGACGGGTCTGTCATTACTGTGGACAAAAGGGCCACATACGACCGTTTTGTTATCACCTTTACAGGAAGAAACACACTCGACCTCAACCATCACACAAGCGTATGCCAGCTCGCTGAAAGGCCACACCTCAGAAAGAATGGCAAGTAAAAGAAGGTCAACAATCCTCTCCTCAGAAAGAATGGCGAGTGAAAGAGGTAAACTATCGGGCTAACATTGCATATATTTCACTAAAAGTTTCTACCAGCAACAATTAGTACTTTGATAGTGGTTGCTCTCGTCATATGACAGTTGATCGTGCCTTCTTAACGAACATAAAACCATATGCGAATTGTTAGGTTACTCTTGGAGATGGCGTGAAAGCTAAGGTTATTGGCAGTTCAACTACCCTGGGGTACCATGCCTAACTGAGCCTTTATTCGTAGAAGGTCTTATAGCTAACCTTATCAGCACCAGTCAACTCTGTGATTTGAACATGTCTATTAACTTCTCCTGCGATAAGTGTGTAGTCCTGAATGAGAAACAGGAGGAACTTATGAGTAGAGTCCGATCACAAGATAATTGCTATATGTGGTCTCAAGCTCCTATCACTCCAACTACCAACTATATTTTATCCAAAGAAGAAAGGGCCAAGCCGTGGTATCATAAACTTGGACATTTGGACCTCAGGAGTATGCAGAAAGTTCTCTCTGAAAAGACCATAGTCGGTGTCCCTGATATAAAGATTGTTGAAGAGAGAATCTGTGGGAAATGTCAGATTGGTAAACAAATCAAGATGTCGCACAAGACGATGCAACTTCTTACCATCTCGCGAGTTCTAGAAACTCTTCACGCATATCTGGTGGGACCGATGCATGTCGAAAGTCTTGAAGGGGAGAAATACGTGTTTATGTGTGTTGACGACTCCCCCAGGTATACTTGGATTGACTTTATACGAGAAAAATCTCACACTCTTGCTGTGTTTGAAGTTGTGTTCAAGAAAGTTCAAAAGAAAATAAAGGCAAGATGTGACAACATAGTCAGACTCTTGGGTGACCCCGAAAGTGAATTTCAGAATATGAGGTTTGTTGATTTCTGTAACACTGAAGGAATAGCTCATGAATTTTCTGCCCCCATCACACTTCAACATAATGGGATTGTCCAAACGAAAAATCAGACTCTTCAAGAAATGGAGAGGCCCAAAGACATTCTTCTTCACTTTTGGTCTGAAGCCCTCAGCACGACTTGCCATATTCACAATAGAGTTACTATATGTCAAGGTACTACTATTACTCTTTATGAAATATGGAGGGGGAGAAAATCAAACGTTGAGTATTATGACTTTGGGTCCATGATGGAATCCATAAATGTGGTTGTTAACAATGAATATGATGATTCTGAAAGAACTAATGACGAAGAGGAAGTGATTCCAAGTATTCCAAATGTTAGGACAAATGCTAGCAACGAAACTCGTAACTTAGCTTCTGATGAAGAGCGTGACATTGTTCCTGACAAAGAACCTTCACCTACGACATAACAAATAATCCTTCAAGAAGATTTCAGAAGAATCACCCAACTCATGAGGTGATTGGTGACATTAGTGAAGATGTGCGGACTCGTCTAAAGGCTCCTGCCAACTATAGAGAGATGATCGGTAATCTATGTTCTATGTTCAAGATCGAACCCAAAAATGTGCAGAAGGCCATTGATGATGTATATTGGAATGGATATGTCAGGGGTGGAATTGATAAAACATTATTCATCAAAAACCAGAAGGGTGATCCTATGATTGCAGAAATATATGTCAATAGTATAGTATTTGGAGAAATGTCAGACAAGATGGTGGAACGTTTTGTGCGACAGATGCAGTTTGAGTTTGTGATGAACATGGTTGGTGAGCTTAATTTTTTCTTGGGACTTTATATTAAGCAAATGAGTGAAATCACCATCACCACTCAAAGCAAATACGCAAGAAGCATTGTCAAGGAGTTTGGACTCAAGAAATCTTCTCACAAATGAACTCCTGCTACCACTCATGTCAAACTCACCAAGGAGCCTCTTGGAGAATCTGTTGATCAAAGTGCGTATATGAGTATTATTAGAAGTCTTCTCCATCTTAGTGCTAGTCGTCCAGACATAGCTTTAGTTGTCAGAGTATGTGCAAGGTATCAGGTCGATCCAAAAGCTAGTCACTTATCTCAAGCCACACAAATTATAAGGTACATCCCTGGAATTGCTGACTTCAGTCCTCTTTATACGTTTGAGACCTCTTCTACCCTGATGATATACTATGATGCTGACTCGACACGAAGTACTGCTGATAGACGAGTACTTCAGGAGGATGCTTCTATCTTGACAACAATCTGAACTCTTGGGTTTGCAAGAAGCAAAATTGCATCTCCATGTCCACAGTTGAGTCTGAATATATAGCCGCAGAAAGTAGTTGTACTCAGCTCCTATGGATGAAACAAATGCTTGTTGAGTATGATGTCAAGCAAGATATGTCAAGCAAGATGTCATGACACTGTTCTCCAACAACATTACCGCCATCAATATCTCAAAGACTCCAGTTCAACATAGCAGGACCAAGCATATTGAAGTTAGACATCACTTCATCTGAGACCTGGTAGAAGAAAAGAAGGATCAAAATGGAGTATATTCACACCGAAAAGCAGCTAGCTGATATTTTTACAAAAAACCATGGATGCAAACAGGTTTGAGAGTCTTAGGTCATTCATTGGACTCTGTATTATGGTTCAATAATCCTTAAGTAATGGAGAGGAGCTTTGGTGATTCGGTTTCTCCTCTCTGGACCAAGAAGACATCTAAATCGAATCTGGGCCTGGTTCAAAACAAGTTCCATTTGAAGATAAAATTACCATGAAAAATCTTTCAGCTCGTCTAAAATGCCACAACTGTCTTGGCTCCCAAGGAAGTTGTGTACGGTATAGTAAGTCCACTCTCTCTTGATAATTGTTGGCACCAGAAGTGGATTAAAGACTGTAGGCTTAGCTTGTAAACAAAATCCAAATATAACAAAGTAAATTGTTCCTAAGAGAGGTACTGAACCCAAAGATGCAAGGAACAAATGTTGAGTCAAGATCCAAGGGCTGTATTTTGGAAAACCACCTAATGTAGAGGCCGAAGATGTCATGGCAGAATCATATGTGCCTACTGTAAACCCTCTTCCAATCGCCACAGGGGAGGATGTTGTTGAGAAAGAATTTCTAACAAATCCCAATATTAGTAGCATATCAGGAGACGATAAAGAAAAAGGTGGGGATGTCATGGAAGAAACTCACTCTAATCAACTCAATGTGCAAAGGTTCAAGGTAGGGGATTATTTTATCTGAGCATGTGGATACAAACCCTAGGTGGTATGAAAGATGTTCCAACATCAACAAATCTGACTAACCTAAGTCAGTCTCCGCTTGAGGCCCAAGAATCATCTATTGGTGAGATAGGTGATGAAAACTGAGAGTCTGGATAAGAATGTGGTAGAGGATGTTCTAAGCTCCTCGGCTTAAGTGAATATGAGCGAAACTGATGCGTAGGAAGATGTAAGGGAAGATGTTCCGACTTTCTGTGATCAAGAAAAAGCTAATAATGATGGAGATAGGAATATTGTTGATGATGATGGTCTTCAAAGTGATGAAGATGTCGTATTTTTACTCTTGCTCTGAGAAGAGGCTGGAAAAAAAAATCCAAAATTGACTCAAGCAAGGAGTAAAAGAAGAGAAAGGTAGTAATTGAAGTGGAAGCTTATGTCCCCGTTAGAGAGAAGAAGAAGTGACAGAAATATTTCATGACATTGGAAACAAGAAATCAGTGGGAGGTCAAAAGCTCCCAAAGAATGTTCCTGCTGCACATCTCAACAATGTGTCATTTCACAAGAAAGATGAAGCACTCAAATAGCATTTTGTATATCATCGAGCCGCTTTTTTGGAAAGAGAGCTTTTTGCTGAGGCGCAAAACATTTGAAGTTATTATGGATTTACTGCGTGAAGCTAGTCTGCCCAAGACAGTCACAAATATTGGTACGTACTATCCCACCCTTGTGAAAGAATTTATTGTGAATCGGTACACATAATTTGATGATCCCGAAGTCCCGGAGTTTAGAAAGGTCTTTTTCCAAGGTTATGACTTTCACTTCTCTCAACACCTATCTTGAGCGGGATATACCCCAGACATGGAGACTCATGCACCATCTATGAATGTGGTTGCAAAGGAGATTTTTGGGACAGAGAGAAAGTATGGCAATCTAGAGGATTTATGGCATCTTCTGAATTCACTGCCAAATACTTAGTATTGTATCGCATTGGAGTGACAAAATTCGGCACCCTCTTCACATGGTTCCAATATCTGAGCCGAGCTAGCATATCTCATATATCAATTAGTGAAGCTACCAATTGGGTTTCCTTCTCTTATTATTGGGATGATGCTCAATCAAAACTCCAACGAAGTGAGCATCACAGATGTAACTGGAAAACTGCCAAATGTTCTTACCATCAGTCACAAGCTTTTCGAAAGGATGCATGCTCGTAACCTTGTCATGCCATCGATTGAGACATCTGTCGCCTCTGGTAGCACGATGAAGATGAGTTCAGTTTTAGAAAAAATTCAAAGAAATGTGTTTGAAAGAGCTCAGTGAGGAGATCATCATTCTTAAGAAAATCATCAAGCCCCGCTCTCTTAGGAAGTCCATATGCGAAGGGTTTTTTTGTGATCTATCTTTTGTTCTAGAGAATGATGTAGCTGGTTTTGTCCCTGAGTAAGAAAATGAAGCTGGTAACTCATAACATAATGAAGATTAATACAGGGAATGACAACGGTGATCATGATGTTGATACTGACTCTGCTACCCTCTAGGTTCTTTGACCATGGACTGCAACCCATCAACTGGTACTATGTGTTAAGGTTACGTATTGAGGTTTTTCTGCGTTATGACTACGTATTGATATTGTGGGAGATGATTGTGGTGACCTGAAGTTGAAAGAATGTCTTGATGATTGTAACATTGTTCATGACATCCATCTCCAAGAAGATTATGTTTTGAGATATCAGGTTATGTTTATTTGGTTTGTGCCTTTTGCTATATTTTTAAGGAAACCAGGGGGAGAGGTATCATGGTAACATGTCTCGAGACTTGTGTTAACTTTAGTAGTGAACATGTTATAACTTGTTGTGTGACGTGATGCGAAAGAAGGTCAAGATGTGCGAATATGCTGTTGCGTGAGATACTGGGAGTAGGATCGACTCATCGAGAAGAAGAATTGATAATTGATCGACGATTGCGCTCTGATTGTTCGCCGAAAACTAATGAAGACTTGAAGATGTTCGTCAAAGCTGGAGACGTGGCTCACCGAACGTTGCTAGAATTGTGCTTGCTTAAAAAATAGCCAAAGGGGGAGATTGTTGCTACGTTTAGTGTTGGCATATTTTTTAGCGCAAGGTGAGATGTCAGACCAACATGTTGCAACACATTTGGCGTAACATGATGTGCGCAGAATTAGGAAAGTTGTCGAAGCTTTCCTATTTTACTCACTGAAGCATGACGCGCAAGGGAATTAAGTCACGACAAGTTAGGGAACTTCCAGCTGTGAAGACTACACGTCAGCAAGGCAAATTAAGACAGTAACGCCAACTTGCCAGAATTGAAAGGTGGCAAGAAGATTTCATATAAGGAGTAAAACTCCGAAATAGGCATGTAGAGTTGCTATAAAAGCAGGTGCTACCCTCATGGTGACTTAGACGTTCTCTGTGCTAAATTCTCAAATCTGTTAACCGTGCAAGACTGACGGATTTAGAGGTTGCATAATTTAGAAGAATGGTGTCAATCACATAACATCAAAACGAGAGGTATGAGTGTTTGTGATTCGAGGGTGTGTATTCGTGATTGAAGATTCAAGAGAAAATTGTCGAAGACAACTACGCCGAGCATAGGCTTGCTCGAAGGGTGGAATTGAGAGGATCTCAAAAAACAAGAGGAGTCCCTAGTCGAGGTATTTCATAGTGTAGTAATAGTAGATTAGGACAATAGCTTGTGTGGTAACTAGTTGATGCTTGAAGTTGTACTATTGACTACCATATAGTGAAAGTCTTTCTATTGGCAGAGTGCCCCCAGACGTAGGTGTGGAGTCACCGAACTGGGTAAACATATTGCGTGTCTTCTGTATACTGTTTGTGTATTTACTGTCCATTATCTGCGATCTGGCAAGTTGTCAAACCAAGTGCTACAATATTGTGTTCGACATCTTGTCCCTGCTATGAATCAGAATTTCACATTTATTAGTTGATAAACAAGTTTGCGACTAAACCTATTAGTTAGATTCAGATTGATCATGTAGGAATTTGTGATCAATTTTGACATGAATAATAATCCCCCACTTTTTGTTGCTATGCACTCTCGTACAATGTTCTAAATGACGGTCAGACGAGAAGAGCCTTTTGAAACTAATCATAAATTAGTCGATGATTAATTATAAATTAACAGATAATTAATTTGATACTAATGCAACAAGTTGAGAAATTTTAAAAAATTGCTCTCGTGTAAAGTAAAATCAATATGATATGCTCGTTAAGGACGTTGACAAGCAAGTTTGGACACATTCACCTATATACATAATTCTTAACTTTTAAGGTGATAATCCATGCATTATGTACAAGCACAAATTAAAAATCCCAAGTCAAGTGAGAGTTTCTTAACAATGTATTAAACACTAGAATTGGACCATACTCTTTGTAGCACATACTCTGCTCCTCCGAGCTTTTACAATATTTCTCGCGTCAACTCCATCATCTCTACTATATATAAATGCAAGTCCCAAACATTATTCACTCACCAACCTCTCCCTCTCTTCTCTTTCTCCTTACACACCAACGCACAACCGAAACCATGGAACTCATCAAAATAGTGTTCATGGTAGCTATAACAATGGCTCTCACCATCACCATCACCATCACCATGAAAACCATTGATCACCATGCAAAACAAACTAAACCACCGACAAGAGACAACGCTGATCCTCTCATGATCCCTTCCAACCGAGTGAGTCGTTTCCTCGCACAAGACCACAAGAACCCTAGGGCCGCCGACCATTGCAACAAGGACTCTATTTCGTGCTACGTCCACGGATCCAACGCGACGACATGTTGCAACAACAAGTGCATCGACGTGCGCAACAATAAAGACAACTGCGGGGCGTGCAAGAGGAAGTGCAAGTACTCGGAGACTTGTTGTAGGGGAGAATGTGTCGACACCAAATATGACAAGAGGCACTGTGGAGTATGCAATAATCGATGCAAGACCGGTGGTTACTGCTTATATGGAATGTGTGACTACTCCATATAAATTTATTCGAGCGTGAGTAAAAAATGATGGTTCGTTATTTATTTTGTCATATGCAATAAAAGTTTGGTTTATTTCATTATTTGTAATCCTTAAAAGGGTTTTGATAAAAATGTAACTTACAAATATATTCTATACTTTCGTTGTCTTCTTACTACTATAAGTTATCATTCTCTGATAAATCAATAGTATGTACTATTATAATCCTAGTAAGAGTTCTCTAGGCCTTCTCGTTTTAAAAATGTTCATAACGTTGTCGCACATATTCTATTCTACATGCTTACATCGAGTACATATCTAACTCAACGAGTCTTCTAATAATCCAATTTCCAAAATATATTTCTGTAAGTGCAACGCAACAAAATCGTCATGTCGCCCAATAAACTTCGATTTTAGACTCACTAGTGGGTAATGAATACGTTCTATCGCCCCTAAGGACTTGATTGCCAAAAAGGCACGGCAGCGGACATCGTACGTTATGGTTTGCAGTTAGTATTCTTTGTGTAAGAAGATTTGCGCACCTTGGTAAGAGATTCTCGAGTGGTTATGGGAGGAATCAACAGAGTCGATACGCATACAACAAGTCTCGTAACCTTTTGTCTGAATGCCCCCCAAAATTTTAAAAACAGAGAAGTTATTGTTAGTCCACATCAGAGCAGCGCACATTACGACATATTGTTTTTTTTTGTCACAAATGAATTTTTGATAGTCTCGTAAATACTCTCTCAAAAAGTGACATTTTATATCTTTAAGGTGCTCTTTGTATGTACTACTAGTTGCACCCGTAAAAACATGCATCATATTTCACGCGTGACATTTTGATTACCTTTCATTTCTTTTTTTCGTTGATGTGTATGCATTATGTTGCGGCAGTGTACGAAAATATTGACCGGTAATGTCATCAAAAGTCGTGTCTGTCATTCTGGTCTTCTACTTCATGAACAAACTCTATAATGGTACTGCTAAAACCGTGTCGATAATTATTTTTGTACAACATGTTATGTGGCTCGGTTACAGCCGGATGTAATCTATCACAGTTGCTTCTAATTTGACCACCATATCATCTTCGCCATTTGTTTTGATTCCGAACATCCTAAGATTGCTCTACATCGTTACGAACTGGTGTACAGAATCGACGCTCAAACTTGAAGATGACATATTTTGTGAACTATACTGCAAACTCATATCCCAATTACTACTATCCCCATCTTCTCGGATTTGGCCGTGATTGATCCATACGGTATACAATCTTATTAAACTTTTCTTAAGTATGATTGCAAATTGTATAGATATCGTGCACTCGAACATTAGAACATTTCACATAAGGACATTTCAACCGATCCGAACCATATTGTTTAATATTTTTCTTTTGAAATTGATGAAGCCAAAAATTCTCATCATGTACGCCTCATTCATTCTCTCAGCTCTTATCGATCTCCAATAAATTTCTTATTTACGACAAATAAATACAATTACAACAATGTGTTGTAAGTATGTAATTAAAAAACGGACCCTGGTGGGCCGCAGAGGCGCGCATGCACCGGGCACACCTCAAAACTTCGCGCACCAGACGCGATCGTCATCAAGTAAATTTGTATTCCGGCTGAAATCAGGGTCGAATCCACAGGGACCAAATAGGGGTCTCATACTTGGACATTTCGTGCTCTCTTTCCCGAAACAAGCACACAATAGAATAAAAACACAGAAATTTTAAGATTTTTTGGTTTATATGGTAACTAATTAAGTTCAAATAAATATATAAAGCGGAGGGAGTCACACAAGAAGTCAAACAACCACGGGCACTAAACCTACAACTCTCCCACAATTAATGGATAATATAATTTTAAGCATGCAATTCGTCTGGCTTGTGTTTTGAATACATTACTCGCCTCTCGACATTGGGTAATGCCTAGTTTCGGACCGATGACCCTCTCAGGATTTTTCACAATCGGTCCTCAACAGCTTTAAGTTCAACAATTGTCGAACCAAGAGAAACACTCTAGGAGACCGATATCTTCCAATTTATCTATGTCAACTCCCAACCCCCACCTCTCAACATCGATTGGGAATTAAAAGGATGAACCCTGAGTAGCGACCTTAGCATTCAAAGTGAAACACAAAATAAATTGAGACAACCTCCCATACTTTCATAAATAATACATCAATCAATCACAAGATATCCGTAATTCCAAGTTCAATCATTTAGTTACTCTTAACATGCACAAATTGGCCTATGTTATAAATACTCTACCCGTCTCTCGACGATGTGTAGAGCCTAATTGGCCTGATTCTCGCGAATCCAGATGAATCTTCCACACTTGCACAATGTCACTCAATGCAGGTTGCCTCTTTCAAGTGAACCCACGACTCAAGGCTAACCGCAGTACGAAAACAATTTTCGAACCGAGACATCGACTCTAAGAGTCCAACATCTCGAACCTACTTAGATCCGTTCTCAACCACTCCTCTCGGAGCTAGCCTCGAACCCAAAGTATAAAAATCAAATCTTCAATTCAATGTTCATAGAATACTCACAAAGTAGAATCAATTCAACATGCAGTCAAATAGCCAAATAATTATAAACTCGAGATAACGCTCGAGCATTCAAACAACAAAGGATTACAAGATTAAAAAAAAAGGGAAAGAACATAACCAACCCAGCATCGACAAAGAATGTGGGAGCTCACAACTCTCCAATCTCAGTCTCCCTTGTATCTTCATGACTCCTTTGCGTCGTCCCGTGATGGTGGTGACGGAGCCCTTCCCTTGGAGAGCCAAAACTGGCCTCTAAGGGAGGGTTTGGGGAGTTGGGAACTGTTCTGGAACTCAAAAATAGGGTTGCAATTCGTCAAAATTCAGATGCCTTTGCTCAGAATTTGTGTTTGGCTTTTATAATGTTTTCTGAATCCGGGGGTTGTAACGATCGTTACAGTGGATGTAACAATCTTTACATCATCGTTACACCATAGTTACACTTCCATTACGTCATCGTTACAGGTTAATGACATTTTTGGTTTTTTGTGTAACGATCGTTACAGTGAATGTAACGATTGTTATATGGTCTTTACGCCCCCTTCCAGACCTCTAATGCATCAACTTCCTTCACGAGAATTGTACCTCTTTTCGTCATCTTCAATTTAGATATATTGGTTGCTCGATTTGGACTTCGGATGTGAAAGTTATGGCACTTGCAAGTCAGCTGGTCTGTAATCCCGATATTAGTTTTAGTGCTGTCTTTGAGTGCAGTTTTGAGTTTCTTCCCATGAGATTTAGAGAAAACTTCCTTATAGAGATTTGTAGGTCACCGAGTTATCTTCTATTTTATATGACTTTGGGTCATGTCAGATTAAATATGAGGAAGTTGTGAGCTCTGAAAGATTATGCTGTGATTCTGGCCCATTTTGCTCTATTTTCACCTGTTTTCTGCACAATTGCACCAAACATACCCGAGAGCGTAAAGTGTTACAAACGGCTCAAAATAGCCACATAACGAAGGAAATTCGGCACTAAATATGAGTAAAAATGTGTCGATCTAGGCACCGAATGGACCCACATCAGACCCATAACATATTACATCTATAAAAAAAATGTATAACTAAACATATCTTATAATCGAGATTTTGACACACTTTCTTCAACAAATTTCATTACAATATGAGATTATCTTCTCTAACAAATTTCAATCACACTATTCTCACACAAATTGCTCTGTAAAACTAATCTTCACAACCAACAAAATCCCAACTTATATATAATCTTGTTTAACAACGACATACTTTTTAAGCATATGTCGTCCTTAAGGGTTAAGGACAACCGAATTGGTAGGGTTAACAAATGGCCAGGCAACAGCTACATTTCAGACCATTAAACTATAACGAATACATTTTTGTCAACAAGTTAGCACTTTAAGTAAGGCGTGCCTAGTTAGACACGTCGTTCACCGCCTGTAACTTGTTACCACCGGTTTTCCTAGTTTAGACACACTGTCTCTGCAACAAAATGGTGTGGTGTATATATAATACATATAACACACGTTTGGATTGCTTCTTTCACATATGAAATTCTGATCACTCAGTCGTGCAAGATGCCACACACAATGTTACAGAGAATGCTATAACGTTGTGTCTGACTTCTTGCGTAGATAAAGCAGGACAGTAAATATAAAGCTCTAAGTAATGACACAGCAGATTGTTTACCCAGTTCGGTGCAACGTCACCTACGTCTGGGGGCTCTCAGCCTAGTGGAAAGATTTCACTTATCAGTAATCCGTCAGAACATACAAGTACCTGTGATCCCTCCTAG
This sequence comes from Geranium rotundifolium, assembly GCA_963920655.1. Taxonomy (NCBI): domain Eukaryota; kingdom Viridiplantae; phylum Streptophyta; class Magnoliopsida; order Geraniales; family Geraniaceae; genus Geranium; species Geranium rotundifolium. The sequence continues at coordinate 34,146,766 of OY987319.1, forward strand.
ATCTATACTTTATGCTACGTCTTACAGTGCAATCTATCTCAGGGTCTCCCCCTGAATCCAAGAACGTCTTGATTCCACTCTTCGAGCAATCGCCTTGCTCTGTCGTCTTCAAGTCTTCTTCAAGCTTGGTGGTTGCGTGCAGTCTTCAACTCACGACTTTCAGTAAACCCTCAATCACCTAACTCTCTATAGTTATGTGATACACAACATCCTAAGCTCAATCTGCAATTTCTCAGCCCGCAAACCTTCACGTCTAAGAACCTTGCAAATTGTTGCTAGGAAACAAATAAAGAACCACACCATTGCTAAGGGGGTAGCCTAAGCTTTTATAGCAATCGTGGATGAGTACTAACCCTAAAGGGTTTCCTCTTTAATCACCGTCTTTCTTCTTTTCAGATTAGGAGTTGTACTGCACTTTCCTAATCGTTTTCTTGCTGCACTGCCGAGCCTGCACTTTCCTGATTTCTGTCGATCAGGATGCTTGCCGAGACGCTGTCAACAATGTCACACAAGATGTCGTAGAAGATGCTTCGACATTCTTTGTAACATGTTTCTTCAAAATTAGCCAATCTCGAAAAACGTCGTAACTACAATCTCCCCCTTTGGCTATTTTTAAGGACAGCATTCTTCGTCGCATTCTGCGTCGCATTCGTCGTCTCGTCGATCGGCAGTGTCGTCGCGTCGCGTTGTCTCTATCTTTCTTCCTTGTGTCATCGCGCGCGTATTTCTACACTTACACTTACTCCCCCTTGCTGGCTCAAAAAGAGCCAAAACTTAAACAAATATTTCAACAGATCCGGGAAATAAGCACAATAAACCAAACATAACTCACACTTACTCTCGATCAGCTGTCGAGAGAAAGCATGATACAGTGTTCACAAAATATTGAAGATACGTGTCTTGAGGCACTTATGTGTCGTGAGATACTTGAAGATATGCGACGTGAGACACTTGAAGATACATGATGTAAATAGGTGGATGACGGATCCGGATATTGGATGTTGGATGACGCGTGGATGACGGATGATGCGCGGATGACAGATGACGCGCCGGATGACAGATGACGCCATTATGCGGAAGCTAATAATTGGATTGCCTTACCCACCCATCATAATCATAAATTGATGAGTGTGCAAACTGTAAAACTATTTAATATCTAGCCGATGATCGATTATGCCTCTGATACCATGATAGAAACAATGTAGAATAATATTATTGATAATTGTGTAAAATACAATAGGGGAGAAACTTTTATATATGCTAGGGAAAAGGACACGTTTGTGCACCTAAATATACACTTTTGACACTTTCATACCCTACCTTTTTTTTCTTTTTTCCAGTACCCTGAATTTCAGTTTGGGACAATAATTTCAAAATACCCATGAATTGAACAAAAATTCAAGGTACTTCCAGGCCATTTTCCCAAAATACCAATTAATTGAACCAAAATACTTATGAATTGAACCAAATACTCATGAATTGAACACAAATTAAAGGTCATTTTTGGTAAATAAATGGCCAGTTGTCCCAAAATGAAATTCAGTGTACTGAAAAAAAGAAAAAATGTAGGGTATGAAACTGTCAAAAATGTATATTTAGGTGCACAAAAGTGTCATTTTCCTTACATGCTATGACCCAAACTAAATAGAAAACCCTAATACATAATAAAATAGAAATAATCTAAATAGAAATAAAATATAGGAAATATAAAATATGAGAAATATTCTAACAGAAATAATAACCGAACAAACTGAGCCATATTTTCAGTTGGTTAATAAAACCGACCTGACAACCCTCTACTAGTTTGGACTTCAGTTCATATCTTCACGAAACTAACTTGGTCGGTTCATTTTTCTTGGGTCAATTCAGTTAACAGACTCGTGAACAGCCTAAACATAAGTGCAATTTTTTATTCAAATTTTGGAATTTAAACCTATATCACTTTAAAACTCAACTCAAAGCATATTGTTGACATTTTACTATGTTGACTTTCTGTAAAGTAAAATTATAAAGCGGCCAAATGGGTTGACCTGAGAAAAGCTCAAGGTTGGAACCTCAATTTAAGGTAAACCACAAATAAGACTCAAAACATCATTTGCATCTCCATATATATGCATGTATGGCGTGTTCTGAAATATACTGTAATTGTGCTTCTCATTCGATCTCTGCAAGACCAAGTTAATCCCAAATATATAATTGATTTTAGCATTTTTTAAATGTTGAGACAAGTAAATACGTAAATACATAAGAGTGCAGGCTCTAATCAAATGGCTCCAACTGTCCCGGCGGTATAAGTCAATTGCTTTGACTCGTCTTTGTAATGTACTATAAATTATTCTTTTGCAGTGACAAGACCAAAACAATTGAGGGTGGTGGACCACATCAGGCAGGCGTGTGAACCAAGTTACGAACATTTTTAAGGTATTATTTTATATTGTTGTCGTATTTTCTCGTTTTAGGGGCTAATGTATCCATATCTTTTACCTGCTGTTTGTAATTTTGTGACTCACAAATTAGTCAGGTATACTTAAACTAACACTAATGTGATGTCGGATTAGTTGCTTAAAATGTTGTCCCACCCAATGTTGCCTCAATTGTTCGAGATGATGTCGGGTTAATTGTTTAGTAAAATATGAGTTTTCCTTTAAAAATAAAAAATATATAAGATAATTAGTTGTGTTTATTTGGGAATTTGAATTCTTATTTTTATAAGTACATGACAAAAATTTATAAACATTTTTAAGACCCTTTTATTGCCTAATACATGTTTTATTAAGTGATTATGATATTTTTCAATCAGTCCGAAAACCATCTTCATCCGTTCATCTTCATTTTATAAAATTTTGAATTATACATTTATCAAATCACAATCTTTTAGATAATATATATAGTTAAGCTATATATATAGAGGACATATCAGGTGAAAACCAAATTTTTTTATGAGAACGTGAGAACTGAGTTTGTCCATTGAAAATAAGTGAATGTCCATCGGATATAAGTGAATTTCCAATAAAAATAGTGATATCCAATGATAGTGAATGTCCAGCGAAAATAGGTGATTGTCCAACGGAAACACTTTGTCTATTCAAAATACATGAATGTCCAATCTCATATACATATATATACATATACATATATATATATATATATACATATATATATATACATATATATATATATACATATATATAGGGGCACACTCCACTACAAACGCCCAACCCGTTTGAATCGCACGAACAGATCATGGTTGTTGCTTTTCGCGTGATTTAAAGAGCGCGAGACACGTGACAGTGTAATGTCCCACCGTGAGAGTGTAATGTCGCGCAATGTGCGTTTAAGTGAGGGCAATTTCGAATTTTTGCGCAGCGGAGCGTACTGTTCATCTTTCTCATTCGGAGTGTAATGTTAACCGTACGAGTGTAATGTCAACATAGTTCAGGCTATACACTCAGAAGTGCAGACTATACACTCGCAAGTGCATACTACACACTCACAAATGTAGATTACACACTCTCAAGTGGAAACTATACATGCTATTGAGATTGTAATATCAACCGTAGGAGTATATTGTCAACAGTGGAGTGTAATGTTCAACATTGAGAGTGTAATGTCCAACATTGAGAGTGACATTACACTCCCACTGGTGCACATTACACTCCGAACGAGAAAATTGAACAGTACGCTCTGCTGCACAAAAATTCAAAATTGCCCTTCACTTAAGTGCACAATGCACGAATGCCAAATGTCGCATACTGTTTTAATCTCACAAACATTGAATGAATGAATCCTCTGTTCAGATGGGTTCGAACATATTTGGGATATGCACCCGAATGCGATTATATATATATATAAAGTGAAATCAATCTGATCTCTTCCTTAATTAAGGTTGTTGATAAGTAAATTTAAATCTCCATCAATCATTTTTAAGGTTTCAGGTGATGATTCATGCACATCACGTACAAACACCACCAAAGTCCCAAGTGAAGTGAAAATTTCTTAACAATATTAAACACTAGAGTTGAACCATACTCTTCGTAACACAAGCACGTTTCTCGCGTCAACTCCATCATCTCTACTATATATAAATGCAAGTCCCAAACATTATTCACTCACCAACCTCTCCCTCTCTTCTCTTTCTCCTTACACACCAACGCACAACCGAAACCATGGAACTCATCAAAATAGTGTTCATGGTAGCTATAGCAATGGCTCTCACCATCACCATCACCATGAAAACCATCGATCACCATGTAGAACAAACTAAACCACCGACAAGAGACAATGCTGATCCTCTCATGATCCCTTCCAACCGAGTGAGTCGTTTCCTCGCACAAGACCACAAGAACCCTAGGGCCGCCTACCATTGCAACAAGGACTCTATTTCGTGCTACGTCCACGGATCCAACGCGACGACATGTTGCAACAACAAGTGCATCGACGTGGGCAACGATAAAGAGAACTGCGGGGCGTGCAAGAGGAAGTGCAAGTACTCGGAGACTTGTTGTAGGGGAGAATGTGTCGACACCAAATATGACAAGAGGCACTGTGGAGTATGCAATAATCGATGCAAGACCGGTGGTTACTGCTTATATGGAATGTGTGACTACTCCATATAAATTTATTCGAGCAAGAATAGAAAATGATGGTTCGTTATTTATTTTGTCACGCAATAAAAGAAAACCACATTTGGATGGTTTCTATGATAACTAAATGTTAAAAGTTTGGTTTGTTTTCGTTATTTGTAATTTTCAAAAGGGTTTCTCAAAATGTATTACATATAATTCTTACAAATGTATTCTATACTCTTACAATTGTTTTTTTCCTAGTTTAATATGTTTACGTTTTCCTGACAAATTACATATTCTTATATAGTTATATTGTGACTTGGCGACCATGAATATAACCTCTTGAGAAATTGTTGTTTATGTGGAGAAATATTATGTTGAGATTATTTTTTTATGGACATTCGACATTATGTTGACATGTATTTTAATCTTGTGATGTTCAAGGTTAGACTCTTTTTTTCGTAAGAACGATATTCATTGGGTTTTTTAATCTAAACAAATAAAAACGATTCACTAATGCATACAGAATGTAGACATAGACCTAGTGTTTATTGTATGAGATTTTTGTCACTTCATTTATAATGAGTTTGTTTGTAAGTGATATCAACATTTGTTATATAGATTTTATTAAGACATGTCTATTGATTATACTAAAATTTGTGGTGAACGAAAACAGATGAACCCAATAATTGATTATGATATCACGAGCGAATCGAGTCAAGTCTATCATACAGTATGAACAAATTTATGGTGGTACCTGCAAAAGTCTCGTGACATTTTGTTGATGGAGAAAATACAGCTATAAGACTATATACTGTCAATGTGGTTATAAGCAAAAGCAAGCACCAAAAAGTTACTTAAAGAACACAAAAGAGATAGCTTTAGAAGTAGCTAAATGCTAAATGCTATTTCTCTACAAAAAGCAAATGAATGTCATCAATTTAGCTGATTAATAGTTGCATACTTCTTTTTTTATCATCGGTTGCTTAATTTGTTAACTATTTGAATTTTAATAAATCTAGGGATGAGTAAAATATTGGGAGAAAAATGAATTTAATAGAATAATTAGATGCTGCAGAATTAAATAATTCTCCCCTCCTGTGCAAATCTTATAGGAATATATCAAGCATAGCAAATTAAGCAAGCTGATAAAATATAGCAAACAAGAACACAACATGCACGCACAATTTTAGCGTGAAAAACCTCCTCAAGGCGAGAGAGGAAAAACCACGGGACTCTCGAGACCGTTTAATCTGAACTATCAATATGATGGGTACAACGAGTTATCTCTAAATACAATTAGAGGATCACAATATCTCAAGATTAACCAATCTTGGCTCAAGCTACAATTATAAAAAAAATAGTAGAGAAACTTCACCGTATTGATGGCACACGATCAGAAAATCTTATCAAATCGCTGAGACCTCCAAACGCAAATTTCAACGATTAGTACGTAGTACCACGTCGTCCGATGACCCTGTCAAAAAATCAGCACGATCCAACGGTGGATTGATCTCCGATCGAACTAAAGAACCTTGATGGTCGCCCCCGAAAGTAGCCGGAAAATTCTACACGAATTGCACTCTATTCCTCTCTTGAATTGCCTCCTATTTATAGAAAAACAATTAGGGTTTCCTTCTCCATGTTGGATATTAACCACATGGGCTTTGGGCCTCCACTTATTTAATAAAGGCCCAACTAATTTCCCCCTTATTCAACTAAGTGGAGGGCATCGCCATCCCGACAATCTTACGACAAACATTAAGCTTTCTCATATTGTGTGATAACATGCTTGAATGATAACATCTTGTGTGATGTGTTGTTGGCATGGTGCACGTAATAGCCCCGAGCTCGTTTATTTATTTATCGCTTTTATTGCGGTCTGCGAATTGTTAGAGTTAGCGTGTAAATATTTTTTGAGGTGTTGTCGCCGTACCACTTTATTGTAATAATTATTCTTTCCCGGCCTACAAGTCGTGTATTTTATTGTGTTCGTTTGCTCGAGGCGGGGAGACGGGAAAGAGGATTAAATGCAGTCTCGATCTCTGCATCGGCTTGGAGTCAGTGGAGCTCAAGATGCAAGTGGGAGACCAGTGTGGAGCTATTATGTGCACATTTAATGTTTTGCTCGATTAGTTTTGCATGAGTAATTTTACGCGTATTGAATATGTGTTAAATTGCATGCCTAGCTTTATGTTTCAAGCATATCACCTCACATGCAAAGATAAAATTGGATTGTGTTCTTTGCTTGTTGTGAGCCCTTAGAACCGTCTTTGCATTGAATGTATTTGACGAGTTCGAAGGAAGAATTGCACAAGTACAATTAGAGGCATCATTACATCGTGTATGTAATAGATGTGTTCATGCCTAAATCACATCAGGGATGTGGTTGAAGTTTTAAACACAGCCGGACAAGTAAATTTGGGTCATGTTAGATACCGCCCAATTCTTGGCACCTTACTGCCTCCCCATCCTATGGGTGTCGTGCACCTTAGCGGAGCGTCCATGGGAAAGCGGGGTAGTGGGTTTGGACAACATATGTGGGTGTCGTGCGCCTTAACGGAGCACCTACATAGTGTCGGGCCATCGTTGAGAATTGGTGGACCCGACTACGATTCTTAGCCAGGGTTGAGCTAGGGCATCAGATAGGATAAGCCGTGTACGAATGTACATACCCTAGCAAAGAGTCACATTGGTTGTGATTGGACGTTGTCCTACCTATATAGTTCGGTTGGAGCGGTGCGCCCTAGCGCACTTCAATCTGATGAATCATGAATCTTGGTTTAGATTCTAAAAGATTTAGAATCGAATGGTTAATGTTTAACGCGATCTTCATAAAATTTATTCAGTTTACTGATTAAATTTGTTTGTCGTGTAATGGTAAATACTTCAGCGAATAGCAGTGGTTTGTCATTGAAAACTATTCTTGACAGAGTCAAGTTCAACGGAACAAACTATCTGGACTGGGATAGGAATTTGAGGATAAGTCCTCAAATTCGAATGCAAGGGTATGTCCTGGACAAGGCTATCCTTGGGGAACCAGCACTCAACGCCATAAGGGTCGTTAAGGATGCGTTCAGGAAGCACCTTAGCGACTCTATTAATCTGGTGTGTGTGATGTTGGGCTGCATGGAGGGAGACCTCCAAAAGTAGTTTAATGGAATTGTAAGGGGAACCTTTTTGATTTTCAAGGAGAAAGATCGGATCGAAAGATTCGACATTCTCAAAGAACTCCTCTCCTGCAAAATGTCAGCAGACGGCTCTTTTAGTCCCCATGTTCTTAAGTTGAAGGGACATCTCGAACTCCTAACAAGACTTGAGCTTGAGATGGTAAAGGAGATGGTTGTAGACATTGTTCTGCAAACCCTTCCTCAAGCATTTGATAGCTTCATTATGAACTATAGTATGTATGATATGGACAAGACCATCTCAGAGTTGCATGGTATGCTTGTGAAGGCTGAATAGAACGTCAACCTTATAACGAGGGATGTTCAAATTGTCAATAAGGGATCCAGCTTCAAAACTGGTGGTGATAAGGGATAAGCCCCTAAACACCTGGCAGGTTAGATGAGACTGGCTTTTGTTCCTAAACCTCCTTCGTCTTTTGAAGCTAAAGGGATGGCTAAGGATGCAGTCTACTTCTACTGCCAAAAGCCTACTCATAAGAATAAGGATTGCAAGAAGTTCCAAGATGATCTCAAGAAGGGTGGTGGGGCCACGCCTTCATCATGTATTTTCTTTATAGAGCTAAATCATTCCACTTCCGATTCATCACATATGGATGCATGTGCAGTGGATGGAAGGTAGAAGAGATTTGGGGAAACACGAGGTGGACCTAAGAGTTGGGAACAGAGTTCGTGTTGCTGCAACTGATGTAGGCTCCATTAGTCTTGTTTTTCCCAAGTGGCTTGTATTAGTACTTCATAATGTGTGTTGCGTATCTACTTTTAGTAGGAACTTTTTCTGTACCCTTGCTAGAAAAGAAGGGTTACATTTTTGAAATAGGATTTTCAATATAAAACGCAATGACATTCATTATGCAAGTGTCAATCTAAATGGAGGTTTATACATATTGAATATGCAAAACTCTAATACAAGTAAGTTCTAAAATGTTAATACTAAAAAGTTTAAATCCGATGATTTAAACCAAACTCTAATAAGGCACTGTCGTTTGGGTTGCATAAATGAGAAGCGCATTTCAGCACTTCACAAGTGCGGACTTCTAAGTCCATGCGAATTTCATTCGATTGATAGATATGAGGCTTGTTTGATGGGAAAAATAACTAGAGCACCCTTCATCAAGAGAGGTGAAAGGGCGGGTGGCCTATTGGGCCTGATACACTCCGGTGTGTATGGGCCAATGAGTTCACTTGCTGTGAGTGGTTTTAACTACTTTATCACTTTTACTGATGATTTCAGTAGATTTGATTATATCTATTCAAAGAGACATAAGTCTGACACTTTTGATAAATTCAAAGAGTTCAAGACTGAAGTACAAAACCAACTCGGGAAAAGTATTAAAACACTTCGTTCAAATCGAGGTGGAGAATACTTGTCCACAGAGTTTCTTGATCATCTGGAGGGATATGGGATTTTATCAGATTGGACTTCGCCAGGAACACCAAATGCAAATGGTGTGTCCGAACGGAGGAATCAGACCTTATTAAAAATGGTTATGTCCATTATAAGTCACACTAATCTCCCAACCTCATTTTAGGGTTATGCTCTACTAACATCTGCATTCATATTGAATCGGGCTCTAACGAACGCAGTGAAAGGGACGTCGTACGGGGGTATGGTATGCGAAACAGCCCATCTTGTCCTTCCTGAGGAAATGAGGTTGCGAGGCTTATGTAAAGCGCTTGCTTTCAAATAAGCTCGAACTGAAATTCGCAAAATGCATCTTCGTAGAGTATCCCAAAGGAGCAAGGGGATACTACTTCTGAAAAGCAAGGAAGAACGTGGTGTTCGTCGCTCAATAGTGTTGGTTTTGAAAAGGAATCAGTTTCCAAAACAGACAGTGGGAGGAATGTACATCTTGATGGTATTCTGGATGGTACAGTTTCTCAAGAACCACTGGACAACCCCGTAGAACTGTTGAAGCCGGAGCTGGTCGTAGAGCAAGAACCGCCTATATGCAGTTATTCCGGACGGTCCAAGGTGGTCTGAAAGGACCAATCGTGCACCTGTCAGATATAAGTTTCTAGTGTCTGAAGGTGACGAGTTGGAAATAGTGGATCAGGATGATCCGGCTACCTTTCGAGAAGTCATGGACGGCCCTGACTCTTAGACATGGCTGGAAGCCATGTAGCGGAATTGGAATCAACGTTTTGATCAGGCTGTGAAACAGTTCGGCTTTATCAACAACGAAGATGGGCCATGCGTTTATAAAAAGGAAAACGGGAGTAAGATTACCTTTCTGGTGCTGTATGTCGATGACATTCTGCTCATTGGAAACGACATCCCAACCTTGCATGAGACTAAAGCTTGGTTAGTGAAGTGTTTTTCAATGAAGGGCTTAGGTGATGCTGTTTATATCTTAGGGATTAATATATAGAGAGATCGCACCAAGAGGGCCTATGTGAACAAGGTATTTAGTAGTTTGTCAATGCTCGATTCCCAGAAAATATTCTTACCCATTCATCATGGCATTAAGCTCAGCAAGACTCAATGTCCTGGAACACCTGATGAGCTAAAAAAGATTATGCGAATCATATACGCTTCGGCGGTAGGATCGATCATGTACGTCATGATTTGTACGAGGCCGGACGTCTTGTATGCCTTGAGTTGTGCCGGTAGACATCAGTCTAAACCCGGTGAGGAGCACTTGATTATGATCAAAGCGATTCTCAATTATTTGAGAAGAACTAAGGACGCGTTTCTGGTGTACATGGGAAAAGATGATGTTGAACTAGTTGTCAATGGATATGTAGACACTAGTTTCCAGACAGATCCTGATGACTTCACTAGTCAGTCAGGATATGTGTTCATGCTGAATGGCGGAGCTTTTAGCTGGAAGAGCGTGAAGCAAGATACCGTCGCCGATTTTATGACAGAGGCCGAGTATATAGTTGTTGCGGAGGCAGCTAAGGAGGCTGTGTGGATTAGGAACTCACGGATGGTTTGGGCGTAGTTAAAAAACCTGTCTAACCTAGTGAGTTTATTTTGCGACGACACGGGGGCCATTACGTAAGCTTAAGAGCCCAAATCGCATAACAAATCCAAGTGTATACTACAGCGTTACCACCTCATCAGAGATATTCTGAATTGAGATGACATGAGGATCACCTACATTGCGACATATGATGACATAGCCGATCCATAGACCAAAGCTCTCTCACAGTCAAAACATGAGGGTCATGTAAAGTCAATGGGTATAGACTGGAGTTTAGATTGGAACTAGAGGCAAGTGTGAGATTGTTAGTCCTAGTGCCTTAGTTCAATCATAGTAAATCTGTAAATGGCTATATTGTACTTTATCATCGTTGGAAATGAATGTAAAATGGCTTTATATTATTTTGTGTTGAAGTAATATGTCGAAGTGTGTTTTGATCTATGTCCACCATGCGAAGTAGAACCATAGATCGGGATCATTCACACTTGACGGATTCCTGGTCAATTATGCTTCTACTCTTTATGACTCACGTTCGATTAGTCATTGGAATGGGATTTCGGAGTCTGATCATAGATATCATGTGGGACATGATATTGGATGACCCGACCTTAATATGTGCCATAGATATAGTCATGAAAATATTTAGTGTCGTAGCTTGTCATGTATCCTTAGACCAATGAGTCTTTGTGATTGCTATGCGGTAATCAACTGAATTTGACTTGTTGCCAACACCATTCGTAACAGGGGGAAATAACGGGCATTCTTGGCTTGGAGACAGACTGCATGAGTGACGCGAAAGACGACCAAGGGATTTATCCCTCACACTACGGTATGGTAATGATATCTGTTCGGGCCACTTGATCGAGAGTGATTGAAAGTAACGCATGGCCATGCACATGATACTAGGTATTGTGATTGAGAATAATAAGGATGACGGCACTGTGCCTTATCTCAATCAGGATATCTAACGATAAAAGGATAGTGACATAGACGACAGAAAGGTTAAATCGACAAAGGTCGATTATCTTGCATGGTCGGGCAATTCTAGAGTCTCACCAATCGCCATTTATGTAGGATCGGGTAAAATGGGATTTTACACCAATCTACTGACGTGCATGAGCCTAATAGGGTCACACCGAAGGAAATACTCAAAGAACAATATGGCGGAGATCGATAAAGGGAGAATGACACGAGACATGGCCAAAACTGATTTTGAGCCATGGGCTTGTAAGTGATGAGAAGTAAGCGGATCGAGACAAGACCGAGGGTCTTGGGAACGATCGCGTCGGGTAATTTTGGACATACCCGAGATGAGAGGGTGTGGGCGTTGTCGGGCGCGGCACGGGACCTCGCAGGCGTGGCCAAAGGCCACGGCCCACAAGGCCCATAGCCGGTCAAGCCACCATCAGCCCAAGGTGACCATCCGGTCATGGGATGACTAAATGGTTCTACTTAGTTAAGGTTAGTGGTTAGTTAATGATAAGGATGGGCCCACTCCTTTCCCATCTCACTAACCTAACCATCCAATCTCTCTTTTTCTCATCATTCTTTAGATAATGTTAGGATTAATATACTATGGTATAATAATATTGATCCATATAATTATCACTCATCTCTTTCTTCCAACACACATAACTGTGTGTGCTCTCTCTCTCCAAGAGGAGGCTCTCCGCCAACACTCTCCCTTCTCCTCCATTTCTTGAGTTCTTGAGTCCTCAAGTTGAGAATTACGTGGCTTTAATTCCTCAGAGAGGATACGTAGGCATCTTGGAGACTCAAGCCAATACCATCCCGGTGTTCTCTCGGTGATTCGAGCCTCAACCGAAGAATTTGTCCAACATTGTCTAGTTATGTCAACCAAAATGGTGTGAGACATAACTCCCTGGTCCAAACTCCGATTTACCTGAAACTAGCGGGAGATGAAAGAAGACTCAAAGGGCTACCTCTTTTGTGAAATGAAAATTTTCCAAAAGAGCCCTGGTTTGGGAGTTATAAGCCCGACAACCTGACTGATCTCAAGAATCCAGTTTTGGAGATTTGAACAGTAAAATCCCGAACACTCTTTTTCCTTATGAATCTAATCGTGGTAGTGTTCCTTGCATAGTCTCGGGATTTTTGTCTTGCTTCCGTTGTGTTAGATGTTCTTGCCTTACCCAAGACCCAACAGAAGGAAGGAATATCCTTCATCACATTCTGATTCAGGCAATAAGATTCATCATCTACCTCTTCAAGGGGAGATCCTTGAGCCTCAGGTAGAGAGTGAATTAGGATAGTCAGAGTTGAAGATGTCGGAACATCTTTCTTCACATCTGGTGTATGACCTAGGGTTTCTCCAATGACACCCTCAGAAGAGATTTCTTGTTAATCAACAGGGGACTATAACACACTTGAGTCTCTATTGATTATTTCCATATATTCAGATGGCATAAGAGATTCAGTGTTACCTTTACTCGTTGCACATGGATTTTACTCAGCACGAGTTTCCTTAGTGACAGCCTCAACTTCAGCTCTTTTGATCCCCGCGACGCTTCTAGGAACAATACCTTCTTTTGGGATGGTTTTCTTCTTCATCTTAGGCGTTTCTTTGCGAGCTGATCTGACAGTATTTAGACCGCTTCAGGCACCAACCATTATTAGTATAGAGTGTGTATTTACTTCACGACTTCCTTTGAGAGTACGAGAGACTGCAACGTGCAAGGAGTGGGCTGATTTTTCACCACGCAACCTTATTCACATATGGGCCTTGGTTTTGCTCGGGCCCAGATTCGGTTTAGATAACTTTCGGTTCAGAGAGGAGAAAACGAATAAGCAAAACTTCTCTCCACCATTCAATGTTCTTATTGATCATCTACATATCGCCTTAGAGGGGATCTAAGGCTTTCTAATCGATTTGCATTCAAGGTTTTGGTGAATATGTCTGCTAGCTATTGCTCAGTGTAGTTGTACTCCAGTTTGGTATTCTTGTTTTCAACCAAATCCCGAATAAAATGATGTCGTATATCGATGAGCTTGGCCTTGCTGAGTTGTACCAGGTTATTTGAAATATTTATTGCACTGATATTGTGACTAAATAATGTCACAACATCCTTTCCGACATCACATTCGGCAAGCAATTGATTCATCCAGAGCAGCTGCGTGAAACTACTCCCTGTGGTAATGTATTCGGATTTGGATGTACACAAGGCTATATAATTCTGTTTCTTTGTAAACCATGAAATAAGGTTGTTTCTTAGATAAACACATCCTCTAGAAGTATTTTTCCTATCAGTAATACTTCTTGCCCAGTTTTTATCACCTTATCCATCCAGTATAGAAGGGGTATTAAATGTGTATAAGAAAATCAAAATAAGAAGTTCTTGAAGTGTGCCTCCTTGTACTTTTAGCTTGAGATAGATGACTTCCTTTAGGATTAGCTTTCTCATCTTTTGTGATCTTTACCTGGGTGGCAGTTGGAGTTCGCTTGTGAGAAGATTTTTCTCAGTCAAGTTTTTCCACTTTGCGTTTAGCATATTTACTTTGAGGGTTAAATATGATATCGCTCATTTGTTTAATCTTGAAACCCGAGAAAAAATTTAGCTCTCCTATCATGCTCATCTTGATCTCAGATTGCATATGTTGCATATATTGATCCACCATGTTGTCTGAAATTCCCTCAAATATAAGGTCATCGACATAGAGTTGAGCAACCACAAGATTTCCTTCCTCATTTTTGATGAACAAGGTTTTATCAACTCCACCGTTTTCATAACATGCACAAGGAGCTTGCTTGAGTCCTTAGAGAGTTTTGACATCCATCTAAAATAGAACATATCTGGCTTTGTCGAGAACAATGTCAATGACATTGTCATTGAACCGAAAATAACATGCAATGTCAAGTCTTGTAACAGGAGCAAATAGTTTGAACAGAGAATAACATGCAATGTCAAGTTTGGTAACTGGAGTAAAAGTTTCATCGAAGTCCACATCTTCGACCTCCATATGACCTTGTGAAACAAGTCTGGCTTTGTCGGCAACAATGTAAATGACATTGTTACTGTCATCTAGCGTAATTTCGGGGGCAGCGTTTGCATCAAACCTGATATCAGTACCACTGTTACTTTTGGAATCAACCTTGCGTCGGGGTTCTCGATCAGCCAGGATATAGCATGATGGGCCAAAGACATGAAAGTACTTAACATTTGGCAACCTCCCCCTCCATATCTCATAGAGTGTAATAGTCTTACATGGACGAAGAATAACTCTATTGTGAGTATGGTAAACCGTGTTGAGTGCCTCTGCCCATAAGCGAATGGGATTTTCTTTGGCTAGCATAAATGCCCTGGCCATCTCTTGAAGGGTTCGGTTCTTTCTTTCCACAATTCTCTCCCATTTTTCTCTAGGAACCTTCTTGTATAAAGTAAATACATATTTCTTTTCTCCCAGACTTTCAATCTGCATTGGTCCCATGAGGTCTACATGAAGAAGTTCCAGCATTCGAACAGTCGTAATATGTTGCACCTTCTCGTGCGACATCTTTGTTTGTTTTCCTATTTGACATCCTCCACAAATTTTCCCTTCCACAATTTTTAAGTTTGGAACCCCACCTATGGCCTTTTACACGCTTCAGAGATTTAATTTTGCGAGTTTCCGATGCCATAGTTTGGTTTCTTCAGCCTTGGTGACTAGGGATTTGGAGTTTTGGATGCTTGTGTCTGGAGACCAGAGATATCAGTTATCATGTGATCTTTCCCCTTGCATGACCTCATAGTGTTCTTCATTCCTCACCACACAATCTTCTCGCGTGAACTTAACATGTAAATCCAGATCACATAGTTGGCTTATGCTTACAAGGTTCGCTTTAAGTCCCTCGACGAGTAATGCTTCCATTAAACAAGACACTCCAGGAAGCCTGAGTTGTCCTTTACCGACGATACGAGCC
The DNA here is from genome assembly GCA_963920655.1 of Geranium rotundifolium. Classification (NCBI taxonomy): domain Eukaryota; kingdom Viridiplantae; phylum Streptophyta; class Magnoliopsida; order Geraniales; family Geraniaceae; genus Geranium; species Geranium rotundifolium. The sequence goes on from OY987319.1 coordinate 34,162,364, forward strand.
CTTATCCCACCACCAAAAGTTACATGAGAGTTTGTATATGGTTTGATGTTTGTAAGAAAATCACATGTACCTGTCATTTGATGTGAGCGTCCGCTATCAAAGTACCAATTTGTGTTAGTCGAGGCACACACAGAGGTATAGGCAATGTTGGTCATATATGATTTTCCTTTCACCCTCCATTCTAGCCGTCTTGGTTTCTGGACACAAGGTTGAGAGCAACTTCGTGCTGTCCTTTGTGAGTGTGGAGGTGGAGATGGTCTCTTTCCATAAAGATCATAGCAAAATGGTCTGATATGACCTCTCTGTCCACAGTAATGACATATCCAACGTGGTTTATTGGCAGGTATCTTGTTCGGTTGGCGATTATGCTGTGGAACCCTAGTTGGTATATGGCAGACACATGTCAAACGAGATGTTGTAACATCTTTCGTCGTTCCAGGCCCAGGATGTCGCGTAAGATGCTCCGTCTCTTCAGTTGGGGCTTGTTGCAAAACAAACTTGGTTTGAGATGTTGAGACATGCTGTGTATAGGTCATTTGATGTCTCTGGCCTGCTTACCTATTGTGAGAATTTTATCAAGGCTTTCTGTGCTCGAATTCATCATTTTAATTGATTAGGTCATTTGATCTATTTCTCCATTCAGTCGGGTGATTTCACACTTTAACTCGACAATGGTCTCCAGCAATCTAGACTTATCATCAGCGAGATTAATAATTTGTGCAGCCTGCTTGTCTAAGATCTGGGACTCCTCAATCCACTTGGTGTAGAGGACACAATATTCTTCATTTAGCTGGTAATTAGTCCATTCACCATCAAGTGACATGTCTTGTTCGTCATTAACAACATTATCAAAATAATCAGGTTTACTAGACGAAGTAGAAGTAGTGAATGCGACAACATTACTTATCTCCTCTATTTCACTATCCTCGGTTTCCTCATCAAATAAGGTAGCATTATAGCCTCTTTTCTATTTCCTTAGGTAATTTGGACATTCTCTTTCATAGTGCTCGAACCCTTCACATTCATAACATTGTACTCTTCTACTTTCGTTGTTTCCTTTACCACCTTTGTTAGTCCTATCGAAGTTTTCACCTTTTTGAGTTTTTTGAAGAACTTTGTTCTTGACATCTGGTGTGACATTTTCTCTAGACATATGATTGAATCACTTCATAACCCGGTTGTAGTTTTTTACTAGCAAAGCTATGGTTACATCAATTTCATCATCGGAATCAGAACATGCCTCATGTGCTTGCTTATGAATGGTGCTTTTAAAGGCTACTCCTTTGTTTTTCTTGTCAGCACGTGGAAGAGATAGCTCATAAGTCATCAAAGACCCCATTAGTTCATCAAATTTAAGGGTTTTGAGATCATGAACTTTTTCGATGGCAGTAATCTTCATTTTAAATCTCAGACTCAAAGCTCTTAGAGTCTTTCTCACGAGTTTTTCATCAGTCATAGGTTCGCCCAGAGAATGAGATATGTTTGCGAGATCACGAATTCGCATGTTGAATTCAGACACAAATTCATTCATCTTCTCTCATAATGAGAGCTTAAAAATTTGAGGTTAAATACTGGAGCTTCTGTTCTCGAACCTTGGTAGTTTTCTCATAGGCTACTGTTAGAATGTCCCATGCACTTTTGGCGGTAGTACATGTGTTGATCAATCTAAACACGTTTTCATCCACGCCGTTAAAGATAGCATTAAGTGCTCGGGAATTACCTAGAGCTTTCTCATCTTCAGTGTTAGTCCAATCTTTCTCAAGTTTAGGACTTGTAACATCGCCTTCAACATCTTGACAGTTTAGGGTATTCCATCCATTTATTACAGCCTTCCATGTCTTGTTGTCAAGAGACTTCAAGAAGGCACACATACGCGTTTTCTAGTATCCATAGTTACTCCCATCCAGAACAGGTGGACGATTGACTGATCCTTCTTCTCTAATGTTGTCCATGTCTGACAATCAGAATTTTTCGCCTAGGAACTCACCTAAAGCTGTAGGTGCCGCCTCTAATACCAATTGAAACTCTGATTAGTTGAGCCAGACAAGATGTCACGAACAATGTCAAAACAATGTTCTTAACAACTTGTCAATAAGCATATATGGACAATAACAATACAAAAATAATAAACAACGACACACGATATGTTTACCGAGTTCGGTGCAATCTCACCTACGTCTGGGGGCACTCTGCTAGTGGAAAAGTTTCACTATGAAGTAATAAGTCACAACATACAAGTATCGATGATCATCACACATATCACTACCCTATTACAAGTGCAAACCTATCTTAGGGACTCCCCCTGAATCCAAGAACCCATCTTGGTTCCACTCTACGAGCACTCTCCTTGCTCGGATATCTCAAGTCGTTGTTTGAGCTTGAACGTGAATCTTCAATCACGCATACAAAGAAAACCCTCAATCACTTACTCTAGATCTTTTGATTATTATAGGGATACACAATGTTCTTCGTGGAACACACAGTCTCTCGACCCGCCAAACCTTCACGTCTAAGAGCTCTGTATGTTTTCAAAAAGAAGTCAACCCTACTAAGGGTAGAGCCTCACCTTTTATAGCAGCTACGAATAAATCTTGAACGTATTAGTGTTTCCTTAACCTAATCGATTTAGGTTTCCCAATTCCTTATTGCCGAATATCTTTTCAGAATCTTTATCATGGCAGGTAGCTTTCCAGAATCATAACACAATCAAGACTTCCCAAAAATCTTGTACACAGTTGGAGATCTTCCAGATTCACAATCGATGAATATCTTCATAATAAGGAAACTTTTTAATACTGCGACGCACAAGATGTCGAACAAGATGTCGTGACATAACTCTTGACATCTTGCTTGACCAGATGTTCGACATCATTCCTAGTGCCTAAAAAATAAGCCAATCAAAATATCGTAACTACAGCCTCCTTCTCTCATCCCTCTTCATTATTGTTATTCATAATAATCCAAAATTGATTATTTAGCAAACAATATGTGTTTTGTGTTCATCAACGCTGATATGGATGTGTTTTAGAATAAAATCCTCCAACAACACAAGTTCAAGATGAGCGAGCTCCGCTCTCCAACGACGCGCAGAGCCTTTTCTGGTGGTTCGGTGCTGGCGACTCACACATCTCCGCCTAGCAGCTCTGACAGTTCACGGAGACACATGATTTCTCTCTAACAAGCATTCACCGCCGGAAATCGTAACCCTAACTCGATCTCCCGCCTCTGGCCACCGCTGTCGAATATGTCACAACCCTAAATCGAAGCGTCACAGACACCATTCTCCCAGTCGATGAACCACCTGCTTCGGATCCTCAAGTTCGGATATGGGTTTGCGAAGGAGAGGGCCTGCCGCTCATGAACCACGTGTTGGTGTCAATCTCACCGTTGTCTGGGAATCAAAGCACCTCACGTTGTTGTTAGTGAATCAGAGCACTGTCACGTTGCCATCGGCAAAATCTGAGCACCACGCCATTGTCGGAGCTCGCTGTTGTTGGAGCTCGCTGTTGTCGGAGCTCGTTGTCGTTAAATCAAAGCACCGACGTCGAGAATTCGTATATAGATGAGAGGTTAGAGAGATAGGACATTAGGGAGAGAGGAACCGGTGATGAACAATTTCTGTATAATCAATTTTAACACATATTGTTTGTTTTTTTATTCATAAATAATTAATTTTGGATTATTACGAATGACAATAATAAAGAGGGGTAAGCGAAGGAGGAGAGAGGATAAGAGAGAGAGAGAGAGAGAGAGAGAGAGGAATATGAATGGAGGAAGAAGGAGGATTGAGGGTAAAATGACACATTTTGAAAATTTAAAACACTTACAGGGGCATTTTTGTCTTTTCACCTCAAAATTTAACAGATTATTGCAAAAAATGGACAGAAATGACTTTGGGTACTAACGGTAACAATTTTACAAATTTAGAGTACCCACAATGCAAAAAAAAATTTTAGGGTACCTAGGTGAAAAAACGTCAACTTTAGTAGTAGTCAGGTGACATTATCCCAAAAATCAAATCCCAAAACAATTTGTCACTTGAATTAAAACAAAATATCTTTTTTATAAAATAAAACAAAATTGCTTCATTTGTGACATTTATTTTATACCTTAAGAATCGTTATATCCTAATAATTAGCCAAAATGATGAAACTATTATTATGGTATTCTTGATTGCTTGCACCATGATCAAGTAGTCGATTTCTCATAGCACACGTCTCCACCATTCATACAAGTCTGACGAAAGGCCTCTTGTCACTTATGGCCTCCGCCACCGTTATATCAACCCTCCCCTCTCGACAACTTAGACCTTACACCTACCATGCAACCTATGAGATTTTTTGCAACTCGACCGACCCTAAACTTACAATCCATCCTTAAAAAAACATTCATCCACATTTATTCAATCACTTCTTTATTCTACTATATCATCTATAACATATGTAAAAGGTTATCTCATATTGTATTTCACAACAACGTAATCAAGATCGATAGCATTAGGAGTAATTTCAACATCATCACAAAAGTTTGTAGTCTCACTTAGGTCACAAAAATTTTAATTTAATTTGTGAGGTCACCAAAAAGAACCTTTTCTCAATGTTATAACTCTATTAGTTATTTTTTATTATTTTTTTGATGTAAAAAAGTAATGACCAAAATACCCTCCAGCCCTTGGTACTCGCCAGAGCTCCAGCCATTGGAAACAGTCGATTTCTCCGGCCACTAAAAACTTGTCAATTTCGAGAAACCCTCACTAATTTCTTCCAAACCATGGTTGATTTCAACAAAACCTCGTTGATTTTTTCCTAAAATCGATTTTGCAAAACCCTCACTGATATCTTCCAAACCCTCGTCAATTTCACAAAATCCTCATCGATTTCTTCCAAACCATTGTCGATTCCACCAAACCTTTGTCGATTTCTTCCTGGTTTGGGCGATGGAGGACGGTGAAGCAGAACATCAAACCGAGGCGAGAAAGAAGATCAAAGAGGCGGCGACAATAGAGTGGTACGGGGTGAGGAACAAATCGGCCATGAAACCTACCAAAAGAGGAATGATCGAGGCTGTGTTTACTGGTCCTCTTGCACCAGATTGGGGAGGTGGCGAGCCTCTCGGCTCCGACAACCCACGCCAGATTGGAGGAGTAGAGAGCATGCCCCAGCAACCCGCCGCCGTTGACGAATGACTGCGTCATGGAGACCTTCTCATCAACGGTGTAGTTGACAGAGCTGCTGCTGGATGAACTGGTGATTTAACACCGCAACCATGATGGCGAAAACAGGGTCTCAAGAGATCGGAGCTCATGAAAGCTTCCATTACTAAGAGAAAATCAAATGAAGGGAAATGACATATTTTAAAAGTTGAAAACAAAAGAGGGGCAATTTAGTCTTCTCAAAATAAAAATAGACAAAGTGAGACTACAAACTTTTATGGTGACCTAAGTGAAATGACCCCATAATATTATTCTCTACTATTCATATGACATCTAATTTTAAATTTAAGTTGAACTAATTCATCAAAACAAATTAATTTCAAATTTAAAATTCACTCAAACCAAATATTTAGTTAAGTGGTAAACTATAATTTTCCATAGATTCATATCACTGCTGAATGAAAAATTTATGGAGGAATGGAAAATAAACTCGAACTCGATGAGTACCTAATTAACCCGACCCGATCAGAACGAGTAAAATCCGAAAATAATTGAGTGCGGGTTTAGCCCTCGGGTTTTTGACCTATACCCACTCCGTTTCCAACTCGTACCAGTTCTATATAAGAAGATAAATTATTTTATATATTATTGTAATTATTTTTAAAAATCAACATTAAAACAATTTTCAATTAAAAATTATGTATATAATTATATATTATACATTATATAAAAAGTTACTTATATTATTATAAATTATAAATTCTCGACATTTTCAATTTTTTTTTTATATTTTGAATAGTTTTTGAGTTAAGTTTAGTTACGAATAAAACAAATACCCGGCGAGTTTTGAGTAGATTTTTTTCGGGTCGGAACCTATTCAAATCATTCGGGTATGGGCGGGTTTGGTCGAATCCGCCCCAAACCCGACCCGTTGTCATCCTAAATTTACGGAATTGCTCGGCCCAAGAGGGCCCATTGAGATGGAAACTCCATCGGCCCAAATGTGAAGTTTTAGACCGGTCAAAACTACCAACTCGGCAACAACTCTCAAAACCTTTCGTCTCCGAAAGATCCCTAAAAATCCCCAAATCACTACGAATCCCAAATTCTAGGGTTTTCTTTCTCTGCAAATTACGCGAAATCGAAGATCTTCGTCGGAGATGGTGGAATTGGAGGTTTTGGGTCGCCACGCCCTGCTCTTCGACGACGACGGAAACGCCGCCTTCGTCAATTCCGCCGACGCTCTCGTCGAGTGGAATTCCCTCTCCATCGACCGCTACGACGTCCGCCACCTCCTCTCCTCCCCTCCGCCGCCTCGAAGGCGCCGGAGCCACCGCTCCTCCTCCTCGCCGCCCCATCCCGACGCCTCCATCGAACCCGACCTCGAGTACGAACGATACCTCGATCTGCCGTCGGACGGCGACGAACAAGGTAATTTATACATACATAAGCGTTAATTGTATTTAACGGAGCTTCTGATTAATGATATAGAATATTAGAAGTTTGTTACTTGCAGTTATTTGATATTGTGCCTCGGATTTGATGAGGTATAGTTTCGATCTGTTGGAGTAAAGGTCGTTTTTTTACATGACGTTGCTGAGTGGGCTTGCTCAAGTTGCACTTAGATTTAGCTTGAAATGAGTGGAATTTAGTTTTGTAGTTTGTGTGGTAATGATTCTGTAATGGGTTTGATTTCATAAGTAGCTGATGCTCTGAACTAAGGTTGTAGTTGTAGTTAATTTTTTTAGTTTGGAGATAGAGGAAACGTTGAATAGGAGATGGGAGTTGTAGTTAGGATATTGAAAACACTCACATTGTTCATTTTGTGGAATCTGGAATGAGGCTATCCATCGCGGGTTGGGTTTGTAGTTGGTATGGATGTCATGTTTTTGAATGCTTTTAGTTTGCAGGAGGCAATATATTGCAAAAGTTTCATCACTCAGGAAGACAAGTAAGAATGTTCTAACCTCATTCTCGGTCTGCTATTTTCGTTTTGGTTTATATATTGCCTTATTGTTTAATGGTCTTCTGCTGCTATTATGCATATGAGGAGTGAATGAAGTATTGATCATTTCTTATATTGTATATGAAAAATTCAATTGTGGATAAAATGTCATCTGCTTATTCTATTTCCATATTTAGATGATATTGCAGAACCGATGAATGTTGGAGGCTATAATGCCGTGGGTTTTTCATATGGAAATCCTGATGAGTCTACCAAGCAAAAGATTGATGATGTTGAGCCTGCTTTTCGTCCATCGTTCCCAGTTCCTGAAAGTTTGCATCAAAACCTAGTAAGTATACGGTTCTCCACTTTCTCTGACCTTGTGAATTTTCAGTCACTGAGCGTATATTTTTGTGTTTGCTACTTATCCAATCTGGTCAGATGACGATTGTCCAAGGTGCATATTTTATTCTGAGGCTTACCATTTCTAAGTTTCAGATGCTCGGAGCAGGGATGCAGATTCTTGTTTCCTTTTGATCTCATGACAAATGCAGGTGGGATTAGGATTAATAGAAAATTGGTACTTTATCAGGGATCTTAACCTCTTGAGAGCGCAAACTGGACGTTACATATCTTCATAGAGTTTCTGTTAGTTGATGTTAATGATTATCTATCCAAATATATGTCAGATTCAGTGGTTTTAACAACTGATTTTTTAGTAAGAACTCTATTTTCCTTGGGATTCTGCTGTTTTAAAATTGCACAGTGCTGATTATGAAATTTCTGGATATTATTTTCAGCCCCCAACAGAGAAGTTGCATCAGATCATTGCCCGAACTGCTTTGTTTGTTAGCAAGCATGGTGGACAGTCAGAAATTGTTTTGAGAGTCAAACAAGGAGACAATCCTATGTTTGGTTTCTTGATGCCCGACCATCGTCTTCATGCATACTACAAGTTTCTTGTTGATCACCAAGAACTTTTGAAGTCTAGCGTTATTGGAAATTCACTAGAGGAAGAAAATAAAGCCAATGGTAATCTTGATAAAACAGTTGGCGCTGGAAGTGAGGCCTTGTCTTTGCTTGGTTCTGTATACGGGGGTGGAGAGGATGAGGATGTTGTGACAGAGGATTCCCCTGAAGCTACCAGGGATTCTGCGGAAGTTATCAATGAATCTGTTTCTCATTGTTCGGAGCAGGCAGAATCTTCACCTAATGTAGTTGTCGCAGATGAAGTGGTTTCTAAGCATTTGCCTCCTAAAGAAAAGGTTTCCCTCATTAAAAAGAATCGGTCTATAAGTACCGTTAAGGCTGTCACTACAAATGAGGCAAAAAAATGTGACGATTGCATTGAGATAGGCAAGTCGTCACACAGTTCTGTGGTGCCAAACATGGACAAAGTTGAGGCAGTTGTCTTGGAGCCTCCACAGGATATCAAAAGAGCGATTGATAAGATAATCGAGTTCACGGTGAGAAATGGAAAAGAATTTGAGGCCGTTCTCATTGAACAGGATAAGAATCATGGGAGATTTCCTTTTCTTTTGCCAGCCAACAAATACAATGCTTATTATCTCAAAGCTCTGCAAAGAGCTCAAGAGGTGAGTTTTACAATCTTCTATTATGTACTAATTCTTGACTGTTTGTGTAGTTCGCATGTTGCTAATAATCTTCACTTGGTTAAAAGACTAGAAAATGAGTATGGTAAGGGTCGCATAATCACATTAATAGGTTTGGCAGATTTGCAATTTCTTCGGCTATTTTTCAAATATGGAGTATGCCATAAAAATGAAATCTGTGATTTATTATAAGGGCATGATAGGAATAGGAGAGAATCCTTCACGCTAACTAGGTACAAACATTTTGCTTTAATTTGCTGCTTTACTTTATCTTCCTGATCTTTGAAATTTATTGATGTGCAGTCAAAGTTATCTGGTAAGGGCTTGAGTCCAGAGAGAGATGATTCAAAAGGACATAGGGTGGACAAGAAAGCTTCTCAATCAAAAGAAAATGACGCTCTTTCCTCTGGATCTGTTGGTCATGACATACCATATGATTCTGACAAAAAGGAAAAGTTTAAGATGATGATTGGCAAGTCAAAGAAGGATGAATTGGACCCGCCTTCCAAAAACACCCAGCCAGAGTTCGGGGTGAGTTTAGATGCTGCAGCAGCTATTCTTCAAGCTGCCACAAGAGGATTCAAGGATCCAAGTTTAGAACTTCTCCAAAGGTCATTAAATTGTCTCAATCAAAATGAAAAGCCGTATCAGGACAACACTACTAGTATTACAGCAAAAACAGCAGCAATGGAGGCCGACTCCTCCGAGGCAGCCATGACTAAAGAGCAGAAGTTAAAGGCGGAGAGATTGAAACGGGCAAAGATGTTTGCAGCCATGATTAAAAGTGGGGCTGCACCCCTAAGACCCGAGTCATCACGGGGCCCATCTGTAGAACCAGCGGACTCTAGGGTTTCCGTCTCAGGTGCTGAGGTTTCTTATGTTCCTGATAAAGAAAGAGAAGGCAGTTCACTTCCATTAGACATCTCGACTTCTACTAAAATTGAGAAGACTGTGCTTGCTGATGAATCCGGTGAACAACAGCGATCAAAGAGGAGGTACAGGTCCAGGTCTGAAAGACATGAAGAAGATTCCAATGAAGAAGATGAAGAGGAAGAAAAGGAAAATGACCGTAAACACTCAAAGAAGAAGCGAAAATCTCATCGTTCATCACATCATAGCAGGGATAGGCATAAGCACCGAAGTCATTCTTCGAAGGACAGACATTCCCATGAACATAAGCATGATAGCTCCTCGCTGGACGACTATCACCGGTCTCGCCATCGTCATAAACGCCATCACAGCTCCGATAACGAAGATCCTCAACCTCGACCCCACAAGCACGCTAACCCTGACAATGAAGATGAACGGCGCTATAGAAAATCATCAAGTGGAAGCCACAGGAAGAGGTCTCACAGAGAAAGAGAGGTGGACTTGGAGGAAGGGGAGATCAGTACAAAAGTGGGAGTGAGAGAGAATGGTGTTACCAGCAGAGAAGCTTCATTGGGCTTATCAAACTCACACCTAGAATCTAGGGCTCTCTCTCAGCCCCCAGAAACCACTCATGTTTCTGATGAGTTTAGAGCCAAAATTAGAGCCATGTTGTTAAACTTGTGAGCAGCTGTAAATTATCTCTTGCCATTTCTGTGTCATTGATCTTGTAACTCACTATCCTGAGATACTGTTTACTTTTACCAAGGCAATCATGCTCAAACTTTCAAATAGTGGTTATATTTTGTTCAGGTTTAATGACTAGTTTTTGTTGTAATTTGTAACACTAAACTTACTTGATTGTAAAAATTAGTTATGAATTTATCACATTCATTTTATTTGAAATGAATTTTTTTTAATATCATAATTAAAATTTGGGATAATTTCAGGTGGTTACACCTAGATATTGTTATTTTTCAGGTGGGTGGACCTAGAATTTTTTTTTTCACCTGTCTACACCTGAAATGTACAAGATTTTCACTTTACATTTTCCGTCCAAATCTATTAGTTTTTAACGTTTTTTTTCATGTGAAATGACTAAAATGCCTTTAAGGTTAAATAGGTTATTATAATTGAATTGAAAAGACTAAAATGTCATCACCTATTCATCTAATTTTCAAATATATGTCACTCCATCTTCTCTCTTTTGTCTCTGCCACTCCCTCACCGGCCACACTCGATGGAAAATCCCCTCTGGTGCCGGAGAGGATCGACTCGGTGAGCTTCATGACGATGTGTGTTAGAGTTGCGAGGCAGCGACCCTGTAGCCGTTGGAGGAGAGGATTGTGGAGTGGCAGAGCTCGGGAGACGCTAGAGACTTGTGGCAGAGAGCTCACTGGAGCTGACGGGAGCCGTAGCCGGAAAATTGCGTAATTTGCGGTGGAGTAATCGTCGGAGATGGAGGAGGGACGACGACTGCCTCGACCTCGACCTCCACCCAGCTCCTCCGACCACCTCAACCTCGACCTCCGCCCAGCTCCTCCGACCACCTCGACCTTCCCTCCGACCTCCACCCAGCTCCTCCGACCACCTTGACCTCGATCTCCGCCCAGCTCATCCGACCACCGCCCACCTCGACCTCGACCTCCGCCCAGCTTCTCCGACCATCGCCTTCCTCGACCTCGACCCTCCCTCTGACCTCCCCTCAGCTTCTCCGACCACCTCGACCCAGCTCCTCCGACCACCTCGACCCTCCCTCCGCCCAACTCCCTCCGACCTCCGCCCAGCTCCCTCCGACCTTCCCTTCTCTGACGGTTGCGCGAGTGTGGACGGTGAGGGAGTGGCAGAGACAAAAGAGAGAAGATGGAGTGGTATATATTTGAAAATTAGATCAATAGGTGAGGGCATTTTAGTTCAGTTATAATAACTCATTTAACCTTAAGGGCATTTTAGTCATTTCACATGAAAAAACATTAAAAATTAACATAATTGGAAGGAAAATGTAAAGTGAAAATTTTGCACATTTTAGGTGTAGTCAGGTGAAAAAAAAATTCTATGTGCACCCACTTGAAAAACAACAATATCTAGGTGTAGTCACCTGAAATTATCCCTTAAAATTTTTATTTATTTCAACTTTAGGTGGTTTTTCCTGCTGACCATATCCCGGTTTGTAGATCAATGGCATAAAATTTGAAGATATAAAACATAAATAGGTTTAGTTTAGACGATGAGAATGAATTAAAATTAGCAAACATGATGTTGCCATGTCTCTCCTTTAATGAAATCTTTATTTTTACCTCACATTACTCAACTTTAAAGCAAAATTGACGTATACAGTCATTCGTAAGTTGATATTGACTCTTTGTGATACAGACTTGAGAGCTTATGGGAAGAGATTTTGTATATAATTATGTTCCTTTATTGTTCACGAGTGAATACAAGTGACCTACAAGTCTGATTCCTTCATCTGCAGTACACCCATTTTTACAACGAGTGGCGTGATTGTTTGCCTGCTGCTCACCCATTAACGGATGATTAGAATGCAGATGACAGGCCAGATACAACTCTAATCACTAGCCACAAACAACATTGAAGGATTCAAATTTTCAATTCATCTTTATCAATAGAAAACCATTCACGATGTGAAATTGTAAATTTGGTTTTAATTTTAATTTACAAATTGATACCATGTTTACTTATAATTTTAGAGAGAGACACCCAAAATTACCGCGAGTGACTGTTATACAGTTATCCAAATGGTTGTATTGATGTTGATAGTAGCAAGAGATGCATCAAAGTTATTTTTAGGGATAATATCACCTGACTACCCCAAAATTTAACTTTTTTCACCCGACTACATCTAAAAAAGTTTTTTAGCACTGTGGGTACCCTACATTTGCAAAATTGTCACCGTTAGTACCCAATACCTATTTCCTTCCATTTTTCGCAAAACTCTATTAAATGTTGAGGTTAAAAGACCGAAATGCCCCTACATGCCTTTCACATTTTCAAAAGCTTACCTTTTCCCTCTTTTCCCTTCTCCTTCTCTCTCTTTCATTTGTTCTCTCTCTCCACTCCATCTTTCTCACTTCCATTTCTCATGTAATTCACAAGAGAGTGAATATCATAATTATAAGTCGTCTTAAAAATTAACACAATAAATAATTTAAGATTTAACATTCTTAAGAGTCAAAATTTGCTTCTTTAAATCTCTTCAACATTATTGATGTTTCGATTCAATTAACAACAGCACCAGAATTGTGAAAAGTGTCTGCTTTCAATTAGGCTCGCCACCACAGTCATCGCCTTCACCGCCATGTTATTTCCAACAATTTTCTACCAACACCTTCGGGCCATTTAATAGCACATACTACACTACTTGCAAGGTCGTGTCTCCGGCGACGATCAGCAACACCGCGCTCTAGGTGACGCCGGACACGGCCAACAGAAACCTGGTGAGCCTTGCCAATAAGTCTGACATGGTCTTCTTCAAGCAGTGGTTCAAGCTCTGGGACGCCGACCGAAACCCTAACTCCACCACCGCCGCGATGGTCGCCTCCTTCAACACGAACTTCGATGTCAACGTGTACGTCTCATCAACGAATTGGCTCCCGAAGAGGGATTCACGTTCTTTATTGCCCCCGACATGGAGCTCTAGCCGGGGAGCGACAACCAATACCTCGGGCTGAGTGGCACAACGAGTTCACGTGAGTAAAGTGATTAAGAATCACCATACAAGTTTCAATCCAAAAACTTAGCACAAACTCAAAAGTTTGAAAGAAAAGTAGTTATTATGATAAAATTTAATTTTACAATGATGTGAAAAGGCTCCTTATATAGTACTAACTCAACCTAAGCCTAAATAAAAAAAGGAAAGCCCTAAATAGCTAAGAACTTTATCCAAAAAGAATACTAATATATAAATCTAACCCAAACCTATTTCAAAAAGAAAACTAATGGTAACCCTAATTTCATATTGCTTCATTACTGAGCAACACCACCACTCATGAAAACGCCTCGAACCACTTCGTTACTCTAGAGCTCGACACCTTCATGGAGAGCTTCGACCTCAACGAAAACCACATGGGGCACGATGTAAATGGAGTCAGATCTGTTAAGGTCGCGAACCTTACCGCCCTCGAGATCGAGATCGCGCCGCCGAGAGTCAAGATCTACCGCCTCTAGCTCTTCTACGATGCCGCATCGCGGCCGCTCTCTGTTTTCATGGTAGAGAGGACTCAGATTCGACCGTCGGTTCTCACGGCGGATCTCGACCCCAGCACCGTCGTGAAACAGCTTTCCTACTTCAAGATTAAGATTTGTGATTTTTGTATTTTGTCCTCTCTTGTGAATTATATGAGAAATAGATGTAAGAAAGATAGAAAAAGGTCAAGGACAAGCTTTCGAAAATTTGAAAGGCATGTAGGGGCATTTCAGTCTTTTAACCTCAACATTTAACAGAATTTTGCAAAATATGAAAGGAAACAAGTATTGGGTACTAACGTTGACAATTTTGCAAATTTAGAGTACCTACAATGCAAAAAAAAATCTAGAGATAGTCAAGTGAAAAAACATCAAATTTTAGATTTAGAGTAGTAAGGTGACATTATCCCTTATTTTTATACTCGCACAAAGACAAGATTGAGAGATTGGATGCTCACAACAACAATCTTAGTCCTCAAGGGAACATTTCAACGTTTCAAGCTTCAACACATGGTTTAGAAAAGGCAACATGACGGTTCATGATAATTTAGAGATTCATGTCGTTCAATATTGATGATTTAGAGATTCATGTCTCGTTCAATATTGGGAATATCATGTTTTCGTAGGTTATCAAACGTGGTGGGTGAAGTGACAGAGACCTCGTGCAATAAACATGAGATCGCTGATTCCAATCTCCACATCCCCGCTCCGATCAAGAATGCCCAATTCATGTCGAGTGGGATATTTTGTCATCCCTGCATGGGTTCATAAAAATCATATCACCAAGCAATTTTATGACCCAATACATTTTTCTACAATTACACTCCAACTCCTACAAACCAAACAGTGACATTTGAAATTTACAACACACTTTTAACCCAAAAAACTAAAAAGTCCAAAACAATGAGAATATACATCTTCTAAGTGAATCACAGCCCAAGTCACAGAGCACGTGTAAACATGTTTAATTCTTCCACAACAAAAAACTAATATGCATAGAATTTAAAAATGATTGGTTTCATTAGGAAAAACTGTAACAACTATCTGCTTTGATGTATGCAAAACTACATCTATTATAGTGTAAACTAAGAACACATACCAACCGTTGGATTTACATATTTTTCACCAAACTAGAGTTTAATTTTATGCCTCTATTTTGTTAATCCAGCGATGAGATGAGTTCTTAATTAGCAGTGTTTTCACCTAAATTATTTTACAATTCACAACTCTACAAACTCAAGCCATCCCAGAGACAGAACACTTCAACATTTCACTTCACCAAAAAGCTGAAGAACTTATTCATCGACTTTAGTGTTATAATCTGCAAATGTAACTGCAAAGCTCTATGACTGAGTTCCTCAAGCTCTTAAATTTACAGGGCAACATACTAAATCCCAACACACCTTATATCAAATTCATATCAAGAGAACTGCATGCAATTCATTGTATAATGCAAGTCATGTTGCCGACATAAAAATGTGAGTATATTCGTCAAAACCATATCCGTGGCTACACAGCATAATTGATGAAGCCATAATTCAACAAACTTTACCATGTTACCAAGACCAATAATCACCAAACAAGTTAGGCACAAGTAGATCACCTCAAAACGCGAAAAATGTAGTCCCGCTGACTTCTCAGGCATCAGAGACCTTCTTTCTGTATAACTCAAGAAGCTGAGGAACCTCTCCCCAATGCTTCATCACAACCTTGTTCAAGAAGGCGCCTTCAGTCATCGTCAGCGTCTGATAGATACAAGCCTTGTCCTCAAGACCTTTCGAGATCAAGATTTCAAGCAAACCCAATCTGGGCAAAACTCTCTCGTCAAGGCTAAGAGTCAAAACAGAAGAACGCCTGCTGAGCTCATCAGCGCTCCACTGCATTCGGTTACTGAAAATCTCCAATGCCCTCTTCAACCTCTCCTCCGACAATGCGAAGATCATGGGCTGCTTCATGAACGCTTTCCGAATCAGCTCCTCCGACCACCCAAAGCTCTTAAAAACCTCTACTTTCGCCGCCCTTTTGTCCTTATCCATCCTGGAGAGAGCGGACACGCCGCGAATGAAGGTGGGGCTTCGAGGGTCGAACCCAATTTCTAGAATCTCCCTCACATTTCTCTCAAAAATGTCAGCATTGTGGCGCAGATAGATGCATCCGACAACGATGAGCTTGATAATATTTTCGTCAGGGACGCCAAATTGCCGGAGGGTCTCGAAATTGGTCGTGAGATCCTCCGAGAAGTAGAGAAGAACCATGCTCCCGCGCCTGAGAGCGAAGATCGAGACCAAATCTCGATCCCTACCGAAGAATCTCCGGAGGAAATCGATGCAGGGGGCGATCCGCTTGTTGAGGCTGCGGTGTAGGAGGGCCGGGTTGTCAGTGATGAGGTGGGAGAGAGCGTCGCCGGAGATGCCGATCCGGACGAAGAAATCGAGCTTGGGCTTTAGGGTTTTGTGGGGGTCGGCGGTGAAGAGCCTGATGTTCTTGGAGGCGATTTCGGCGATGTGGGTCTGGTTGAATCCGTACTCCTTGAAAAGGTCGACGACGGAATCGGCGTTGGAGACGGATCTGAGGTTGAATTTGGTCCCGATTCGGAGGGCAGATTCTCGGGACACGCCGAGAGAGGTCGAGAGGTAGTCAGCGGCGGAGAGAGAGGTCTTCGTCGCCGTGGAGAGAGATTTGAAGTGAAGGTGTAGCAGAAATGGCATCGCGAGAGCCTCACTTTCGTATCGCAGACTGCGAGAGCTCTTTCTCAAGACAAGACGAAGCATTTTTGCGGCGCCGCCAGACTGACCAAATTGTTTTTGTTTGAGTGGTTTTATATTCGTAAATTTCACCGACGACACTTTCAGTTTTTATGCATCTAAAATCCTATAAATTAATTTTTTCCATGAAATTTATTGACAAACCATAGTTGTGTTATAGGAATATGCGGACCCCTTACAACCACTAAATGGTTAATTATCTACGGCAATGAGCTACTCATTTTCTTAATTATATATATAAAAAAATGCACAAAAGGCAATTTCGCCAATGGATTTTTTTCATTGATAACTGCCATAGACGGTTTCAAATTAATCCTTATTTAATGCTTCATATATTGATTCAATTTTATTCATAAATCGATTCAAATTATTCATTCCTTCCATTTTTCACATAATCACATATTTATTCATATCACGAGTTAAACTTCTATCTCAATATGCAAGGCAAATATGAGTTTTCATTAAAACAAAAGGGCAGGAACATGAACTTTTTTATACCTTCTCGAGCTTCTCATAAGCATCGGCCCTGAGGGGAGCTTAGCCGCGGATGGCCTCTCCGGCGGCGGCGCTGAGCCACGACGGCCACCCGGCGACGTGTTCGGCTTCCACGTCCCTTGGGGCAACTCTCAACCCATTTCTGGGACGTCGATCACCGTCCTCCTCGTGGAGCATGTAGGTTCTTTGGGTCTTCACGGGGCGAGGCTTTTGGAGAAGGAGGACTCATGTGAGGCTTCTCTCGACGAAGCTCTAGGAAGAGGGCAGTGATTGGCCTTGAGAGAGAATCACTAGTGTTTGACGGGTTGTACAATAACACGCAACCGAATATAGTGAGAGAATCACTAGTGTTTGACGAGAAGAAGAAGAAGAGGAAAGAAAGTATTATGTAAATCCTCACTGAAAATCAAGCTAAAGAATCTTTATTTAATTTCTACTAATTGATTAAATGACAAAGTAACCCTTGCATTCAATCAATTCATGAGTTATTAACCATGGGAAGCACAATAATTACCCGGAGTGTCATTGCTAATTAGGTTTCACCTCAATCGCTGATATCTAGATCGTGTGGTAGTGATTTATTCGTATATTTGCACCTCAATATAGTATTTGTACGCGAATTCCTCCCGAGTTATAACCTTCAACAACGTATTCAAGTGATGCACTCATTGACAAATGTGTCTTTAGATACAAATATAGGAATAATAACCATCCACGGGGTGGAATTGATTAGTGGTGAAGATTAAATAGCATTTGTTAACTCTGGTTTGACTAAAATATACTGAAAATGGTATAGAGGTAAATGTGGGTGATTTGGATAAACAATGCACTGCGAGCATAGCGGATTTTAGCGTTATATGTGCGTATGAATCGTTGAAAATTGTGAAATCATATTCTCTTTGTCAATACTTTCGAAGCTCTACACCTGTGGAAAACAAAAAATGGTGGTGGCTCCTGGAGAATTGCAAACCTGATCGTGAAAGACTACGGTAAGAGTGTTTTAAGGGAACTGGTTTCATTTTCTTATGGTATTTTTCGATTGATCGGTTGTTTGATTTTGCCTGATGAAATCAATTGGGCTGAAATGCAAAAATAGAAGAATCTTAATACTCGAATAACAAAGAAATGGGAGACGTCAATGGCTTCCCATTGGATTAACAGATGCGGTCATTGAAGATGTGTGAGTTTTTCCAAATATTTCTTTGTTCCATCGTTTCATTGGGAGTTGAATATGATTCCATTATGCCATATAGAGCATTCGGAATCCCATGTTTTCATATACCGTATGAATGTTCAATGGTTCCATTGGCAGTGTCAACAATTCCATGTTTACATAAGCAGTTTTAATAAATTCATAATTACATCATTCCATTACATAACTCGTGATGCTCATATTTGAATTAGGAGTGTCAAGTTTGTCTCTGTTCCATTTTTCCATTCTATGGTTACGGTGTGCAATACAAAATATTTTCATTTTCATTTTTCCATTGCACCAGAATGCGTAGTTCTAGTTGTCAGGGAGGGGGATATAGATTATTTCAGTGGTTACACTCCCGTTGCCCTTATAGTTTGAAGCTGACTGTTGGAATAAGATTCGAGACACTTGATGAAGGGATCCAGCACTGCCGAGAAAATAGCAGAGTTTGTGGATTTGTTGCTCGTCTAGGTACTCAACGAAATAGTCATACGAGTATTGCTCTGAAGTATGTCGTTTCTACTAAGGAGGGTGACAAATATGTGGATATGTGAATGAAGACGGTGAATTCAAGCAGTACAACAAGAGGAGATGTGTGAGCACACAAAAGAGATTCAAATCCATGGTTTCATTCAAACAGGATAATGCAATAGTATTACATTTAAAAATTCATTGAAATACACAATCACCCCTTTTAAATTTGGCACACAAGCAGTTTGAATTCTGAATTCTAATTGAAGTATTAGGCTTACTAAAACAGGTTGTTTCAGGTTTCCAATTCTTGTAAAACCATTATTTTCCACGTTTCCATAATGAACTAAGTATTTTGAACTAACATGTTTTCACCTTCTGCACATGGTTCATAGCACCTCTAACGAAATAAGTGATAATAGCAGTTGGTAAAAAAACATTTGAGAACAAAATATAATAGCACATGAGAATAATGCATTGAACAACTAAAGTGTAACAACGCTTGAGAACACATGATTGAACAAAAACAAGCCAATCACATACAATTTAATATTGTATGGAAATATGACCCAAAAAAAACACAAGGAGTGTATCCTAAACCCGAAAAGAAAATCAATCCAAAATGTTTCAACACAGTGTGAAGCACACAAAATTATTCTTGGGATTTCTTCGCAAAACTGCATCTTGACGTCGTAGCTGTTGGAGGTAGCCATCATTGGGGATTTCTTCTTCACCAACATTTGTGTTTGTTGTCCATCTCATAGTCTACTTGGTAACACGGCGTTGCTTGTGTCTGTTTCGCACAATATTCTTTAAGAAAGTGCTATCACCTGACTCCGACTGTTTACTTTCAAGCAGCTGAGGTGTGGGGTCAATCACTGCAATTGAATTATGGAAATGGAAACATAGATGCACTGCTATATTTGAATGGAAGAAAAGGAATCTTGTAAACACTATTGCATTTGAATGGAATTGTGTGCATATTGGAATCATGGAAATATGTGTAAAATGGAATCATGACAACGTTGATACTAAGAACAGAGAATGGAAAATGAAGTTATGCATGATATGAAATCATGAAATTATAGACCAAAAATGAAATCATGAAATAATAGACAAAGAATGGAATCATGGAATTATCTGATACAGAGAATGGGAACATAACTCATAAACGAGATACAACTACAAAAACATGGCTAATATTGCTTTTTCGTCTTGGAAAAATTAAAAATCCTCTATAATTGTTGCTTAAGTGGAGTGATTCACGAAGATCGAAAGAAAACACAGTAAAGGTAAAATTTCGACAGTGTGATTTTGTGTGGAATGAATAGAGTCGATGGCGCAACGAAAATCAATAGGGTTTAACTATTCGAAAAACGTGAAAAGGGAAATAACGCCTTCTGCAGCAAATCAATGAGAATCAAGGATCTCCGCTCTCTCTTCGAATTTCTTGGATTTTCCAATACGATAATGCCACTCTTCTGAAGCGATTCAATGCAATTTTAGGTATAGAAGATTTTTATTTACAACCCGTGCCATTAGAAATTGGCATCCATCTTGATTGTTTGTTTTCAGATCGGACGACGCAGGCTTATTTGTAGATTTATACCTCATTACACCATTTGTATGCGAATTGATCCCCATATTCAACCCAAATCAACGACATTTACTCAGCTACACCAACAGTTCATCACAGATAAATTAATAGGTACCTTATTGCCCTCCCAATTTAATCAGACACTAATCTACATCCTGTTTCATTGTTTCTACCTACTATCTCACACCCTGAGATAGTTCATTGACACATGATTACCATCAACACAAGTGAGTGCTCACAAACTAAAACTCCATTGACGCATGGGAGGCATATGGATGGTTTATATAAACCGACTTGTGAAACCAGCCCAACCAGTGTGGATTTGTTACACGTTTAGGAATCCAAAAAACCACACGAGACATCATCGTACTCAAGTATATATTTTGATCGAAAGAGTAAGATAACATCCCAGACTTCGATGCCTCAACCAGTAACCATAAAAAGAGAGAGTGTGTATCCTCAAGAACGGGATGCAAAGTTATATTATTATTGAAACGCACACCCACTCGCAAATATCTAGTATCAAGATTCAAGAACATTCACAACCATCCAATCTACTCTGTTGCAAGCTGACCGAAAGTGATTTCTTCCGGTTCCTCTTCCTCGGATAGATCTTCCTTCATCTCAGTGCTATAATTTGGAGAGGACGTTGATGGAGACAAAGCATGTCTCACAATCTTACCCAATTGTTCTTGCACTTTTCCTTGGGAAGTATCTCCTGTACTGTACTTGTCTGATTTGCGCCTAGACATGCTCGAAAGAGTGTCTACCATTTGCTTACCAAGAGAGATTTGCACATTCTTATAAGAGTATTTTAATAAGAATTAGGCCCTTTAAGATTGCATTTGAATTGATGTGATCTTGTGTTGAAATGTGTATAGTTTAAAGGGTTAGTAATAAGTTAGTATATCTAATTGGAGACATTTTACAAGTGACTATATCTATTTTAAAAATTTTCATTTTCACTCACATAGTTACATTTTTTTTACAATTTGTCCTAACACCGTTAAAATTTGGACAGAAAATTTCATTAAAACGTGAAATATCTAAAATACCCCTGACTATTCATCTATTTTCAAAGAGGTGCCATTTTCCCAATTTCTTCGTCATCAATGAACCTTACTTCCTTAAAAAAAATCAATGAACCTTAACTGAATGTGGGTAAGATCTGGTGAGCTTTATTTGGTTTTGATTCTACTTTTTTAGGGATTTGTTCACAAAACCAATTAATTTTAAATCAAAATTTTATTTCCTAAAATATTTTTCTGTTCTTTGACACTCGTTCCTCCAGATATGGAGAGAATAAAAAAGGAGCCAAAATGGTAATTTTCTTCACGCAACACCACCAAGCCCGATCGACGAATACGGGAAGGACGTATTGGGTAATTAGCTTGGCAGAAGACGAATCGGTGAAACTGGCTTGCCAGAGTAACGAGGGTGGAAGGAGCAGCTTAGACAAGGACTCCGACACTGTCGCCGAAGTTAATACTTTTAGAGAAGCTTGGACGATGAATCGTTTCCGGAGGCGAGGCCTGAAGGAAAGGGTGGTCCGTCTTCCGTCGCCGGTGGGTCCTGCACGCGTTCCCAACCAACTTTGATTGTGGTCGATCTGAAATGAAAGTGCACCTACATAATTATGAACATCCTTTTACTATTTTTTTTAAACTATTGACCTTCCATATAAAAAATGTGATCTCAAATATCAAGATAACTGCATGCAATTCATTGTAAAATGCAAGTCATACTGCCCATAAAAAGAATGTGAGTCACATTCGTCAAAACCATATCCGTTGCTACACAGCACAATTGAAAAAGTCACAATTCAACAAACTTACAATGTTACCAAGACCAATAATCACCAAACAAGTTAGGCAGGCACAAGTAGATCACCTCAAAACACTAAAAGTGTTGTCCCATTGATTTCTCAGGCACCAGAGACCTTCTTTCTGTATAACTCAAGAAGCTGAGGAACATCTTTCAAATGCTTTATCACAAGCTTGTTCAAGAAGGAGGCTTCAGTCATCATCAGTGCCTGATAGATACAAGCCTTGTCCTCAAGACCTTTCGAGATCAAGATTTCAAGCAAAGCCAATCTGGGCAAAACTCTCTTGTCAAGGCTACGAGTCAAAACCGAAGAACGCCTGCAGAGTTCATCAGCGCTCCACTGCATTCGGTTACTGAAAATCTCCAATGCCCTCTTCAACCTCTCCTCTGACAATGTCAAGATCGTGGGCTGCTTCATGAACGCTTTCCAAATCATCTCCTCCGACCACCCAAAGCTCTTAAAAACCTCTACTTTCGCCGCCCTCTTGCCCTTATCCATATTGGAGAGAGCGGACACGCCGCGAACGAAGGCGGGGCTTAGAGGGTCCAACCCCATTTCCGCAATCTCCTTCACATTTCTCTCGAAAATGTCAGCATCATGTCCCAGACAGCTGCATCCAAAAACGATGAGGTTGACGATGTTCTCGTCAGGGACGCCGAATCGCCGGAGGGTCTCGAAATTGGTCGGGAGATCCTCCGAGAAGTAGCGAACAACTATGCTCCAGCGTCTGAGAGCGAAGATCGAGACCAGATCTCGATCCCTCCCGAAGAATCTCCGGAGGAAATCGATGCAGGGGGCGATCCGCTTGTTGAGGCTGCGGTGTAGGAGGGCCGGGTTGTCAGTGATGAGGTGGGAGAGAGCGTCGCCGGAGATGCCGATCCGGACGAAGAAATCGAGCTTGGGCTTTAGGGTTTTGTGGGGGTCGGCGGTGAAGAGCCTGATGTTCTTGGAGGCGATTTCGGCGATGTGGGTCTGGTTGAATCCGTACTCCTTGAAAAGGTCGACGACGGAATCGGCGTTGGAGACGGATCTGAGGTCGAATTTGGTCCCGATTCGGAGGGCAGATTCTCGGGACACGCCGAGAGAGGTCGAGAGGTAGTCAGCGGCGGAGAGAGAGGTCTTCGTCGCCGTGGAGAGAGATTTGAAGGGAAGGTGTAGTAGAAATGGTGTCGCCAGAGCCTCAGTTTCGTATCGCAGACTGCGAGAGCTCTTTCTCAAGACAAGACGAAACATTTTTGCGGCGGCGGCGAGACGAAGCTCGTTTTTTGTTTTACCGACGACAGTCTTTATACCTTCAGTTTTTATACATCTAAAATCCTATAAATTATTTTTTTTCATGAAATTTAATTGATTAGAATTTTGTATAAGAAAAATATTTCTCATCTAAATATAAAAGTTATTTTCGAGAATAATTGGCTTCATTTTACTGCATTATGTTTAATTTTAATTTAACAGTGTTAATCCTCTACGCCTTAAACTTCACATTCTACCAAATTCACATCAATTTCAAATTCTATAAAACCTAATTAAAATTTCAAGCAAAACCGATATAAATATGAATATCAATCTGATAGAAATAATGAAGTATATATTATTGATATGTATTATGATGTACAAGAAATAATGAAGTATATATTATTCAAATGCTACTTTTAATATACCTAAATTGCCCGTATCCTCTAAGTAGAAAGAATGTCACCGAGAAGATGAGACACCGAGTCGTGGTTGATCTTACATAAATTTATACGACGTCGTTCAGTCATCTGGTTCCAATATTATTCAAAGTTTAGTGTAAAATAAATGGATAATTTCATGTGGCTACCCCTTGATATGTCTATTTTTCATATTGGTACACTTAACTTTTGTAAAATTTTCACTTTGCACTCATTCGTCCAATTCCGGTAGTTTTTAATATTTTCGACTTGTGAAATGACTAAAATACAATTAATAGATAAATTCATTTTTTAAATTAGATTGATAAACTAAGATGCCCTCACCTATTCATCTAATTTTCAAAATTTTGCCACTTCTCCTTTCTCTCCACTCTCTCCCATATTCCTCCTCTTTTCTCTCCACTCAAACCATCTTTCTACTCAAGTCAACTAAAAAAAAGACTCAAACACACCAACAAATCATTCACAACAACCACCTCCTCCACCTTTGACCACCGCGTCCCTCCGCCGCATCACTCCGACGCCGTTGCCCCTTCCCAAGAGCTCTAACGTCTTTGAAGGAGGAGTAGTAGGGGCATTTCAGTCTTTTAACCTCAACATTTAACAGTTTTGCAAAATATGGAAGGAAATGGGTATTGGGCACTAACGGTGACAATTTTGCAAATTTAGGGTTCCTACAATGTCAAAATAAATTTTAGGAGTAGCTAGGTGAAAAACGTCAAATTTTGGAATACTGAGGTGACATCATCCCTTATTTTTATACTTGCTCAAAGACAAGATTAAGATATTGGATGCTAACAACAACAATCTTAGTCCTCAAGAGAACATTTCAATGTTTCAAGCTTCAACACATGGTTTAGAAAAGGCAACATGACGGTTCATGATAATTTAGGGGGTAATGACAGATAATTACACCCAACTATGTCACGTTTCAAAATTAATACCTGAAAATTCATTTCGGGTCCCCGAAAATTCAATAAGCGACACTTAGCATAACCTCTGTTAAATCTAATCACTACTATTTGATTTCAAATAATACTAGTATGATTGGTTCAAGACTGATATGACCAGTTCAATTTAAATTTATTTAATAATTAATAATTCATTAAAAATACTAATAATTATTAATAATTAATTATTAATAATATACCAAAACTTTCGAATGACATAATTATCTTATACGAGCTATGTTTCGGACTCATGATATATCAAATCAAAAAGAATTAGAAGATCTACAATTTTAAAGAAAAACATTTTTGTTTATATATTATTATTATTCATTTATTTACATTATTAGTTATTACTTTAAATTTAATCATTAATATTTTCTTGAAATGATTAATTATTAAATAATATAATGAAATTTTCAAATGATATAACTCTCTCATACGAGTTTCAATTCGGGATCATAGTATATCAAATCGAAAATCATCCGATAATCTTCGATTTGATATATTATGAGCCTGAAACGAAACTCGTATGAGAGAGTTATGCTATTCAAGTGGAAAGGACGTCGCCGAGAAGAAGAGACACCGAGTCGTAGCTGATCTTACATAAATCTATACGACGTCATTCAATCATTTGGTTCCATTATTATTCAAAGTGTAATGTAAAATAAACATAAGAGAATATATTTGAGCTTGTATCAACCGATTGGACATAAGTCACTTTCTAGTTACATGCATATTGTTGTTCGAACTTCAAAGTCGATTCAAATTTCATAACACAAGTGCAGATTGGTATAGCTCAACACAAAAATCAAAATGATCACTTCCTTTCATGTGTTTTCAACCAAAGGTTCAAACTGTAATTCATAATTTGAACAATGTAGATTATGATCACACAAATTTAATTGATCGAGTCAATTTGCCTTAATCATATAAATTCGACCCAATTAGGATAGGGACATAAGGTTCAATTGAGTTCAAAGTATTTTGTTACACTAAATCAAATCAAATAAGAACTGAACAATATGATACATTAAAGTCCAAATCTTACAATACTCTAAATATGAAATTCACACCATTATGAACATTGTCCTACACAACCA
The DNA here is from genome assembly GCA_963920655.1 of Geranium rotundifolium. Lineage (NCBI taxonomy): Eukaryota > Viridiplantae > Streptophyta > Magnoliopsida > Geraniales > Geraniaceae > Geranium > Geranium rotundifolium. Next base: position 34,188,215 of record OY987319.1, read on the forward strand.
GCTAGGTTTTGAAGAGATACAGCAAATACACACTCAACACTTAGCTAAACCCTTCAAACATAGTAAAATGTGGCATAAAGTATTTAAATAACTTTAAAATAAGCAATTTGTATCAGTCACAACACCAGTCATGAGTGTGTTTGGCAACCAAGAAAATCTTGTGTGCTTATTTACCTCAACCAGGAGAGAAACTTAGGAAAATACCCAAATTCGCAGTTGCATACCATAAACAATATGGAATTGGAGATTGTATTCAGCAGTGTATACATTTATCAATATGTATTTTGAACAAAGCCTCACTTTTAACAACAAATGGACACGAAACAAAATTTTAACAATGTTTGCTTATTGTTGTGAAACCAATCGGAAGAGTATATCCAGTTCCAGATATACTGGGAAATCAAGGAACTAACCAGTTAGCTCCTGGAAATCTTTCATACATCAAGGAGAAGCCGACGAGGATCTTCCACGACATCTTTGATGCGGCGCAAGAAGAAAACTGCCTCTCTCCCGTCAATCAGCCTGTGGTCGTATGTTAGGGCAATGTACATCATCGGCCTTGAGACCACGTTCCCTCCCACAACCATAGGACGGTTCACTATCGAGTGCATACCCAATATTGCAGACTGCACAACAAAGCAAGTTCAAAGAAGTGATAAATACCGATTACCTAAAGAAAACAACAAAATTGACTGTCTTGCAACTAATTTTTTGCACCCCTGAAAATATCTAATATAAGGATTCAGAACTTGTGCTGTTGCATCAGTATCATCACAAACCTGAGGAGGGTTGATGATGGGAGTACTCAAAAGGCTTCCGTAAACACCACCATTTGATATTGTGAAGGATCCTCCAGCCATCTCGTCGATGGATATGGATCCAGCGGTAGCCTTCTTTGCAAGAGCATTGATCTCTTTCTCTATTTCAGCAAAGTTCATCGTCTCAGCATTGCGTAGAACTGGAACAACAAGACCCTACACAAAACAAGATAGAGTTAATACAACCAAAACAGCTGTCCAATTTACATTGGACAAGTGAATCTCTTATAAAGTCACATTTACTCATATTCAGATAAGGGTAAATGTCAGAAGAAACAGTTATCGAAGTTACAGAACTTACAAGTGTATTATTATAAAACGAGCAGATTTTAAACGAAAGAAAATGGCATAAACAATCTTATAATTTAATTGCCAAGGAAGGAAACAATCTAGATAACAATTGGCAAGAAAAATAAATGTCTTGAGAACAAAAAAACATGTCGAGGAGCACCACCCAGCAAATGCCCTCACCAAATAACCAATCATATATTAAAGGATTTGGTACCAGAGAAACCACAGCAATATATGTATAACAGGGTACAAGATAAAATGAGTATCTATATCATTGGAATACTAGCTAACCTTTGGTGTACCAACAGCAATGCTGATATCTATATAATCTCTATATATGATATCATCACCATCAATAACTGCATTAACAATAGGTTGATGCTGGAGTGCACTGACAGCAGCCTGAAATAAAAAAAATATAACAAAATAAATGACAGAGAAAAGCACACATGTGCCGATAACATATTTATTTACATTTACAGTTAGGAAATCAACACACGAAATGCATACTTTCACAAATCCTGACATAAATCCCAACTTGACTCCATGCTTTTCAACAAAAGCATCCTTGTATTCAGAACGGAGCTTCATCAAATTGGTCCTACAATAATCAGCAAATCAATTAAGAAAACAATTGATCGGAAGAAGTATTTAGGAGAACAACGAGCATAGAGGTAAGTTTAGTAAACACAACATAAAATGAGCGAACTCAAGGGAATCATATACAAAGCTGAAGACCATATTGCACTGATAGAACAGAGACCAATACATGGTCCAATCAAATTTTCTGAAATGAAAACTAATACCAGCCAATTTCGTGTTATAGATAATTTGGTGAGCTAATTTATTTGATTTATTGAAGCTTTATAGTTCAGCAAAGTATCTCCATCCATCCAAAGTAGGATACACATTACACAAACACTACAAACTAGGATTTTTATCTTCACTAGTCATTAAACTACTGTGATATATGACATGTATAAACAACGGAAACAGCACCTAGCAAGATTCCCATGAAACAGTCAATTACATGAACATTTCGGAAAAACTATTTTGATATACTCTGCACGTTCTTCCCCTTCATTAGCATAAACTTAACAGTTATTTTGGATTAAATAACTATTCTATGATATCCTTTCCCATTTCGAACGACTGAGTAAATCTAATGAGTTTCACATAATAAAACATAGAGCATTAAACTTACATATCAACTTCATTGAACGTTGACAGCAATGCAAATGTGTTTTGAGAATCTTTCAAACGTGTGGCAACCCTTTTCCGTAGCCTTGTCATAGGAACCTGAATCAAGTGTTCAAAATAGCTACATAAGCTCCAAATTCGATGTATTAAATGATTCTACTATAAACTGTAATTAATGAAACTTTAGGGGTCATATTTTAACCAACAAGATTCACAGAAGACTTACTCGTCTCTCTCTGTCCTTGGGAGGAAGTTGGGGTTCTGATGCAGTGTGTCTAGGGGGTGGTGGAGATGGTGCTTTAGGTTTAGGCTTCTCCACAACGGGAGCAGATTCAACTTTAGGCTTTGGTTTTTCTTCAGGAGGGGCTTGACTGGCAGCTTTCTGTGCTGGCTTCTCATCAGATGGAGCAACATGAGTAACTCCTTCACCAGACTTTGAAATGACAGCAATCAAAAAACCTGGTTCCACAGTATCTCCTTCTTTGGCAACAAGCTGAAAGTAAGGAGAATATTTAGAAAGCCAACATTTTGAATAGAAAGCAGAAGCAAAGACAACGAATTAAAAGTAAATATATAAACCATTTAGAACAATACCTTCACAATAACACCCGATTCAGGACTAGGAACATCAATTGTCACCTGTTGAAAATAAAACTAAGTGTTTAGATATAATAGATCTCTGCCAGTATTTTAAATGAGTTTCTTTCTTATGTTTCTTGGGTAGGTGGGCACATGTAAGGTGCATGGAAAACTTCAACTAGACATTTTGACGTTACCTTATCTGTTTCAATTTGAGCAATTGCCTCATCAGCTTCCACCCTATCACCAGGATCTGCATAAAATATTGGATGCACAACAATCATGTCATGAAAATGAAAAAGAATACATGATAACAGAATTGCCAAACTCAAAGTGTGAACCTTACTCTTCAAGAACTTCGCCAAAGTACCATCAGTAATAGATTCACCCATGAATGGAACAACAGCATCAACCGTGTCCCCTGAATCCACCACCAGTGAGAAAGTGAGACAAACAAATACAATAAAAGAGGATATACAAAACGTAGCTCAGAAATAGAAGATGCATTTGTTTCTGAACAATAACTTTTGGATAATAGACCTCTTTTAATCACCGCTCAAAATGTTTCAGACATAGAGCTACAATTTTAGCACATTTGGCATAGGGAAAAATCCAACAAGATGGGTAAGTTTGGTCACTGATTTGTAATCACGGTACTTTAACCAAGTACTCTTGGGTACCTTATCACAAAAACACCTAAGCAATATTGTGCTCCTACAATTCGTAAATTCTGAAAACATGCCGAGAAGCCACCTAGAATTATACTATCAAGTGCCAATTGCACAATCAGAAACAACCTTAACGACAGCATGCATTAAAATTCAATTGAAGACTGTCACTCTATGAATCAATATAATGGCTTAGATGCTCAGGATAAAAATCTATAAGATTATCACGTGGAAGAGGATGTCCCCTGTGTTTCCTTCAGCAGTCATAACACAGGCACAAAAATAGAGCTTCTGGTTGTGTATTAATAAGAGATCTATCATACCACTGTCTGAAGAAAATGGCTTGGTCCAATTTTTCATGGTAACCTCAGGATAGCTACCTGCCATACCCCTGCATGTAAAGACACAGTGACAAAGTTAAGGACATGAGCAACAATATAAACGGTGGATTGCATTTTGAGTTTATGTTATATTTCTCCCTCTTCCCAAACCCATTTGATTATCATCTTCATCCTCAATGTGGAATATGGTAACATATAAATTTGAAACTGTATATAGCAATAGGGCAAGTTAACCGGGCAATCATCAAACTGTAATGAGTTTACGTTCTTGGGTAGTGAAACCTACCATGTTCAGATGGGATGACACATGTCACCCAATTATAAAAGGGCAATAAATACTTAACACTGAGTTTAGTTAGGCAAAGAAGCATTTACAACAGGTATTTCAGGTAAGTGCAGTGTCATAAGACCATCTAAGGTTTTCTTCATTTCCATCCAAATACAAGACTCAACTATTTATTTAGAATATAATCCATGTTAAGTAAAATCATAGAATGTTGTTACTGAGTACTAACCTCAATGATTTGGAGCCAGCCAAGCTTCCTGTTATGAAAGAAAATCTCACGTACATCAACAACAAAAATAACAGAAACAGCTACATCAATGATAAATATAATAGATATCCAGTATATTTAGCAAAATTGTATACAACCAAAACTATGTATAAGTTCACCTGGCACAATGAGCTGAGAAAAGTTCCTTACATGCCCAAGTGCTCTAGAATGAACTAATGCCTACACAAATAAGAAAACAAACACCAGAAAGTATAAAAGGTAAATAAAAGCCATCAATGTTGAGTATTTAATAAAAATCAATTCAACACAATTATAATCTATTGTTAAATTCAACATCGAGCAAAGCCCACATAAATCATAATCTATATACTGATCTAGGAAACTCAAGAAATGTATAAAAGCAGAATCTAAGAAGCTGGAAGCTGAAAGCTGAAAAAAAAAGGAATTTTGGCAATAGAGAGAAAATCAATTTATCAGTACCTCCTCTACAGCCGATGAAGCTCTAGTTGCTGATGAGCCAGACTTAATTGTCCTGGACAGCCCTAGAATCTGAAACAAACAAAAAAATGGCATCAATATAATCATTTCAAGTAACATCAGTCCAATCAATAGCTACATCAAACAATGAGATACGAAAATCAGAGCTCTTACAGTTGCAGAGGAGCCACCGGAGGCGACTCTTCTTCTGATAGCACCCAACATCATCGATTCGATCCCTGATTTCACATCAAACAAAGACAAGAAAAGCAATCAACAATCTCGAACCAATCACAGCCATCGCAAACTAGAAGCAAAAACACTCGTACACAAATCGGAAGCAAGCGCAAGCTCGAGCTCAATGCGACAAATCGGAACAGTGCCACCGACCGAAATCGGTGAGATTCAAAACGATTCCTTTCTCAGTTTCCACCGATTTTCCCGAGAAACAAACAAGATGGGTCGGAGAAGAAGGTGTTACCTGATGGAGCAGCGAGATTTGGAGAAACCAGACGATCAAGCGATTAGGGTTTCGCTTTTGTGAGAGACGACGCGAAGAAGGTATTCGAAGCACGTTATGGTGTTTGTGTGCGGGTGAGGTGGCGTGATATGATTGGCTTTCGGACTAGAAATGTCAACGGTGAGACTTGGATTTTGACCAGTGGCTGTTATATACCATTTGTCAGATCAAGGGCGCGGAAGCAAGAGAAACAAAACGATGTCGTTTCAAAGTTTGTAGCTTGGGTCTAATTTGAGGGAATATTGGATCCTTTTCATTCATTAAAAAACCTAGTATGTATATACAGAATTACAAAAGAGAAAATTATGGAAATAAAATATTTTTAATGACTACCTACACACATGGAAGCTAATTAATTTAATTAAACAATTAAGGCAAAAAAATCGTGAAAATCGTAACCAATTAAGGAGATCATGGTAGCGGTCCCAACCTATTCTCTCGATGAAAATATACGTGAGTTTATTGAAGTAAAGTCTTATGCATACATGAACGTAAAAAGAAAATAAATCTCATGCATACACATACATGAGAGTAAGAAGTTGACTTAATCGCACGTGAAAATAATTAAGAATAAAAATTGAGTATATAACAGGAAGAGACACGTTCAACTAATAAGGTTGACATTTTAGTTGTGAAGCCCGTCTCGATATATATGGCTTAGTTTTACATAGTATCAGAGCATGTTGATTTGGACATGTGTCTGTGGGCTCCCCGTGCCTACGCCTACCTGTGGATTCTGTCATGTATTCAAAAGTCAAGTCCAGTTATAGCCCACATGTAGACTACATTTGAGCGGGAGTGTTGAAGTAAAGACTCAAGTATATACGAGCGTGAAAGGGAAATAAGTCTCATAATACACGAGCATGAGAGGGAGAATTTATCTTAATCTCATATGGAAAGAACTAAAAATAAAAATGGAGTATATAAAGAAAAGAATCACACCCAATTAATAAGGTTAACATTTTAGTTGTGGAGTGCGTCTCGATATATATGATCTAGGTTTGCACGGCGTCAGAACGGGTCGATTTGAGCCTGAGTTTGTGGGCTACAGGCTACTCGTGCCTATTCCCTTCTGTGGACTTAGTCATATGCATAAGTCAAGTCCTACTATATCCCACGTGTAGACAAGGCTACATGTAAGCGTGAGTGTTCAAGTAATGCTCATGCATAAATAAGAGTGGAAGGGAAATAATCCTTACGTGTACACAAGTATAAAAGAAAAATTAGCCTCACACTACACGAGCATGAGAAGTAGAAGTTATTTGAAAAACACATGGAAAGAATTAAAAATAAAAATGGTGTATATAAAGGGAAGAGTCACATCCAACTAATAAGGTTGACTTTTTAGTTACGGAGCCCGACCCAATATATATAACCTAGTTTTACATATTTAGAGTATTCTAAATATTGGTCGAGGTTGGAGCACTACGGCCTAAAGTTGCTAGTGCACAAAATGATAATCAATCTCGATGTGTTTTGTGCGCTTTTGAAAAGTAGAGTTTGAAGTGGTGTGAGTGCGCGATTATCATAAAATAAGAAAGCTGTGTCTACAGGTCCATAGAAAATGATATAACCAAACAATTTTACAACTAGTGGCATCCATGACGTGATATTAGTCTCAGCCAAAGAGCAAGAAGCAAAATTGTTTTCTTTGGCTTTCATGAGATCGGAGATAACTGGGGATTTACATGTATCATGATAACCAACATCATGATAACCAACCCATGGAGGGAGAGGGAGAGAGAGAGAGAGAGAGAGAGAGAGAGAGAGAGAGAGAGAGAGAGATTTTAGCCTGACAAAGAGATTGGTATAATGACATTTACAATTATAATGTATTTTTTTGTTGTATTTGATAACATTGTGATGCAATTGATGAATAGAAAATACTTGTGTGTGTGTTCGTGAACTGGAAATAGTTCAATGTGGGTTTTATACCCCTGACTCAAATCGCTGAAAAAAAGTAACATACCATGTCCTGGACAGTTTAAAATATTGTAAAATGTAAAATATGTCATTTAGGTGTAGTTGGTAGGGAGTGTGCATAAACTTACTTGGAATGTAAATTGTAAAGTTGATATCAAGACGAGTAGTAGTGATATATAATAATTGACCTAATTATCAGCCAAAATGTTAAGACATATTTCTTTGGGTGAGAAAAAAAATTCTTTAAGTGACAGAACAATCTCTAGACCAAAAAAATAATTCAATATACCTAAATCGTTGATGAAAAATTGTTGGTTCAATGTACCAAGAAAATATTTGCATTTAGCGATCTTTTTGTGAATGTAGATTATGTGTAATCAAGAAAAGCTAAAGGGTAAGGCTAACGACAGAAAGAGTAAGGATAAGAGAAAGAGATACAATGGTTTGACGGGTTTATAGATCGGGAGTAGGCCGGACCATGTGGTTAGTTTAAGGAGTTCTTGATGTTCAACATCGACTCCTCAACAGGACGAATCGTCTGGATGCCAGAGTCAGTCTAGCCAAGAGTTATTGAAGGGGCTTCTCGACCCTCCCCACATGCTCGGGATAGTTCAGGATCATCGTCCCCTACTCTACAAAGTTTATACGTTCCTGGCCCTATTGATTTTGCACCTCATTTATCGTGAGAAGGAAACTTTGAGTTATGTGGTAATCGATGAACAGAAGTGTACGGTAAATTTCATATTGTTCTGTACAATGTGACGACTAAAGGCCTTCCCGGTTCTACACATACCGCGTCTCTTTTGCCCGTTGTGAGGTCATAACTAGTCTCGTCAATATGGCCGCCTCTCGACGATCCTGAGAGCCCGCCAATGAGCTCTAATTTGATGGGAAAAAAACCTCGAGAGTGCATTGGTAGATGGTTGAAAGACGACCAATAGAACAATGTTAAAGAGCAGTTTAGACATGGAAAAGAAGTATGATAGGGATATACGTGTTGACTATATCCCACTATGGTGGGGTTGCGAGAACGATCAGTCGACCATCCCGGAGTGAGTGATTTTTCCTTCGAGCACTTGGTTAACGCCACGAGGACATACTATAGGAAGTTGTGACAGATATTGTGGATATTCTAGTACCAGGTGCCTCCTGAACAGTAGGAGAAATTCAAGACAAAGTTTCAGGTATATATTATTTTATTTTTAAATTAAATAATTTCTCATAATATTTTTTCACACTTGATTGACATTTTACATTTTCTACTAGTTATGATGTGGATGATTGATAAATGCTATTTTACACTATTTTTAATACTCATTTCCCACATTTTAACCTGTTTTGCCCCTATTGAGATATAAAAGACCCTTAATTGTCTCTCTTTTGACTTACAGGTACTTCAAGTGGTTTGTACAGATTTCAGGTACTTTTGGACTGTTTTTGGGCATTTTTAGGTCACCACCATGGCCGAGGGCCACGGTTCATGGCCACCACTGTGTCCCCTGTTTGGTCTTGAGAGAGAGAGAGTTTCATAAGTCATTTTGGGTCAAGAATTGAAGGAGGGTTAGAAATTTTAAAGCCCAATTCCATGTTTTAAATTCTCAATTGAGAATTATAGGATTTTATCTTTCTTCCTTTTTTTGTTGTATTTAATTTTCCGAAATGCATTAAATCCCAATTTATATTTCATTTGAGTTTTGTGTACTATAGGTGGATATGAATGCATGCTTATTTATTTAATAATTGAATGAATAATATTTATGCATGAAGTATTTCTCTTTCCAGTATGTGTATATTGAAACCAATTGTTAACAAGATTGGCTAATTCATTAGGGATTTGAGAGTGAACTGATAATAATAAATAGGAAATTTTATTTAATTAATTTTACATGCTTGTTGCGTTGAGGAGAGTGAATCTCTACTTATGTTTCGCTTCGCTAAATCCGAATAGATTGATGTAGTTTGTTAATGTTCACCCGGAAGAGGAGTTAGTAAATGAAATAAGTGGTTTAACACGGTAGTAATGGTCATAGGTGACACACACCGAAAATTATGTGAATTCACGAATCGTAATGATTATCAACTGATTAAATCATTGACTAGGCATAGCGTGGTTGCTTAGGGAGAGAAAAACATTTATTCGCCTAAATGAGGTTCTAGGTAGGATAGAAATTCTCGTTACCGCCCTGATTTTGAAACACCAACAAGCATAATTATTAATTTATTATTTTCCCACGACATGAAACATTACAAGACATTGGCACACTAAAAATATATATTAATAGTAATACACATATATATTATGTGTCTTAATTTGCATGCACGTGTGATATTAGTTCTTCAAGGAAATCCACCACCAAGCCCACCACCAGCTCATGCGGCACTACCGAACCCTCCACCGTCTCTACCACCAAGACCTTTAATGTCGCCACCTCTAAACCCTCCCCCACCACCTCCCCCAAGCCCACCACCAGTTTCAGCGCAACTTCCAAACCCTGATCTTCCTCCAAAATTCGCTACAATAATAAAAAATCTCTAATTCTAGAGGATTTTATAGAAAAGTCCATATTTGGTTGGAACTCTCTAGAAAGCCTATCTTGGCCCTCCATTTAAAGAAATCTCATCCATATATTGGGAGTGTCTCTCTTATAAATATGTGTTCGACCATTCATTTGGGGCATCAACCAAGACCTCGCATTCTTGTAAACTACAACTTGTATATTATTATTTCCTTAATAATAACATTAGTTGGGAAGTTTTTTCCACACTTCCACCTCGTCTCTTATTAAATTCAATCCGAATAACGCTTCTACACTATTTTGTAAATATTTTACAAGCGTCAAGGCTTAGTTAGCACGAACAAACGAGTTGCTAATGTGATTAAATGCCACACGTACCGTAATCATTTTGGAAGAAATTATACGAATTAATGTTAATTATGAATGGTTTAGAATTCGGGTTTTAAAGGGATAGATAAGCAGAGAAGAAGAAATTTAGAATAAATGTGGATAAAGTCATTGTTTTAGTATTAAGACATCATATAAACATGGTACAAATTTAAAGAAAATGTGTGATATATATATGACCTGAATGCAAGTGTAACAACAATAGCTACATCATGTAATTGAATGAGTAAAGTTTTGGCTTTTGAGTTGTAGCTGACATTACGTTGATAAAAACTGCTCATCTCGTTAGTTTATTCAAAATTCATGGTGACCTCTTCAAAGGAGCTAGGAAGTGTGCATTGGACCACACAACACCCCGTCTCATTAGCTCAAGTCCAAACTTCGTTCACCAACCTCAAAGTTGGATCATCGCCCTCATTGCTAACCTATGCAGTGTGATGTCGAGTGTGTGATGCATCTCAATTTTTGGGCATTGCCGAAGAAATCGAAAACTCCCATTATAAACCTTTGTTCAGATCCTACTATGTAGATATTAGTCTGATGCTGATTTAAGGAAACATGTAATTTTTAAAACAAGAAAATAGTTTTGTAAATAAACAAATGATAGACAAAACAAATGGTAATGTTAAACAAGACACTATTTAATCTTCTATATATTTATATTTTGTTTCGCATGCATTTATTCTTTCCGTTGCTAAAGGTCTTGTAAGATAATGAAATTTGACAGTAAGTAAATGTGAGAGAATCCAGCATCTTGTTATACAGGAAGAAGGAGAAACTAGCATAGAAACAATAAAAATTAAACAAATTATCCATTGAATTTGATTAGAGATATCGATTTAAATTTTAGTCTTTTCATTTATTTTAGTATTTAGATCCTTTTTTATTTTAATTGAAATCTCTCAACAATCCACTCAGGATCAATGAAGAAATGGACTCTAATAGGAACTATGATTCTACACAACATATATTTAACGAAAAAGTATTTTTATTATTTATTACTCATGTATTTGATGTGATCATATTGTTAGAATATGATCAAGGTTTAGTTAAGTAGTTGAATCCAATTCAATAACTTAAACTATATGTATGAATGAAGTGCATTAGTGATTTTGTCGGTTTCTTTTTAAGTTGGATGTTTACATTAATGGAAAAAATTTCTTTGGATAAATTCTAAATGACTACATGATGTGGTGTGGTCGAAGAAGTCGATATGCAGAAACTGGAACACCCGAGGTTATCGTGAAAGTGTCAGATTTGGACAAAAAACTAGTGTTTTTACGGGCAGAAACGACGATCTGAGTCAAACTAATGGCTTTGCAAATCAACGAATCAACGAATCCCTCAAATATAATGGCTTTGCATATCCACGACGATCCCTCAAATATATCACATTCGGTATTCGCAAGAATCAACGAATTTTGATAAAAAGTTCTTCCAAGCCACGTATGTTGCATCACTACACATGGATATGTCACATTATCACATGACTACACCTAAAATTTCTCATCGTTACTCATTCCGTCCATTTCCGTTAGTTTTTAATATTTTTAACGTTTGAACAGATTAAAATACTCTTTAGAGGTAAATAATTGTTTTTAAATTGAATAAAAAGACTAAGATACCCTTCACTCTTCATTTAATTTTCAAAAAAATACCCCTTCATTTAATTTTTAAAAAAATAACTCTCTCTCTCTCTCTCTCTCTCTCTCTCTCTCTCTCTCTCTCCTCCACCACCACCGCCATCACCTCCATCACCACCACCACCTCCATCTCCTCCACCACCATTCCCTCCCCGCCCCCGCCCCCTCCACCACTACCATCATCTCCTCTCGCTCCGCCGCCACCTTTTCCATCTCCTCCACCTTCATCTCCTCCATTTCCTCCATCTCCACCGCCACCACCTGCATCTCCTCCACCACCATCTTCTTCACCTCTGTAGGAGCCTCGCCGGAAGTCGGTCGGAGGTTCGCCGGAGGTGGCGACGGAGGGGGATGGGATGGTGGTGGGTGGGGAAGGGATGGGATGGTGGTGGAGGAGATGGAGGTGGGGGTAGTGGAGATGGAGGAGATTGATGTGGTGGCGGCGGCGGTGGTGGTGGTGGAGGAGGTGGCGACGAAGGGGGAGGAGATGATGGTTGTGGTCGAGGAGAGGGGATGGTGGTGGAGGAGATGGAGGTGGTGGTGGTGGTGATGGAGGAGGTGGAGGAGATGGAGGTAGTGGCGGTGGTGGAGGAGATGGAGGTAGTGGCGGTGGTGTTAATGAAAGAGGTGGAGGAGGTGGCGACGGAGGGGGAGGAGATGGTGGTTGTGGTGGAGGGGCGGGGAGGGAATGATGAGATGGAGGTGGTGGTGGTGAGAGAGAGAGAGAGAGAGAGAGAGAGAGAGAGATTTTAGCCTGACAAAGAGATTGGTATAATGACATTTACAATTATAATGTATTTTTTTGTTGTATTTGATAACATTGTGATGCAATTGATGAATAGAAAATACTTGTATGTGTGTTCGTGAACTGGAAATAGTTCAATGTGGGTTTTATACCCCTGACTCAAATCGCTGAAAAAAAGTAACATACCATGTCCTGGACAGTTTAAAATATTGTAAAATGTAAAATATGTCATTTAGGTGTAGTTGGTAGGGAGTGTGCATAAACTTACTTAGAATGTAAATTGTAAAGTTGATATCAAGACGAGTAGTAGTGATATATAATAATTGACCTAATTATCAGCCAAAATGTTAAGACATATTTCTTTGGGTGAGAAAAAAAATTCTTTAAGTGACAGAACAATCTCTAGACCAAAAAAGTAATTCAATATACCTAAATCGTTGATGAAAAATTGTTGGTTCAATGTACCAAGAAAATATTTGCATTTAGCGATCTTTTTGTGAATGTAGATTATATGTAATCAAGAAAAGCTAAAGGGTAAGGCTAACGACAGAAAGAGTAAGGATAAGAGAAAGAGATACAATGGTTTGACGGGTTTATAGATCGGGAGTAGGCCAGACCATGTGGTTAGTTTAAGGAGTTCTTGATGTTCAACATCGACTCCTCAACAGGACGAATCGTCTGGATGCCAGAGTCAGTCTAGCCAAGAGTTATTGAAGGGGCTTCTCAACCCTCCCCACATGCTCGGGATAGTTCAGGATCATCGTCCCCTACTCTACAAAGTTTATACGTTCCTGGCCCTATTGATTTTGCACCTCATTTGTCGTGAGAAGGAAACTTTGAGTTATGTGGTAATCGATGAACAGAAGTGTACTGTAAATTTCATATTGTTCTGTACAATGTGACGACTAAAGGCCTTCCCGGTTCTACACATACCGCGTCTCTTTTGCCCGTTGTGAGGTCATAACTAGTCTCGTCAATATGGCCGCCTCTCGACGATCCTGAGAGCCCGCCAATGAGCTCTAATTTGATGGGAAAAAAACCTCGAGAGCGCATTGGTAGATGGTTGAAAGACGACCAATAGAACAATGTTAAAGAGCAGTTTAGACATGGAAAAGAAGTATGATAGGGATATACGTGTTGACTATATCCCACTATGGTGGGGTTGCGAGAACGATCAGTCGACCATCCCGGAGTGAGTGATTTTTCCTTCGAGCACTTGGTTAACGCCACGAGGGACATACTATAGGAAGTTGTGACAGATATTGTGGATATTCTAGTACTAGGTGCCTCCTGAACAGTAGGAGAAATTCAAGACAAAGTTTCAGGTATATATTATTTTATTTTTAAATTAAATAATTTCTCATAATATTTTTTCACACTTGATTGACATTTTACATTTTCTACTAGTTATGATGTGGATGATTGATAAATGCTATTTTGCACTATTTTTAATACTCATTTCCCACATTTTAACCTGTTTTGCCCCTATTTAGATATAAAAGACCCTTAATTGTCTCTCTTTTGACTTACAGGTACTTCAAGTGGTTTGTACAGATTTCAGGTACTTTTGGACTGTTTTTGGGCATTTTTAGGTCACCACCATGGCCGAGGGCCACGGTTCATGGCCGAGGGCCACGGTTCATGGCCACCACTGTGTCCCCTGTTTGGTCTTGAGAGAGAGAGAGTTTCATAAGTCATTTTGGGTCAAGAATTGAAGGAGGGTTAGAAATTTTAAAGCCCAATTCCATGTTTTAAATTCTCAATTGAGAATTATAGGATTTTATCTTTCTTCCTTTTTTTGTTGTATTTAATTTTCCGAAATGCATTAAATCCCAAGTTATATTTCATTTGAGTTTTGTGTACTATACGTGGATATGAATGCATGCTTATTTATTTAATAATTGAATGAATAATATTTATGCATGCAGTATTTCTCTTTCCAGTATGTGTATATTGAAACCAATTGTTAACAAGATTAGCTAATTCATTAGGGATTTGAGAGTGAACTGATAATAATAAATAGGAAATTTTATTTAATTAATTTTACATGCTTGTTGCGTTGAGGAGAGTGAATCTCTACTTATGTTTCGTTTCGCTAAATCCGAATAGATTGATGTAGTTTGTTAATGTTCACCCGGAAGAGGAGTTAGTAAATGAAATAAGTGAAGAGTATTTTAGTCTTTTCACATGTTAAAAACTAACGAAAATTGACGGAATGAGTAATAGTGAGAAAAATGAAATTCTTGGGTATTCATCTTAACACGAAAAATTATAGGTGTAGTCATGTGATAATGTGATAATTCAGGTGTAGTCATCTGGAATTATCCCAAATTTCTTTTTATGCTCCCAACGGATACATTAATTGTGCAAGATGTGTGGCATGAACTTCAACCCTTATCATATAGTCGCGTTGAACTGCGGGGCTCTTCCAAATTGAACTTCAACCCTTATCATATAGCCGCGTCAAACTACGAGGCTCTCATAGATTGGTTGGTTCATGCTGACATAGTCAAACCCGCCACGGTATTCACTGAACTGAGCCTTTGAAATTTAAAGAACAAGTACATCTTAATTTTAAGAAAATTCTTGAAAAAGAGTATAAATCATATGAGATTCCAACAATATTTGTATTAGGAACTGTCTTTTATCGCTCAAGAACACGAAGTAGAAGAATGATGAATCAATCGATGAACCCCAAGCCCACCACCAGCTTCGGCGCCACTTCCAAACCCTTACCCACCACCAAGTCTATCGCCGTCACCAAACCCTCCTCCACCTCCTCCTCTGAGCTGTCCACCACCTCCAAGTCCTCGACCAGAACCTCATCCAAACTCTGTTCCACCTCCGGCACCACCGTCTCTTCCAAAACTATCACCCCACCACCTCGTCGACGACCGAATGTCTTTTGTTCATCAAAAGAACACTTCTCCTCTCCGACCAACCTTCGTGTATTGATGGAGCAAACAAGGACACTAGGTGGGTAAATAGATGTCAATAGGCACCGAATGGACCCACATCAACACCCTACCCTTGAAGTCTTATAATCCCCAATGTGAAATAAAAATCAAGTGCAAAATGTATAAAGTTAAATAACCCCAGAGTTAACTATGATAGGGGGAGCTCGGCATCTCCCGAGGGTTTTATAGGTAAGAGTCATCAACCCAAAACTATGATGCATATGCAATACAAAAGTGCTTGCTTTCATGACTTGCATTTAGACTTTTTCATTTATATCGAAACAATCAGTTCACAGTCCAGCTCAAATCAATGACATGCCAATAGATCACATAATTACTTTTCCACCAATCTAGCACGAACCAAATGCCTAGCTAATTAACATGAATATCGGGTATGTCAGTTATGATATTTTTCTCAAACTTTCAATAATTTAATTAAAGGGGACTAGTAACACACAAGGTTTTTTTTGTGTTGCTTGTGTATAAATCAAGTGTATAACCGGGGAAAGTACCTGAATTGATGCCACAAAACCGCTATTTTCGGAGTAAAGCTTTTCTTATTGCTTTTCTCTCAATTGTGCTTCATTATTCTCTCTCCCCTTGAAAAGGTTTGGGCTTAGGCCATGGTTGCAGAGTAGCTTCTTCTTCATTTCACTTTTCTCCTTTATAGTTGATATGACTTTTGCTTCAATTGAGACTCTTTTTTGATTTGCTTTGCTTCCTCTTAGCACTTTTGAGTTGGCGATGGTGTGTACACAAATTCACTCAGAATTTCTCACTCTTTATCCCCTATAATTTGGGGATCAAGTACAATAAAAATACTCTCAACATGAACTTCTCGCCTTTTACCCTGAATAAATTCGAGTTTGGGGATCGAGTGATGTGCACACTCTCTGCTTTTCTCACACTTACTTCCCGTTTTCTTCTCCTTTTTTTTCTTCTGAGCTACGTTCCCTATTTTTTTGGCATCACCAATCTAGATACACATGTTCCGGGTCCACGTGCACTCGTGTGTGATTTTTAAAAAAATCTTAAGCATGTTATTTCTTTGCAGGAACTATAATTTGAAGTATAATAATGATAGGATAGAAAACACTTTTCGATACTGTAAGACTAGAATACCCGAAATGACGTGGCACACAACACTTTAATACAAGTTCGTTTGTTGTTGATATCTGGAAGATGAGCAGAACAAAGAAACTCGAGTGTTACAAGGCAGGAACCGTGACGTGGTATAGGAGCCACTAACTTGAAACAATTTCCGGTTAGACCGTGGTGGCGATAGTGTGCCGGATGACTGTTGGGGGTAAAAAGTGGCGCGCGCGACGCACCCTTCTAGAGCGGGTGCTCTTCGCCTCGCGTCTTTCCCCACACGCGCAACAACACGCGGTCGAACAAGTACATTTATATTCCGGCCTAAGTTCGGGTCGAATCCACAGGGACCAAAATGGGGTCTCTCAATTGGACAATTCATGCTCTCTTTCCCGACACGACTCGATATTAAACTACACTAGAAGAGAAATTAATCTACACTAAGTTCACAACTACAACTACACTACAACTAATGCAAGAAATTAAATGGGGGAGACGGATGATAGATGGTTGGTTAGAAGTCAAGGATTCGAGCACCGAGGGTGCTAAACATGCATGGTCTTGACTCACGATATCGAAATACTAGTTCAATTGGTTGATGTCTATGTTTAACCTATGCTTGGATACCGTTCTCGCCTCTCGGCATTGAAAACGGCCTAATCCCGGAAAGACACCTCTCTCTCGAGTTCATATCAATCCCGGGACCGCATTGGTCCGACAATATTAGGATAAGTGCTAATCCGGGGCGTCTAGGCCGGCTTCGAACCCCTAGCACTTTGTGATACCTAGGTCCGCGACTATCCGTCTCTCTCGAGCTCGACTTAATCGCCTACACATGCATTCTACGCGGTGTTAGTCACGATGCAAGTATTAAATTGAGGCAAACACACAACACAATCATTCAACACAACGGTGATTAGGAAATGAACTTATGTCATAATCACCAACCTGGCTTCTTGGCATTGAGATTGGCCTAATTCCAAGTCAACTCTTGCCCTCTCGGGTATCGAACCAACTCGGAACCGCATTCGCCCGACAATCTTAGGCTAAGGGTTGATTCGAGGTGTCAAGACCTAGTCTCGAGCCTCCAACCCTCGGTAGTTCCTAGGTCCGGGCCTATCCTTCCCTCTCGGGATCGGTCTAGCCCCTAAACACGCATACTAAGTTAGGCTAAGTGTTACGTCGGGGTGTCAAAACTCGGTTTCGAGCCCCTCACACTTAATGATACCTAGGTCTATGGAACACTATCTCCCTCTCGAGCCCGGTTTAGCCCTAAGCATACATTCTACGCGGCCCACAAAACATACATGAATTAAAGCAAGGTAAACCTACACATAACTATCATCATCCTAAAACTAATACCTCAAATGATAATAAATCAATCCATACAAGGTCTAACTCCCATAACCTAGGGATTTTAACCCCAAATCATGGTGCTCAAGCATTCATATACAAGAATAAACTAGATTCAAGAAATGGAAAGAGAATTACAAACCCAAACCCAAAGACATGGGTGTTGGGAAGCTCAAAACTCCCCAATCTAACTCCTTCTTGCATCCTCTTGCCTCCTCTTCTTCTTCACATGGTGGTGGTGGTGGAAACCCTCCCTTGGAGCACCAAAAATGGCCTCCGAGGGAGGTTCTTGGAGCCTTTTTCCTCTAGGAACCCTTGGTAGGTCAAAAACCCTCTCCAAACTAAGTGTGTGGCTGAAATGTGGGAGTTGAATCCTGAAAAATGAGGGTTTTCGCACTTTAAATCGTTGTTCTGGTGCTTAGGCACGATCTTGCCTATGGAGTCATGATCGTGCCTCTTATGGTGACGATCGTGACCCAAATCGTGCATCGCTACGGCATTTCTGAGCAAAATTCGGCCAAAATATTCATTAAGGCACGATCGTTCCTCCCCTAGGCACGATCTTGACTCCTTCAAAACCTTCTCCATGTGTTAGATCTTCACAATCCATTCAAATCGACATATTATGGGCTCCAATCGGACGTCGGATGAGAAATCTACACCACCGGGAAGTTTCAGCTATTGTGCAGAATTTTCTTAACCGATTTTCAGCTCCAATTATGCTCCAATTATGCTCCAATTGTGCCTTCCACCTACAAAATGTCAAAATTTCACCAAAGATCAAAAAGTACAAAATAATGACTCTTGAAAGCCGAAACGAGGACAATTCGGTGCTCAATTGCGGGACAGAAGTGTAATTGCAAGGTCACATCAGACCCGCAACAATGACTCCGAGGTTAATACGGTTATCCCTGTGCTAGCGCGCCCACTCGCAGAACAGAGACTGAAGATTGCAAGACCAAAATTCAAAAAAGAGGTAAAAAGAGATTAGCAAGTTTCGTGTATTTTGTTTCCTATTCACATATGATAAGCTCTGGTATTTATAGGACCTCTATAGAATACCAACGGTGTGATGATCATAATGTTAGAAAACAAAAACGAAAGGTCTCCATTAAAACTCAAATAAATTCAGAAAATGAAAAGTCTTCATTAAAAATCTGAATTTAAATATTTAAAATGAAATTAAAAATATGATTTATTTGATATTAATTTTTTATATTTTTTCCCACAAAAATATTATGAATTTATCGAAAGAGACAAAATTACTTCAAGACATTTCAAATGGACATAAACCCAAAATTCTTGACCCCTTGATAAACATTTAGGTTTGATATTTGACTTCCACTAGTCAACCTTACCTCGATATTAATAACTAGGCATTCCACCTCAACAAACACATATCCAAAAGTTTTTCTATGATTTTTTTAGCATGCAATGAATCTGGAGGGCAATTGATCAACACGTAAACTACTCAAGCCTTTAAGGCAACCAATCGGCAAGCTCACACAAGATGATGCAAACAACAACAACAACAACAACAACAACAACAACAACAACAACAACAACAACAACAACAACAACAACAACAACAAGATACTTCATTAAAACCCAGAGAAACGAGGGAATACTTGTGGCGTTGGTTGTGGCAATCGCCAATTAAATATTTTTTTCTGCATGTGGCGATCACCACTCCGCCGCCACAAGCCCATGCTTATGTGTGGCGATCGTCACTTGGCTTTCAGCTTTTTTCTCGGATTCGTACCTGGACACTTTCTGTGGAAATATCAAATATACACGTTGTGGAGTGGGAAAATCACCATACCACTCTTAGGACTGGATTAACCCCGATTCGACAGACTCAGTTGTGTTGTGTACAAGTGTACACACCACACTTAAGCCCTTACTCGAACTTAAGTTTACTTAAAACATAAAAAGAACTAAAATGTAGTGTGTACAATTGGTACACCACATTTAAGACTCTACCAAGTCTTCAACTACTACATGCAAACATTTAGAAGAAGGCATTTTCTTCTATCAAAACAATAATTTTAAAATAATTTAGTCTCTTACCTATGTAAGCAAAAGAGATTTTCATTAAGCGCCCAAAAAGCCGCATCTTCCACAAATTTTCTTTAAAGGACAAACGATAGAACTTATGCTTCGAGGCACCAAAATTTTCATATGCAAAATTGCACTTGTCCTTAATCTTTTCAAAACAATTATGCATCAAATGCACATATGTTGCATACGAGAAATAAGGAGAAATGTCACATTTGGTGCAAATATATGCAGACTCCTCTATATCCTTTTTCTCGACCGGGACTCTTCTTCATCTTGGAGCACCAAGATAGGTCTCATTCCACTTTATTATTGCTTCCTCTCCACTAGTTTGTCGATAATTTACCTTTCATCATGAAAAGAAATATTATTAGAGAGAACCAACGGTATATCATTATCGACGAAAACATATCTCTAATTTTTAATTAAACAAGAATTAAGAGATGAAACAAGAGAAGGTGGAGCTCATGTTTTTGTCTCAACCACGGGCTCCATTACAAATATGTCTTTATGCACACCGTGGCTGAATACTTTCTCTACTGCTCGGCTTGGCTCCACCAAAGATTTCTCTTTATCTTCATTCTCGACCTCTAGAGAAGAGTCGACTTCAAGTACTCCTTGAGGTAAAGGTAGATCATTTTCGTTCTATTGAGGTTTTGGTGACTCTTCGGCCACTTCATTCTTTATTTCTTCTACACATTTATCACCAAGTTTGCTTTTAAGCCAGCTTATCTCATACTCGGCCTCTTGTTCTTGATCGATCTCCTTAGCTACTTTTGGCACATTGATCACTTCCAATTCTTTCATTTCAAACTCTTGGAGGTCTTCATAATTAAACAACTCATGTGGCCAACATGGAATGCATTTGGACTCTTTGTTTCTTTGTGGGTCATCAATCATCATGCCATTTGTTTCAACTCCGCCAGATTTTTCTTGTTCGCTCTCTTGAGAAGGGTTAAAGTTGAGGTTCAAATTAAGTACTTCGACCTCACTTTTTTCCACTTTGGCCCAATTCTCCTCATTAGCCCTAGTAGCCTCCCTCTGAAAGTCCCACAACTCGTGCTCTTTATCTGGTATCTTCATACTTTCTTCCAGTTTTTGAGCTTCCTCTTCACTCCTTTGTATGAATTCCCTCAATGTCCTTTTAAACTCGGACATTTCCTTTTGAGGAGGAGGATTATGGAAATCACCTTGCGTCTCTTGATTTTCCTAATATGAGGGGTAATTGTTTTCTCGGTAGGGTGCTTATTCTTGGTAAATGCAAGGTTCATAATATCCTTGGTGAGGAAGATCATGTGGGGATCTCTCTTGATAATATGGACCAAAGTCTTGGTAATGAAGGGCATTTTGGTAGTATAGGGGTGATGGTTCTTCATAGTAGAACGATGCTGAATCATATCAGGATTGGAAATTTGGTGGTGGTTCGTGATATGTATAGTTGTATTGGGACTCCTCTCAGTAATATGTGCCACCCTTTTGGCCTTAGTAGCCTTGACTTGAGTCGTAGTGATCCAAAAGGTCAATTTATATAAGATTTTCTGGCATGTGTCGATAGGTGTGGCGATCTCCACATAATCACCACACCATCATCATATCTCTTTGAAAATTTTGGCTTGGATGTGACTTTCATGAGACCATCGCCACCTGAATCGCCACATATTTTGCCGCTCGTTTTTCGCCCTCTCCCGAACCTCCAATGCAAACAAATTCTCCATTTGAATTGTTGTGCTTTTTGTCCTCTTCAATTTAGATGTATCATTTGCTCAATTTAGACTTCGGATGTGGGAGTTATGGCACTCACAAGTTTGCAGCTCTACAATCCAGAGAACTGTTTTGGTGCTGCCTTTGGCTGCATTTTTTACCTTCTTCCCGTTAAAATTAGAGAAACATCCTCCTAGATATTTGTAGGTCAACTAGTTATCTTCGATTAGATATAACTTTGGTTCAAATCGACTTAAATACAAGGGGGTAATTCCATGTCAGTACCCTAACTTTGCCTCATTTCGAAATCAGTACCCTAAGTTTAAAACTTTTTTTGCCGGTACCCCAAGTTTATTTACGTTGCAGTTATGGTAACGACTGTTAAATGTAACAGAATTTGTGTGCAAAATGCCTAAAATGCCCTCAATGGTTTTGGTCTGTTAAACTGGTCTGATTGGTTCAATTGATATGATTATGAAATGACTATTTTACCCTTAATTGATTACCATTTTAACTAATAAACTGAGGGCAAATCTGACTTTTCACTTACACAAATAATAATTATAATTTTTTTAATTTTTTAATATATATAATATAATATAATATAATTATTAACTATATATTATTATTAATCATTAATTAAACCTAATCAAACCCTAATTAAATCTTAATTAACTCTAACTAACCCGTCTCCCTTCCGCCGCGACTCAGGCCGGCGACTCCCGTCTCCCCGTCTCAGGCCCCCACTCTCCCGTCTCCCTTCCGCCGCGACTCAGGCCGGCGACTCCGACGCCGACCTCGTCTTCCTCTCCACGGCCACACCAAGAAGACCCACCGCCACGGAGGTTCGCCATGGAGGTTCGCGACGGAGGTTCGGGACGGAGGAGGCGTCGTAGGCGACTGAAATCGCCGAGTCTCGAGCGCGGCGGCGTCCTCCTCTGGATCGTCGCCTCGAGACTCGCCGCCTACGACGCCGCCGCGCTCGAGACTCGGCGATTTCAGTCGCCAACGACGTCGCCGCGCTCCAGCTCGAATCTGCGTCGCGAGGAGGCCGTCACGAATCGGAGGTGGTGGAGGCCCGTAGCCGTCGCGAGGAGGACCGTCGGCGAGGCTACGACCCTCCTCTCCGGCTACGACCCTCCTCGCCGACAATCCGATTCGACGGCCACGGAGGAGGCGGTCGGAGCATGCGGTGGGAGGAGGCGATCGGAGCAGATGGCCGGAGACGGGAGTGGCGGCCGGAGCGGGAGTGGTGGCGGAGACGGGAGTGGTGTGGAGGGGAGGATTAATTAGAGTTAATTAGGGTTAATTATGGTTAATTGGAGTTAATTAGGTTAATTAATGATAAATAATAATAATATATAATTAATAATATTATTATATATATTTAAATATTAAAGAATTATATTTATTATTTGTGTAAGTGAAAAGTCAGATTTGCCCTCAATTTATCAGTTAAATTGGTATTCAATTAGGGGTAAAATAGTAATTTCATAATCATATCAATTGAACCAATTAGACCAGTTTAACAGACCAAAACCATTGAGGGCATTTTAGACATTTTGCAAACAAATTCTGTTACATTTAACATCCGTTACCTTAACTGCAACGTAAATAAACTTCGGGTATCGGCAAAAAAAGTTTTAAACTCAGGGTACTGATTTCGAAATGAGACAAAGTTAGGGTACTGGCATGAAATTACCCCTAAATACAATAAAGTTTTGCTCTCTAAAAAATTTTGCTGCGATTTTAGTTCATTTTTTCACTATTTTCACATGTTTTCTGCACAATCAGGCCAAACATACTTGAACCCAAAAAGTGGTACAAATTGCTCAAAATAGCCACATTACGAGAAAAATATGGTACTAAATATGAGTAAAGAGGTGTCGATATAGACACCAAATGGACTCGCAATAATATAAAAAAAGTAAATTAATAACTTGCTAAATTTTTATTACCATTGCATTGATGATAGGAATATTATTTTTAACAGTACTTGCTAGCAATTAAAATGAAAACATAATAAGACATTGGCACACAAAATATATTGTTAGTAACAGACTTATATTCTATTACATGTCTTAATTTGCATGCATGCGTGATACTAGTTCTTCAAGGAAATCCACCACCAAGCCCACCACCAGCTCCTGCGCCACCACCGAATCCTCCACCGGCTCCACCACCAAGACCTCCACCGCCGCCGCCTCCAAACCCTCCTCCACCACCTCCCCCAAGCCCACCACCAGCTCCGGCACCACCTCCAAACCCAGATCCTCCTCCAAACCCTGACCCGCCACCAACTCCACCGCCGCCACCAAACCCTCCACCACCTCCTCCCCCGAGCCCTCCACCACCACCAAGCCCTCCACCAGAGCCTCCTCCAAACCCTGCTCCACCTCCGGCACCACCACCTCCTCCAAAACCTCCACCCCCGCCCCGATGACCGAAAGTCTTTTGTTCCCCAAAGGAACCCTTCTCTTCTCCGGCCAGCCTCCGCGCATCGATGGATAGAACAAGGGCACAGAAAAGCAGAACCAAAAACATCTTAGAACCCATATTTTATATATATATGAAATGATGATCACAAGCTTTAATTTTTGGGTGAGAAATGGAGGCTCAAAGAAGGGTTTATATATAGTTGAAGAAGCATCATAGTGTACAAGTAGTGACAACTATATGGTACAAGTAGTGATATGGATCATCAAAAAAATTAAAGGAACGGGCGGTTGAGAAGGTCGCGAAATTAAATTAAATTCATTATTGTACAAGTAGTGACAACTATATGGTGTTTGAAAAAGAATGGTTCTTGCATGCCCTACCCGAGTGTAGATATCCAAGTTGACACTCAAGACTCAACTACTAATTTTCCTTTATCTTTTTTCCCATCAGAGCATGGCACAGATAAGATAGATCAAATTCTAATATTATATTTCAGACAACAGGTCTTCGGTTAATTAGTCTCATGCAATAAATATATCGTTAACGTAACTTGCATGTTATAAGTTTAGTTCATGTAATATTCTGGAAATTTTGCTTAACTGATTCGGACATTTTAAATCTCCTTTGATTTTGCATATAGAAAAGGTTTCGAGACAACGTACAAGTACAATACTGGTTTCCAATTATGGTATCCATGCATGTACACCACCTCTAGCTAGATTGCTGATCTGTCATGGAGTTCTTGTGACCGAACCTTAAAGAATCATGCAAATGTGTCAGAACTCAATCTCTTGTGTCTCACTGATCATCAATTTAATGTTTGATCGATGTAAACATCGTAATATTATGGTTATTATTAAATAGTATTGACATAATTTATTAGTGCAAAGTCAAGATGATGGTAAACATGTTGCGACAGAATTGGTGCGACGTGTTACTTGCAGAATTAGGCAAGACATTGAAAACTTCATGTTTTATGCACAAATGTTGTACACGCGAAGAAGTCAAAGCAAGACGGATTTAGGCAAGGTCCAGCTGAAAAGAAGACACGTCAGCAAGACCAAAGAAGGCGGCAACGCCAACCTGTTACTTGCCAGAAACGCAAGAGATTTTCTAATCGGAATTGGAATCTGATTAGGCAATAGGGGTTGCTATAAAAGCATGCGCTACCCCCTTAGCAACTCAGTCCTTTTCTCTGTTCTAAATTCTCAAAGCTCTTAACCGTGTGTTGTTACGTTTGTTATTAGCTTATTTTTTAGGTGATACGAAAGATGTCGAGCATCTGGTCAGGAAAGATGTAGAGCGTTTAGTCTCAACATCTTGCGTGACTTTTGTGGATCGCATCATTACAAATTTTCCTAAATATGAGACATATTGCAATTGGAATGATCCAGCTGTGTATAAGCCTTTTGGTAAGTCTTGACTGAGTCATGATTCTGGAGAGCTTTCTGTCGTGATAGTGACTCTGAAAAAATATCGGCGTTAAGGATTTGGGAAACCTAAATCGAATAGGGTTATGGTAACCCTAATGCGTTCCAAAATTAGTTTTGCAGCTGCTATAAAAAGCTGAGGCTCCACCCTTAGCAACGTGCGACTCCTTGTGGTTTCTTCGGTGAAATACACAGAGCTCTTAGACGTGAAGGACTGGCGTGCTGAGAGGCTGTGTGTTCCACGAAGAGCATTTGTGTATCACTACCATAATCAGAAGATCAAGTATAAGTGATTGAGGGTTTCCTGTGAATGCGTGATTGAAGGTTCACGTACAAGTGCATAACAGCGACTTGTTGCATCTGGGCAGTGCGAGTGCTTGTAGAGTGGAATCAAGACAGAGTCTTGGATTCAGGGGGAGTCCCTGAGATAGGTTTGCACTAGTAATAGACCAATGGTATTGATCTGTGTGATGATCATGTATACTTGTATGTTTTGACTTATTACCATATAGTGAAACCTTTCCACTAGCCGAGGGCCCCCAGACGTAGGTGAGATTGCACCGAACTGGGTAAATAATGTTGTGTGTCGTTGTGAGTTGTTTACTATTTTTTATTGTGTTTGTCCGAATCTGTTTGCTGGCAAGTTGTTAAGAATATTGCCTTAACATTGTTCTTGACATCTTGTCTAACTGTTTTAATCAGAATTTCACCGTGTAAGACTAGCAGATTGAGAGGCTGATATATGTAGAGAGGACGTTGTCAATCATAGACATCCACTCAAGAGGACTTGAGTGTTTATGATCTATTGGGTTTTGTTCGTGATTGAAGACTTCACGAAGAAATTGTTGAAGACAACTACGCCGAGCATATGTTAGAGTTATGCCCTAGTCCAATATATAAGTGATCTACAGATGTAATGTTTTATCATCTTTCCGAATAAATAAATCGGCATATATTACTAATGTGTTGTAGTAATATATCGAATGTAATTTGATCTATGTCATTATGTGTGTAACCACTAATAGTAGAACTATAGATCAGAAAGAATTATATTTGATGAGTCCCTGATCAGCTAAGCTTCTTTATGAAGCGATCAGTATGAGACCAACTCCTTGTGATCACGCTCTACTGATCATGGCAAAGTATGTGCCGGAGTTATATCATAGATATCATCAGGTCGATGATATCGGACAACCCGATTGTGAGTATGCTGCATAGATCCAGTCATGAGATACTCACAGATCGTAGCTTGTCATTATATCCTAAGACCAAGGAGTCTTTGTGTACACTATATAACGAATACCTAAGTTTGACCTAGTCTAACGTTATCTGTAAAAAGGTAGCTATAACGGCTTCGATTGGCTTGGATATTTATTGCATTAGTGAACTCGAAAGGCGTCTGAGGGATTTATCACTCATACTTCGGTATGAGAAAAATATCCGTTTAGGCCACTTGATGAGTATGACTGAAGGAATAGCACGGCCGTGCAGGGGATACCTTAGTATCAGTTTTCAGTCATCTCAGATATCAAGAAACAGTGATTGATAAATTAGTATGACGATTCTGTGCCTATTAATCAATCTGGATATCGTTTTGATAAAAGTACAGTGACATGTACGATAACAGGTTAAATCGAATAATCGATAATCACGAACGTTGGGTAATCATAATGTCTTGCTAGAGACCACTTATGATGGAAAGGGTAAAATAGTAATTTTACTAGTCTGCCAACCATTCGTGAGCCTAGAGGGTCACACGCATTAAGCACGATACAAGACAAATAATTATGGATGGAAATTGGGAGAATCATGTTTTCAATATAGTCACATTGAAAACGATTCGGTGGTTTTCTGGCCTAAGGTTTTAACCAGACGGTTGAAGAAATCAATTCGAGGAAATTAAACCGATTTATCTAAACCGAAATTAGAACTCTATTTAATGGGTTTAATTTGGGTTTTAGTTAAACGGGCTTAAAGCCCATTTAGGGATTTAAGTGATGGATGGGAAAAAGTGCAAATAGGAGTTTAAGAGGGTAAGATATGCAATTAATTGATTTTGAAATTCAATTAAGATTTTTTAGTTTTAATTTCAAATTAATTGCAAAATATCTCCCTTATTTTCTCTAACTATTTTGGCAACTTCCCCCACTAATTCCTCTTGACTTGGCCGACTCTCTCTTCCCATTCCTCCATTGTTTTTGTCAATTTTATTCTAAAAAACATTCATAGCAAAAGTGTGAGAGAAAACCGGTTTTTGGTTGTTGTGCTTGTGTGGACTCAATAGAGAAACACTACATTGTGTTTTCATCGATTGACAAAGGTAATTTTCAGATTTGAAAATGTTAAGAACATGCTGAATTTTTCATTAAGATCTTCATCTCTTTTGATCACCATGGTTACATAAGGCTCCGCTGCATGAAATTAACGTTTGGAACCCATGGTGATCTCTTTCCGCATAGGCTTGCTCGAATGGTGGAATTGAGACGTTCTCAAAGATAGGAGGAGTCCCTGGTCGAGGTTGTTCACGGTGATCTCTAGTAGCTTAGGACAATAGCTTGTGTGATAGCTAGTTGATGCTTGAAGTTGTACTATTGACTACCGAATAGTGAAAACCTTTCCACTAGCAGATTGCCCCCAAATGTAGGTGCGGAGTCACCGAACTGGGTAAACATATTGTGTGTCTTATGTTTACTGCTTTAATATTTGTAGTCCATAAACTGTGATTAAACAAGTTGTCAAATCAGTCGTTACAAACATTGTGTTTGACATCTTGTTCCTGCTACTTAATAGAATTTCAATTGGTATCAGAGGAGGCACCTTAAACTCTTAGGTGATTTCCTGCAAAGATTCTGTATAGCAAGTATGGACTCAAAGGAAGGAGTATCGATCAATCGACCACTAGTACTCGATGAAACCAACTATGGTTATTGGAAAGCACGAATGTGTGCCTTCGTGAAATCTCTCGATAGAAAAAACTTGGAAGGCTATTATCAATGGTTGGGAAAAACCTCAGTATGCTGATGCTCAAGGAAATCAAACCGGTCCAAAACCCGAGAAAGATTGGAGCAACGAAGAAAATGAAGTATCCCTAGGTAACACTAAAGCTCTCAATGCTATATTTAATGGAGTTGACAAGAATGTATTTAGACTTATCAACACATGCACTAGTGCCAAAATAGACTGGGTTGCTCTTGCCACTGCCTATGAGGGAACCTCCAAAGTCCAGAGCAAAAACTACAATATCTCACCACAAATTTTGAAGCTCTCTCTATGAATGAAGACGAGACCATAATTGAGTTCAATGTACAAATAAAGGATCTAGCCAATGAGTCTTACTCTCTGGGAAAACTAATGTCTAATAAAGATCTAGTCAGAAAAACCCTTAGAGCTCTGCGATAATGATGTCAAGCAAGATGTTGAGACAAGGATCTACGATAACGTCAGTGCTATCATTTTTGTGAAGAAACTAGTTCAACTTAGCACGAATAAACACAGTGATACCAGACACCGTTATATTCAGGATTTAATGAAAGACGAGAAGATTAATGTGGAATATCTCCCCACAAAAATTCGTCTTGCATGTGTCTTCACAAAGGCTTTGGATGCTAATAGGTTTGAGAGTCTTATGGTTTATGGACTTTGTTGTATGATTCAATGGAGAGGAGCTTTGGTGATTCAGTTTCTCCTCTCTGGATCTAGAAGACATCTAAATCGAATCTGGGTCTGGATCAGAACAAGGCCAACTTGAACATAAATTATTATGAAAAATCTCTCAGCTTGTCTAACATACCACAATCATCTTGGCTCCCAAAGAAGGTATGCATTTTGTTTATTTTTAATAGTTGTTCTCCGTGAGGTAATCTCACTTGCTCTTGATAATGGTGGGCACCAGAAGTGGTCTAAGCACTGTAGGATCATCTCGTAAGAAAACTCCAAAGATGAAGAAGAAAATTGTTCCAATAAGAGGTACTGGACCTAGAGCGGCGAGGAACAAGTGTGTTGGTAAGGTAAGAGAGCTACATTCTAGAAATCGACCAATGTAGAGGCCGGAGATGTAATGAAAGAAACTCACTCGAAATCAACTCAATGTGCAACCGGTCAAGGTAACACTGAATCTCTTATTCCATCTGAGCATGAGGATACAAACCCTAGAAATCAGAGTGTGTTAGAATCCCTTGCTATTGGTCAAGATATCCCTTCTGAGGGTGTGGTTGGAGAAACCCTAAGTCTTGCACCAGATGTTGTGAAAGATGTTTCAACATCTACAAATCTGACTAACTGAAGTCAGTCTCCACCTGAGGCTCAAGAATCACCTCTTGATGAGATAGGTGATGAAGCTCGAAGTCTGGATCAGAATGTGACGAAAGATATTCCAACCTCCTCTGCTCAAGTGAATATGGGTGTAGCTGACGAGTAGGAAGATGTCAAGGAGGATGTTCCGACTTCCTTTGTTCAAGAAAATGTTGTTGATGATGATAGTCTTCAGAGCGATGAAGACGTGTGTATAGCTGCTCTTCAGTCTGAAAAGAAGAAGAGAAAAGTCGCAGAGCATAGGAAAACTAGTTTGTATGTCAAGAAAAGGAAGAAAAAGGCCAAGGATAGTTTGATCAAGAAGGTGGAGAAGATGCTCTCCAAACAGATAAATATGTGGTTTTAGCGAATCTTCAGGCAGAAAAGTTTAAGAAGAAGAAAAGGAAGAACAGGGAAGCTGCTGACTCTGTCAAGAAACGGGCTAAGAAGAGGAGAACCTCTGCTGAAAAAGGAGGTTCGGTGCATGACACCCAGAAGAAACAGAAGAAAATCTCATCTATTCTCAAGGAGAAGAAACTGAAGAAGTTTATGAAGATGTCTAGACATCTTGTACATGAACCTACCTCGGCGAACGAGGAAGAAAAAATGTGGTTGTTATCTATCTCGGGATCAATACCAGGATTTGGTGTGATTCGTCCGCAAGGGTTAAAGAAACCATAGAGGCGGCTGAAAGAGAAGTGCGAGCTGCTATAATAGCGAGAAGCGTCCCCATAGCAGCGCGCCTCCAGTTTTATTTTGTAGTTCGTTTTGAAAAACTATTCAAAGCTCCTAAGCGTGTTGGACTAGCGTGTTGGGAGACTGAATGTGTTAATCAAAATAGCATACTTTTAATCAAGCACCATTCGAGGAGAATGAGTGGTTTGATTATTGGGTTGTGTTCACACGATTGAAGTCTCGTGCATCCTATGAAGAACAGAAACTAATCCGAGCAGAGGCGCTGCTCGAAGGGTGGAAATGAGAGAGGAGCTCAGATTCAGGAGGAGACCCTGAGATAGGTTGTCACTTGTAACAATAGCATATGTTAATGATTTGTGTGATAATTATTGTAACTTGCATGTTCTGATTGGTTACGATATAGTGAAATCTTTCCACTGGCAGAGTGCCCCCAGACGTAGGCGCGGAGTCACCGAACTGGGTAACAAACTCTTGTGTCGTTTACTAGCTGTTTGTTATTTTTATTATTGACTTTGCACCCGCAAGATGTCTGTCACTTAACCCGGACATCGTGATAGACATCTTGTGTTTCACCATAATTTCAAGGTGAAAAGGGAATGATCTGCCACTGAGGATTGGTAACCAAGCATCATAATAGAGTCTGTGAACTTGTGGTACAAGTTCCGAGACACCTGCTTCAGTCCATATAGAGATCTATGCAATCTACACACTCGATTCTCCCCCTGTATGAAAAATCCTTGAGAAATATTATATAAACTTCTTCTTCCAAATCACCATGGAGAAAGGCATTGTTGACGTCTAATTGGAAAAGTGACCATCCTCGAGCTGCAGCGATGGTAAGCTGGCAATGAACTATAACCATCTTTGCAACAGGGGAAAAAGTGTCTGTAAAGTCAACACCTTCAACTTGTGTGTATCCCTTAGCCACCAATCGCGCTTTATACCTTTCTATGTTCCCATCAGGTCGGTATTTGACCTTGCATACCCACTTTAAGTCAATTGCTCGTTTACCGGGAGGCAAAGTGGTCAAACTCCAAGTCTGATTTTCTTGAAGGGCTGAAATCTCAATCCCCATGACCTCTATCCAGTGCTCATGTTTCACTGCTTGATATTGTGGCTCATCCGTGGCAGAGATGGCTGCTAGGAAAGCAGAGTGAGCGGGAGATAATTGATCATATGAAATAGTTTGAGCAAGAGGATGTACGGTTGAGGATGCTGACGGAGGGGTGAGATGCGAAATGGAGGTAGGTGGAGCAATAGAGGGCGGAATGGTGTAATCATAACCTCCCAAACGCTTAGAGATTGTTCATACACTCTTTCCGGGTTGAAGCATCTCAACATCTGCTAGGGGTGCGACAGTGGGAGCCTCTTCAGTTCTTTCCTCTATGGGATAAGTGACTAGTGCGTCAGGAATGAAATGATCGGTCGGTGGTATGTTTTCCGTGTTTGGGGATGTGTTAGTCTCCATGCATTGGTCTCTGGAAAAGACATTCTCCAAGAATTGGACGTCTCGGGAAGTCACAGTGACCCGTGACTCAAGATCATAAACACGATATTCTTTTTTACCCTTTGGGTATCCTAAAAATATTCCCGGGTTTGCAGATGCATATAACATAGACAACCAAATTTTCGCAAATGATCATAAGTAGGTTTTCTTTCAAAGAGTACCTCATATGGAGTCTTGTTTCCAATGACTTTGAGAGGTGTTCGATTGATCAAGTAAGCCGCCGTGAGAGCACAATCTACCCAAAATTGGACTTGCAATTTAGCTTGAAATCTGAGAGCTCGTGCCACCTCCAAAATATGGCGATGCTTTCGTTCAACTACTCCATTCTGTTTAGGTGTCCCTGTACAACTAGTCTGAAACTCCTTTCCGGTGGCACTGTAATGTGTCGTCAACTCATGATGAGGGAATTCCTTTCCACCGTCTGTTCGCAAAAACTTGACATGGGTACCAAATTGGCCTTGCACCCAATTAAAAAAATCTGAGCAGGTGTTGTTTGACTTCTGATTTATGCTTCATCAAAAACACCCATGTAGCCCTGCTGTAATCATCAACAACACTAAGAAAATAATGACAACCATCCAAAAACAGAATATGGTATGCCCCCAAATATCACAATGGATTAGCTGGAAAATGTGCATAATTTTGTTCTCTCGAATTGGAAATGAAAATCGTTTCTGTTTTGCCCTGCAACAAGTGTCACAAACACCTAAGCCGTGTTTATTAAAAGTGATATATAATTTTGGCACAAACGACTATCGGTCGAATGAGCCCCAACTGTCTGTGCCACAACTGTGTGTTATTCTGCCTATATGTCATTAAAGTCTTCCCTGCCGTCGTTGGATCTAAATAATACAACCCGTTTCGCATCACACCAGTACCAATCAACGTCCTCGAAGATAAGTCATGTATCACACAAATTTTGAATAGAATATCAGCGCGCAATTAAGATCACGAGTAATCTGGCTGACTGACATCAAATTAAAACAAAATTGTAAAACCGATAAAACTTGTCCAAGAGATAAGTTTGAATCAATTCATGCTTGCCCTACGACATCGACATGTGCCTATTCGAGAGAACAAGAATAATAATACGAGAGATCATGTATTAGAGTTTCCTATTCAGTTTGGTTTAGATCCTATATAAAGGGTCCTCCCCTATTATATTTGACAACAAGAATAATAAAATTCAAAGATGTCAAAGTTAACATTTAGCTACTGATTTAATGTTTATATGAGTCGAATACTAATATGATATTGAAGTTTAGTGGCTGATATGAAACTGTCCCCGCACACGCAGTGTTATGGATATCCCCGATATCGGCTCGGTTTTTGCAAGCTTTTCGAGACGAAATGTCTGATATTAGTGAAAATACTGGTCAAACCGGTTAACTCAGCAAAAGTCCAATTAGTTTCGGTCTAATCCGGTCCAAATCAAATAATTATGGTCTATTCCAATTTAAGTCAGTTAATTTCGGTCTTTTCTGATCTAATCCGGTCT
Source organism: Geranium rotundifolium (assembly GCA_963920655.1). NCBI lineage: Eukaryota > Viridiplantae > Streptophyta > Magnoliopsida > Geraniales > Geraniaceae > Geranium > Geranium rotundifolium. Next base: position 34,221,859 of record OY987319.1, read on the forward strand.
TATTCGGTCCACGTAATTAATTTTGATTTGAAATTTAGGTTAATAAACAACAACACAAATTCAAACCCTCATTCACTCATATTTTTCGGTTTCACGTTTGAATTTCAAGATTATTGATAAGTTATATTAAAAATAATTAAATATCATTCATTTTGTATTTAATAAATAATAAATATGACTTTATATATATAATTAATTAATATTACAAAACGATTTTTATCGCGATCTTTTGCCACACGTCAAAGATTCATCTCCATTGCCTTATTCGTAAAATTTAAGATAATACATGTCATTTTAATCTAATTCGGGCATGATTAAAAAGGGAAAGGCATGATACCACTATTATGTGAGCTCGAACTTTAAACCTTGACATTTATATAATGAGAAAATGATAAACTAAATTATGATTTTCGTTCCGACCCATAACTCTATACACCGCGCAAAGTCTACGCACAATAATTGAAGACAAATAATGAACCCAATTCAAAACTGATGTGCACATTGACCGAGCCCGATTGGTTGTCCAGTACATGAAGAAATAATTGTGGTTCAATAAATGGAAGAAAATGAAAGGTTTTAGTAATAGATAGCTATAAATATATATTCACTCAAAAGTCACAGCTCAAAAGTCCACGAAAATGACCGTATTTTTCATGATTTTATCTGAAAATAAATGAGAAAGAGACCTAATTAATTTTGTTGTTATGACATGATAATATATATTTCTCTCTCCATATCTAAGTAGACTTGGCTACGATCGATACCCATTCCTCACACTCACTGGACACTGCCGCTCAATTAATATTTCGTTAGTTATCGATCGTACTGTTGTGCCATCTTAAATTCATGGGAGGCTCTTCATTGAAACGATGGATGGGTTAATTGCAGCTAAAAATGATTACAGATTTCCCGATTTTAGATGATTATAAGGTAAAAGAAAAGTGTTATGTGGTTTAAGTTATAAGCTTATAATAATGGATTTAATGAAAAAGAGTATCATGTGTTTGATCACATGAACACTTGTTTTGCTTGTTTTTAAGATATACTTAAATTTTGATACAACATATTGATATACATTAAAAAATGTGGGCAGTAACAAAATTCTATGGCGGATCTTCGGGAGCAGAACAATTTGTGTAAGTGTTTTCGGGAGTCTGGATCCCTTCAAACTCGAAAAGATTAAAGATAAAAAGATAATGACATTTTGATACACATAACTATAGCGAAATGACACTTTTATACCCTAATTATTTTTCTCTCTTTTTTAATACCCTAACAATTTTTTTGTGACAACCTAACTTTAAAATGTCTGAAATACCTAAACTACCCTTGGTGTAAGAAACTATAAATTAAGTTGGTTCAATTTTTTTTATCTCTGGTTCAATTTGATTTGTACTTAAGATGCAAATACAATTATTCCCAAAAATATAAAATTAAATTTGAACTATTTCAAATATGGTTTGATAAATCATATTGGACTAGTTTTATTTTAATTTCTTAAAGGGAAAATGTCAGCTGACTACCCCTAAAATTGACACATTTGCACCTGACTACCCCTAAAATTTTTTTTAACATTGTGGGTACCCTAAAATTTCAAAATTATCACCGTTAGTACCCAAAGCTATTTCCGTCCATTATTTTCAAAAATCTGTTAAATTTTGAGGTGAAAAGACCAAAATGCCCCTGCAAGTGTTTTAAATTTTCAAATCATACCCTTCTACTCTCAATCCTTCTTCTTCCTCCATACCACTCTTTCTCCTTCATCCATCTCTTTTCTTCATACAAAATAATTAAACTCCATTCTTCATTATTATGGTTGCTCCAAAATCAACCAATAAACACCCCACCCATTACTAACTTGGTAGATTTATGTGATGAGTTTGGGTTAATTTGCAGATGAGGTGGTCGGAGGAGGGAGAGTCTGGCAGAGGAGGAGGTGGTCGGAGTTGGGTGGAGCTGGTCGGAGGTGCGCGGAGGTGCGCGGAGGTGGTCGGAGGTTGTCAGATGAGGGGAGGGTCGAGGTGGTCGGAGGAGCTGGGCGGAGGAGGAGGTGGTCGGAGCTGGGTGGAGCTGGTCGGAGGTGCACGGAGGTGGTTGGAGGAGGAGAGGGTCAAGGTGGTCGGAGGAGTTGGGCGGAACCTCCGACCACCTCGACCATCCCCTCCTCCGACCACCTCCAACCACCTCCGCGCACCTCCGCCCACCTCCGACCAGCTCCACCCAGCTCCGACCACCTCCGCGCACCTCCGCCCACATCCGACCAGCTCCACCCAGCTGGATGAGTTATTTTCACAAAAATATACAGAGGAGAGAGGGAGAGGATGTGAGAGAGAAAGGGAGAAAGAAGAAGGGTATGATTTGAAAATTTAAAACACCTACAGGGGCATTTTGGTCTTTTCACCTCAAAAGTTAACAGATTTTTGGAACAAATGGACGGAAATGTCTTTGGGTACTAACGATGACAATTTTGAAATTTTAGGGTACCCACAATGTTAAAAAAATTTTTAGGGGTAGTCAGGTGCAAATGTGTCAATTTTAGGGGTAGTCAGTTGACATTTTCCCTTTCTTAAATTAGGGGTATTTTAGTCATTTTAACATAAATTGTCACAAAAGTTTGTTAGGATACTAAAACAGAGACAAAAATAATTAGGGTATGAAAGTGTCATTTTGCTATAGTTAAGTGTAACAAAGTGTCATTATCCCAAAGATAAATGTTGATAGGAAAATAGATGCAGAGAAAATGTACTGAAGCATAGTGTTTGTATGTAGAAATTTCGAGTTTTCCTTTTCGTCTGTTTAAGTGTCTCAATTATAATTAAATATAAAGAAAATTACAATTTAAGTGCACAGAAACATTTGAATGTATCAAAGTTAGAAACATATTTTTTTGAGAGCATCAATCTATCCTTTACTGTAAGAAAATTACAACTCTCTCCTTCCTCGCTTACTCTGTTTTGCTCAGAGCAAATATCATGTACGCGATGAGCATTTAATTAAAAAAATAAACAAAAAAATACACGATGCGCAAATGTAATCAATTTATCAAGGGAAAAAGACACTTTTGTGCACCTAAATATACACTTTCCACACTTTCATACCCTAACTTTTTTTTTTTTCATACTTGAATTTCATTTTGGGACAACTGGCCATTTATTTACAAAAAATTGCTCTGAATTTTGGTTCAATTCATGGGTATTTGGTTCAATTCATGGATATTTTGGTTCAATTCATTGGTATTTTCGAAAAATGGTCCAGAAGTACCCTGAATTTTGGTTCAATTCATGAGTATTTTGGAATTATTGTCCCAAAATGAAATTCAGGTATGGAAAAAAGAGAAAAAATAAATTAGGGTACGAAAGTGTCAAAAGTGTATATTTAGGTGCACAAAAGTGTCATTTTCCCATTTATCAATATATGTATATGCAATTTACTCTTAACTCAATTATTATTTATATAATTTATGTGCATCGTGTTTAATATTTATTTAACTCATTTGCTAGGATGTGTCAACATGCCAAATCAAAAAAAAAAATTAACCTAAAAATCAGTTTAAAATCAGTACTAGGGTTTGCAGTTTGTATCTACGCTTTGCGTTAAGTTTGTCTCGTCTATCTTTGACAAGGTACACAACGGTGACGGGCGCCTGTGATTGAGTGATTATGATAGGTATGAGAATTGCATAGACTATACGGGTGTGGGGCCTGTGATTTGGAGGGACGGTGACTTTACGATTGAAAGTTAGGGGATATTATTTCAATATCATCTGCGAGGGGAGACGGGTCCATGAGGGGGCCAGTGGTGGTTGGGCGGAGTGGCTCAGTGGAGATCGGTGCAGCGAGAGCAGAAGGACCCATGCGGGGCTTATCGGAGGTATGACAGGAAAATTTTGGCGATTTGCATGTTGCGGTTATGGTTGGTTGATGGCTCAGTATTGAGAGGGAATCGAAGTTCTCTGGCGTAAGTGGGCAGATTCATGTAAGCATATCGAACTAGGAGGTCTTGGTTTTCTTAAACTTCAATACGACATCGGGGGTGTCCCATAGGGCTTAGCACTAAGAGGGATCAGAGGTTCTCTGGCGTCGATGGGCTGATCTTGATAAGCACAAGGAACTCGGAGGACTTGGATTACTTAAAATTCTCGACTCCCATATTGATCGTAGGGTTGATCGAGAAAGTTGGTTTAATACGGTATGCATTCTAAACACGAGGTTTCTCCATCCGTATGAGGTGGAGGTCGTGGCTATGCATGCTAACTGGTTCGAGTCTATTGGTCTCTGGGGTTATCATGGATGCATGTTTAAAACATTATGCAGCGGTATCACGAGATTTCTCTATTCGTATGAGGTGGAGGTTGTGGCTCTACATGATGCTAAACGGGTCGAGCTGAACAACTTTGGAGGAATCATTAGCGAATGGTGTTGCGTACTATCCACTGTCGGAACATGTGTTCTTCTTTATTTTGCTCGTAATCAAATAGCTCACGAATTTGCCAAGTTTATTTCAATTAACAGTAGTTGTGATTATGGTGAGAATTATATCCTACCGTATGTAGTTTCAGATGTCCAACTTGATGCCGAGTTGTTGTTATTTAATTAATAAAAATCACTTTAGCTTAAAAAACATTTTAAAAAGTTCATTAATTTAACTAATAAGTTTGAGAATTCTGTCATCTGTATCATATAACCTTTAATAATTGACTTTAAAACATATGTAATATAGAACTAAATTCTATTGTCAAATCAGATAACTTATAATAACTTGTAGTAGTTTCTCATACCAATATCTATCCACTTGTTGTAACTTGTCATATTATCGCTTCATTTCCGATCTAGTAATAAAGAACAAAAGGCAATTTCGAAAATGAAAACATGAACGTTTCTTAATTAATTAAGCAACCCCATGCAGTGACAAATACTACATGTACGTAATTAGTACGTACCATTACATATTTCTTTTTGTCAACACAAACATTAATCAACAACCTTAATTAACAAACCACAAACATTATGTCTATAGCATTTTTATTCTTGTTTCTTCAAGGAAACCCACCACCAAGTCCACCTCCGGCTCCTCCTCCGGCTCCGAACCCGCCGCCGGATCCGCCGCCAAGCCCTCCACCGCCGCCACCTCCAAACCCTCCTCCGCCTCCTCCCCCGAGCCCGCCTCCGAGCCCGGACCCACCACCAAACCCTGCTCCTCCTCCAAACCCTGACCCTCCACCGACACCTCCACCACCGCCGCCACCAAACCCTCCACCGCCTCCTCCTCCGAGCCCCCCGCCGGCTCCGGCGCCACCTCCGGCACCAAACCCAGAACCTCCTCCTAGCCCACCTCCGCCGCCTAACCCGCCGCCGCCTCCGCCGCCAAGGCCGCCGCCGCCGCTGTGGTAGAGGTTCTTGTTGTCCTCGAAAGAGCCTTTTCTTGCACCGTTGATGGTGCAAGCGAGAGATGCGAGGAGCAAGAAACTAATAAGAAGCTTTGAAGTAGTCATGTTTTGGTTTGGTGAGAAGTGGAGGGTCGAAGGAGGGTTTATATAGAGAAGGATCGATCCATATGTGTATGGTTGAGGAAGCCATAATAAATATTGGGTAGCTACTCAGCTATAACTATAATAAGTGAGTTAATGCACGCAACTGTCACCTTTGAAAAAGAGAAGCTCTCTCTCTCTCTCAACCGTTATATTCTAGTTACTATGCTCATTCATATTCTTGCCATATCCTATATATGCTAGTTTAGTACTAATTAATTTAGTAACTTTTGTGACTTATTAATATAAAGATTTTGGATATCTAGCTCTAGTGGCTAATACTGATGTATATACCTGCCTTTATAAATATTCTATTTTTATTAAAATATGTGTATTTTCTAACACTATATATATCTTTTGCCTATTTCTTCTAACCCTAATATTATAAATATATAATCTTGTACACTGAATTACATTATCAAATACAATATTATCTTTACCAATCTAATATAGTATCAGAGTCTAACTTTATTCGATCAATCTTCTACTATGTCAATTACACCACACTTTTCCAACAACACCTTCCATCAACAACAACACAACCTTCAAACACCATCATAACATCGATCAATCCTCTACTCTGTCACCATCCCAACTCTAACACCAACAACGTCTTAACACTACTAATTCGAAATTCTCTCAATCAGCCCAAATAAATCTATCGCAGTCTTGGTCGCAGTAACCGTGATCTGGAATTGGATCTCCGTCACAGCCTCTGTTCATAATCGAATCAAGGACACCTTGTCGGAATCACTCACCGTCAGCACAGACCTCCTCCTCTCGTCAAGAGCGGCCGCTCTGTGCAGTCGCCGCAAACCACCGCCGCTCCGAGCTCATCACACGCGCCTCCACGGTCAGCCACGGGATCAGATCTTCACGTCAGCTCAATTCGTCTAGTTTCGGATCTCACCGTCAGCGCGTCTAGCTTGGGAAGGAAGTTTTCGGCGGTTCTGTGCAACCATCGCTCCGATACGCCTCCGCACGCGCGCTCACACGCCTTCTCCACGCGCTGCCGCGTCAAACCACCCGCCGCCGCGTCTTTGTACACGTCGTCACCGAATTTTTTTTTCCCAGATTTCGATTTTCAATTTATTATATATAAATATAATATATATTTATATATAATATTTTGTTTTTTCTCTTACCTGTTCTAATGGAAAAGTTGGAGATTTCTAGGCCAATTTATGTGGTTTTCGATGGGTTTAACTACATGCTTTGGGCTAAGGAGATGTCCAGCTTTCTTCTGGTAGAAAATTATGGAAATATGTATTTGGTGACGAGATAGCTCATGTTCAAGCAACAGACGAGGCTAAAGCAACATTCAAAGAACGCTTTGAAGAATGGGACAACAAAAATCATCAAATCCTCACCTGGTTCCGAAACACCTCCACTTCTTCTTTCAAAACTCATATGAATCGGTTTGACACTGCCAGGGAGGTCTGGTTGAATCTCGAACATCTTTACTCTACCAAAGATACAGTTCATCAATTCCAGCTGTGGAACCATTTTAGTCAGATGAAACAAGACCCTGGACAGTCTATCGATGGGATTTTTACCCAGATGCAAGCAATATGGGATCAACATGCTGCCTCCGAGCCCAAATGGACAGATGCACATAATTCATCCATTTTTTCTCAGTGGTATGATCGTTCAAGGTCTACCAGCTTCTTACTAGTCTCCGAGCTGAGTATGAGTCTGTTCGCAGCATACTGCTAAACAGGGATCCTTTCCCCATACTATAAATGGTTGTCTGTGAGCTACTCTCTGAAGAGGCCCGCCTCACCGGTATGACACATCTCTGCCCTGCTGATTCTGTCCTTGTTCTCTCTACTGCTGGTCCTTCTAAAGACAAGAAAAAGAGCTTCAATGCAACATGCAGCTACTGCAAACTAAAGGTTCATCATATATCTGAATGTCCACGACCAGGTATACACTATAAGGAATGGCAAAAATCACAAGGCCCGCCGCAACGAGGCTCTTACTCTCAAGAATGGCAAAAATCACAAGGCCCGCCGCCACGAGGCTCTTACCCCTTAGAATGGCAAAAGTCACAAGGACCGCCGCCACGAGTTTCTTATCCTCATAATCCCAGGTACGAGTATAATCAGAATCCTAGAACAAAAGTCAACACTACTGCCTCATCCATCTCTCCCGGTACTACGTTTCTCGATATGTCCACTCTACTCACTAAGGTTCAAGAGTTAATTGTTGCACACACTAGTAATACCTCATCCTCCTCCGTCGCGTCAAGTATTTCCAAACCATGGTATCTTGACTCTACATGCTTTAACCATATGAGTCCATTCTCATCATTGTTTTCACATCTCACACCCATTAAACAGTCACCAGTCATTCACACTACTGATAATTCTGTTAATACTACCTCTCATTCTGGTACCGTGTCCACCCCTCATGTGTCCTTACCAAACACATTACTTGTCCCTAAGCTATCACCAAATCTTGCATCGGTCGGTCAGTTATGTGATTCAGGTCTTGATGTTAACTTTGGTGGTCTTTCCTCATTTGTTTCTGTACAGGATCCAATGACGGGACAGATCTACGGGACATGTCGTATGGCGGGACGTCTGTTCGAGCTCACAAGTCTACACATTCCGTCCTCATCTCCATCCCGTTGTGGTGTTGTTGTCTCTGCAGATATCTGGCATGCACATCTTGGTCATCCTTCTTCACAACGTTTTCATCAATTAGTTTCTAGTGGTCACTTAGGTGTTATCTCGAATAAACTTGGTAATTGTGTTTCTTGTCAGTTCGTAAAACGTCACACACTTCCTTTTTTGAATAATAATGATATTTCTTCTGCACCTTTTGACCTTATTCATTCTGATTTGTGGGGACCATCTCCAATTACATCTATAGGGGGTGCACGTTATTTCGTTATCTTTGTTGATGATTATACTTGATATACTTGGATTTACTTGATGAATCATATATATGATCTGAACAAAGTCTATCTAAAATTTTCTACCATGATTCAAATTCAGTTTTCCAAAGTCATCAAAATCTTTCGCACAGATAATGACACTGAATTTAAGGAAACATCTGTTTTGGATCTTCTCTCCTCTCATGGCACCATCAAGCAAAGATCTTTTCCAGGTACCTCTCAGCAAAATGGTCCTGTAGAGCGTAAGCATCGACACATTCTTGACACCGCTCGCGCTTTGATCATCTCTGCTGCTTGCCCCGAGCACTTCTGGGGGGAAGCTGCTCTTACAGCATTCTATACCATCAATCGAGTTCCATCTCCAGTCATAGGGAATAAAACCCCCTACAAATGTCTTTATGGTCAGTCTCCTCCTTACAGTCTTTTTCGTGTCTGCTTTGTCCACCTATAGCCACATGAGCGAAATAAACTGGAAGCACGTGCTCGTCTCTACTGCTTCCTTGGATATGGAATTGAGCACAAGGGTTGTCGATGTTGGGATCCTCTATCTCAACGTCTTCGTATATCTCGGCATGTCACCTTCTGGGAACACAAAATGTTCTCCTCTATGTCTGATTTCCGTGTGTCACAATCTATTCCATTCTTTTCCAATCCTACCATAGACCTTTTTCCTGATGATCCTTTGGATTCTTCTTCCCTCGAGTTTTCTCATACAAGTATCTCAAACCCGCCTCCAGCAGCTCCCATCGATCCAGCTCCACCAGAGGATCTTGTGCCTTTACCCCGTTCTCAACGTCAAACACGACCATCATTGCACCTTCAAGACTACCAGTTAACGCTACCCAATCTGTCTCGAGTCATGGCTACCGCTATGTCCGTCTATGAACCTCGTACATATCGAGAGGCATGTACTAATCCTTTGTGGCAGCAAGCAATGACTAAAAAACTTAGAGCTTTAGAGAAAACTGGTACCTGGGAACTCGTCTCATTACCCGACAACAAGTCAGCAGTCAGTTGCAAATGGGTATACAAGGTGAAGACCAAGGCGGATGGGACCATTGAGTGCTACAAAGCTCGTCTCGTTGCCCGAATGTTCTCCCAGGAGTATGAGATTGATTATGAGGAAACTTTTGCACCAGTTGCTCGTCTCACATCTGTTCGAAGTTTACTTGTAGTTGCAGCTGGACGAAAGTGGAATCTTTATCAGATGGACGTCAAGAATGCTTTTCTCAATGGAGATCTCACAGAAGAAGTCTACATGCAGCCTCTTCCTGGGTATGAGCATCCGCCAAACAGAGTCTGTCGTTTGAAGAAGGCTCTATATGTACTCAAGCAAGCTCCAAGGACATGGTTTTCAAAATTCAGTGGGAAGTTGTCCGATCTTGGCTTCACCTCTATTCCATATGACACCGCCTTGTTTGTCAAGAAGACCTCTCGCGGTCACATCTTACTTTTACTCTATGTGGAGGATATGATTATCACCGGAGATGATGAATCCGGTATCTCTGACTTGAAGAGTCAGCTCAACAAAAACTTTGAGATGAAGGACCTTGGCAAACTCACATATTTTCTTGGGCTGGAAATCTCGTCAGTCTCTTCAGGATATCACTTATCACAAGCTAAGTATGCAGCTGACCTCATTTCTCGAGCAGGCCTGTCAGACAGCAAAATTGCCTCCACACCCATAGAGGCAAATGAAAAGCTTACACCTACAGATGGAAAACCTCTCCAGGATGCTACCTTGTATCGACAACTAGTAGGCAGTATTGTTTATCTCACTGTCACACGACCAGACATTGCCTATGTAGTCCACATTGTCAGCCAGTTCATGAGTGCACTGCAAACCACGCACTATGAGGTCGTCCTCCGAGTACTCCGCTATGTCTAAGGCACTCTATCTAACGGTCTTCATTCTCATGTGATACACCTATGGTGTTGCATGCTTTTTCTGTCGAAGATTGGGCTGGTGATCCTACTGACCGACGCTCCACAACATGATACTGTTTTTTTCTTGGCAAATCTCTCATTTCTTGGAGGAGCAAGAAGTAGACGACGGTTGCCTGCTCCAGCACAGAGGCCGAATATCGTGCTCTTGCTGACACTAACTCTGAGCTCCTTTGGCTTCGGTGGCTACTTCATGACATGGGCATTACTCACAGCTCAGCCACTTCTATCCATTGCGACAACCGAAGCGCCATTCAAATAACTCACAATGATGTTTTTCATGAGCGCACCAAACACATTGAGAATGATTTGTCATTTTATTAGACATCATCTGACGATGGGCACTATCACTCTACGCACTGTCCCCTCGAACGACCAGACTGCTGATATCTTCACAAAGCCCCTTCTTCCAGGGCGATTCACTTCTTTAGTATCCAAACTCAATTTGAATCCTTCCACCTTGAGTTTGAGGGGGCGTGTTAAAATATGTCTCTTTCCTAACTCTATATACATGTTTCTTGCCTATTTCTTCTAACCCTAATACTATAAATATAGGGTCTTGTACACTGAATTACATCATCAAATACGATATTGTCTTTACCAATTCTAATAATTTTGTTTATAATGGGATTCATAGAATGGGCCATAAGAAATTTTTTTATTACAAAACATAATTGTTATCAAAGTGTGACAATAATTATTTATAAATTACAAAGATTCATGCATAAGTTGAAGTTCTCATAATGCACAATTTAATTAAATAGGTCATTAGAGAATGTTTTTAGTAATCTGTTCGGGCGATTCACACGTAAATTGAATTATTTACACTAATCATACTAAGCTGAAACTAATTAGTACCTTAAACAGAAAATCGAATAATTAATTAATCAATTTAAACTGTTCCAGTTTTCGTGGCCCACGGTTATTAGACATGTGTATATATTGTGGGGACATTCATAGATGGTTTCCATAACTATATAGATATGGGCTCCATTATTGTTAGTTTGGTTTCGATGGTGTCTATATTTTTTTACCTACCCTTCATGGGGTTCTTGGAATGTGGATGGAATGATGGACGCTTTTGTGTTGCTTCGTTTAAGTCTGTTTCCTTAGGGTATGAAGCATTAATATGAATTGTTTTACAAATTGCTCGATGCAATCATTCAATAACTGATCATAAACTATTTCTCATCGATACTATATGTGAGTGAGGTTCGAACTTTTGACCCCATGTCAAGAAACGAGTAGCTAGATCATCAGGTTAGGCTTAGTTAGTAATATATATATCGAGTATTGAAAGTCTAAATAAAATGTTTACTTATTTTTTCTGAAGAATATTAGGAATTAAAGAAATCCATCTTTTGAGAATAAGTTATTTAAAAATTTTCTTTGTAATTGATATCTTATTCCAATCTTGAACCCATTTATTTAGCTAATAAATTTAGTGATGCCTGAATGTTGGCCTCTCAACAGGAAAATCATTGAATTCGCCTCACAGAAAAATGGACCCAAGTTGTTTTATCCTTCTCTAACAAAACAAAACATGTGTTTATTGCACATATCTACTTCTCTGAACCATATTTATTTATTTTCCACCTAATCTTTTTGTTTACCTGAGAGTTAACCACTCGTAAATATATGCATGAATTATCCACACATAGTTACAGTCCATATGTCTCCCACCCAACCCAATGCACCCACTCCATGCATATAAGTTTGAGATTTGAATACATTCATAGAGTACATGCACAATAAAACATGTGCTATTCAGAGTTCTTTTACAAGGTATAATGGTTATGGTAATGTTAAGATGAAAAAACGAGGCATGTCAACCGCTATTGGTATAGGAGATTGTTATATTTACATTTGAGTTCAAAATCATACATTAGAAGATTACAAAGTATAATGGTTATTTACACTTTTCCCGTACTAAAATGACACGTTTTACACTTTACTATAAATATAATAAAAAGTTTACTTTAAGGTCAGTTAATCACTTATTTTCACATTTTGCTCTAACACCATTAGAATTTGGATGAAAAACCTAGTTTCTTTCAAAAAAGACAAAAATGCTCCATTTGACTTGGACTGGAAAAACGTTCGAATGACATCAGTATCTCATACGAGCTCCGTTTCGGATTAATAGTATATCAAATCGAAAAAAATAGAATAGAGAAATTCACAAATTAGTTCAACATATGGAATAAATCATCACCATTAAAAAAGAAGATATGATTTGTACATTAATTATAAAACATGTCATAATAAGTGTAGTAAAGTATAATTATCATAATAAGTGTAGTAAAATATAGGGATAATGACAGTTGGCTACAGCCAACTATGTCGCGTTTCAAATTTAATACCCCAACTTCCACTTCTTCGAATAACATACCTCAAGTTTAAATAAGCGACACATAGCCCAACGTCTGTTAAATCTAACTGAATTGGTTTGTTAAAAAGTCTAAAATGCCCTCAATAGTTCTGATTTAAAATTTAATTGGTCTGACCAATTAAAAACCGGTTAGACCGGTTCAAATTAAATACAATTTTTGATAAGTGAAATGACTATTTCACCCTCATTTAAAAATCAATTGAAGCTTATAGATAAAGGGCATAATTGTCTTTTAAGTTAAACAAAATAAAATTATTAATTAATCAATTTTATTAAAACGTGAAATGTCTAAAATACCCTTTACTATTTATCAAATTCTCATTAGTGTGCCATCATACTATTTTCCCCAACTCCTTCATTTTTTTTCTCACATTAACCACACCATCTCCTTCATCGACACAAAACACACAGTTCAAACAAATTCAAAAATTCAAACCAACAAGAACAATCAAGATCATTTATCAACTATTAAATCACAAAACCCAGAATTATCAGCAAAATTACAACACAAAATTATCAGCTCTTGAGAATCGATTTATATAACCAAAATTACTACCCATAATCGATTTCGTGCCCAAACCTCAAGCCACAACTCAGTCTCAAATCGGAGACTGGCGCTGAAAATCCAAAACGCGTAGTCGGAGCCGTTGACGGATCTGGACTGGGGCGGTTCGAGGAGGTGCTCCACGGCGGAGACGAGCACCACGCGCGGTGGACCAAGTCAGATCTGAAGGAGAAGCGAGGTGGAGATGGGGAGCGAGAACGCGGACACATGAGGAGGAGCGAGGTGGAGACGGCGAGGAGAAGGACCTGCGCCAGGAGCGCGACGGAGATGGCGAGGAGAAGGACCGGTGCCAGGAGCGCGATGGAGATGACGAGCCTGCGCCCAGGATCGATCTCCGGCGGGCTAGGGTTCGCTCCGGTGGGATGGGCTCCTCTGCGCAATCCAGTCTTGAGGGCCGAATTGGCCTCCTCTGCACGAGGCTGCGCGAGGGTCGAATCGGTCTCTGACTCGAACCAGAGGCTCTGGAGGAACTCGATCTCCTCTCCAAGTGCAGACGACGCCGGAGGCGACGGTCGGAAGGCGGCGGCAGTCGGAGACGGGAGGCAGCAGTCGGAGTTGGTCGGAGGCGGCGGTCAGAGGGCGGTGGTCGGAGACGGGAGTGGCGGCCGGGAGTGGTGGCGGAGATAGAGCTTAATTAGGTTTAGGTTTAATTAATGATGATTAATAATATAATTAATGATTAATAATCAATTAATAACATATATATATATATATATAATTATTAAAAAATATAATTATTATTTGGGTAAGTGAAAAGTCATATTTGCCCTCAACTAATTAATTAAATTGAGTATTCAATCAGGGGCAAAATAGTCATTTCATATTTATATCAATTGAACCAATAACTGGTTTAACAGACCAAAACCATTGAGGGCATTTTAGACTTTTTGGCAGACCAAATCAGTTAGATTTAACAGACGTTGGAGTATGTGTCGCTTATTTAAACTTGAGGCATGTTATTCGAAGAAGTAGAAGTTGGGGTATTAAATTTGAAACGCGACATAGTTGGCTGTAGCCAACTGTCATTATCCCTAAAATATAATCATACATAATTTTTATTTGAATTACATCATATCCTAAATCTACCATTTAACCCTTTCCCAACTTGATCACAACATGGTTTAAAATACAGAGCTCTTCACTAATGGTATAAGACTCAAACCGTTGCGGTGTCCCCTCGGAAGATAATCATCCCTAAATTTTGTTGACTATGGAAAGTGTAATGTTTTTAATCAAAATATTAGAGGTAGGATGATCGTTTATATGAAAGTTCAGAGGTAGGGTGATCATTATTTACATGAAAGTTCAACTAAGCTAATAATAATCTATTAAAATTAAACATAACCGATGTAATTATCCACAGAAATTGCCCCAAGTTTCCGACCGGTCGTCTCCTAAAAGGCACGTGACACTCACGTGTTTCTCTCCCCTAAAGCTAAAACACTCACCAACCATAGCAAGTATCGACCATATCACACATTATCCACAGAGACACCATTTTTGAACCCATCATTACAGAAAATGAGGAGCTTCCATAATTGTCACTCCTCTCCATTGCAAGCACTCAAGTTCTATGGTGGACCAGCCGGTTCTACACATTTAAGCCCACTTCTTCTCCTCCAAGGCCATGGCCATGACCATCCGGTTCTCGGCTCGCCATTGAAGACCCGGACCAACCGGACCGCCCGGGCCGAGGCCATTGCCTCTTCCTTCGTCGTCGCCTCCACTTCTTCACCCATGTCGCCCGATGCCCCCGTCTTGCTCCAAACCGGGTTCGTCTCCTTCTCCTTCCTTCGACCCGGTTTCTTGATTTGTAGACCGGATCGATTCCAATTCATTCCGGTTCACCGAAATTTTAAACCCAAAACTACCATGTCCTGGTTTGTAGATTTTCTTAAATGGGTTACCATTTTAGTTTACGCACAAAACACCTGCATTTTACTTTAGGGGGAATTTGAGAAATTAACATTAATTATTCGTGATTTTAGGTTTATCGCTTTAACTAACGTTGTTCATCACTACCTTCAACTTCAACTGTTCATGATTTTTAGTTTACTATTCTTAACTAAAATATACTGGAGATTATACCTTCAATTAGTTTGGATTTTTAGTTTATTGCTCACATTCATTTATTTTGTAGGGTAAAAGACACAAAACCACACCCAACAATACCCAAAATACACTTAACTACCCCAATTTTGAAAACGGACAGAGAGCTACACCCAAATATCATTAATTGACAGATAGCCCATGCCGTTAGAATATCTATTAAAATCAGCTAAAATTTGAGATAAAAAGACGAAAATGCCCCTAGCTATATTTCAAATTTTCAAAACCATGTTATTGTGAGAATTTTGATTGTTTTTCCCATAACCATGGCTCAAGCTTCGCATGCCTCGTCTCCGACCTCCGACCGACTTCTCCGGTCGTCCTCGCCTTCTAGCCACTGACCGTAGGCTCGCCGGAGCTCGTCGTCTTCGACTCTGCACCACTGTTAAACTTCTCTTCCATGCTCTGTTTCTGAATTTGTGGATCTCTTTGGGTGTTTTTTATTTTGAAACATATAAAAATCACATCTTCTGTTGATTTTTCATTACCCTTTTCCATGGAACCGAAACCAAGGCTCTGTTTCTTCTTCTAATTCGTGTTGCTCTGTTTTGCTACTCTGATTTAACCAAAATTGGAATTGCAACATCAGCTTTCAACTTTCTGTATAAATCTAACCATCGTTGTTGTAGATAAAGCATTTCTTAAGAAAATAATCAAACACCATTCTTTAGCACAAAGTGTTACACATGATCTTCACCGACTCTGTTCACAAAAAACTTAAAATCAACCTAGAATACGCTCAACGATAAATTTTAACCAACAACACGCAACAACCTAATTCGAAAAAACAAAAAAATAGCAAACTCACAGGCAAAGAATCGAAAATTTTAGCTGAATTATAAAACTCAACAACTCTTAAGCTTCAATCCTAAGTTTCAGAAATGTAAATAATATAAACCATTGTTCATCAATAACATCAACAACTACAACATAGACAAATTCAACTTTCAACAACAATGCTGTACTTTCCCAAAAACCCCATAACCACAAATAATGCAAAAATTGAAAAACAATTTTTTATTCAGACATAAACTTATAGATCCATGTTCCACTATACCCAAGTGTCAATTACACAAACACCACAAAACAAATTAATCCGACAAAAAAAACATAAGTTGTGATTTTTATATGTTTTGAAATCAAAAACACCCAAAGAGATCCACAAATTCAGAAACAGAGTATGGTAGAGGAGTTTAACAGTAGTGCAGAGTCGGAGACGACGGGCTCCGGCGAATCTCTGGTGAGCCTACGGTCAGTGGCTAGAAGGCGAGGACGACTGGCGAAGTCGGTCGGAGGTCGGAGACGAGACATGCGAAGCTTGAGCCACGGTCAAAGGATAAACAATCAAAATCCTCACAATGGTATGGTTTTGAAAATTTGAAGTATGACTAGAGGCATTTTCGTCTTTTTACCTTAAATTTTAACAGAAATTCTAACGGCAGGGGTTATCTGTCAATTAATGAAATTTAGATGTAGCTCACTGTCCGTTTTCAAAAATAGGGTAGTTAAGTGTCTTTTGAGTATTGTTGGGTATGGTTTTGTGTCCTTTACCTTAATTTGTATTGTCGATTAAAAATGATAGACAAATCATTTTCATGTTCATGCAACTTTAATGTATCATAAGATAATAATACAAATGTCATTATGAATAAGTTAATTTAAAATGATTAACCACAAGGTGACGACGACGTGTCACATCCTTACTTCCCAACAACAACCCTGTCCCAAGAACCTCGACATGGATCAAATCTAAAGTTAAATATGTAGTGAACATTTCTTATTTATAATGAAAAATTTTTCAATTCGATAAAATTAAAGTCCTATGACTATCACATTACCTCTGTTAAATTAAAACTGACGATGCGAAAATCAATAGTTGAAGGCGCTTATTTGTAACGTTTTTAGCTTAGGGTAGTAAATTAAAAATCTAGAATATTTGAAGGTGATGATTTGTAATATTGTTTAGTTAAGGGTGATAAATAAAGAATCGTGACTAATTTCATGTGGTGACTGTTTTTAGTTAAGATAATAAACTATAAATCATGAATAATTGACCATTGACTTTGTGAATTACTTTTGAACTGGTTTAATTTAAACACTTTTAGTTTAATACAACACTTAGTTTTGCTATACATGTTAAATTGATAGTTGATAAATCTTTATTTGGCATTCTGGATCACAGGGGACTTCTTCTATTCACGTTCTGGTTCTTCAATTTCTTCATGACCGACCAAATCTCCAAGTTATATGGATTTGACAAGCTCGATGAAAAAGAAGAAGAAAAAGAAGAAGAAGAAGACGAAGACTCTGCTGATGGCAGCCCATCTGAAGTTCAGGAGCCTAACATGCCGCCGACGAGCAGCCAAGCAAGCTCTGCAACCAAGAAAAAAAGCTTTGGCAACAACAAGCCGAAAACCAAAACCAAAACCAAAACAAAAACAAAAACAAAGACCAAATCATGAATGCCAATAAGCTATTGTGCAAGCGTTATTAGCTAGTTCATGTATAACTGAATTTAGCTACAATCCAACCGTTATACTGAGAAAGATTTACGGTGAAAACAAATAGATAGTTGAAAGTAGAGGTTTAAAAATCTTCAACTTGACTGATTAATTTTTCATTTTGATTTATGTCCTAAATAATCTCTTATTAGCCTCTAAGAAGCCATCATTGCACGATTAGCACTTAACATTTTAGAAAACATTGGTCAAAAGTAACAATTATAAACAAGATCACCATTTATGTAGTTTGCTGAAAATATGTTAACAGATCACCAAATTGGGTCAACTAATGTGATGTGGCACGTGAGCATTCGAGTAATTCGTTGGCGGCTTGGCAAGGTAGTAATTGCATATTAATCCATTTGTTTTACGTTTCTTTATGTTACAATTGCTTTATTGCTTTTTAATTCTAATTAAGTAGTGTGTATTTTCAATTGCTATATAAGTGATATAAACTAGAGACAAATATTATTCCTTTTTCACTTGTGTTCTTTGTATTATTGTGATTCATTTCTTAATCATTCATTCTTGAATCTATCATTTGGCATGAGAGCCTCACAACAATGACTAAGAACACGCAAAAGGAAGGATCAAAACACCACCAAAAAGAGTTGGCGGTGAAAGCTCAACAGGAGTTAGAACTCAGGAACGAGTAGGACTACCGGTCACCATTCCAATGCTAACCGATTGCAATTATGGCGTGTGGTCATTCAAGATGAAAATCTTGATGCAAGCGTTGGGAGTATGGAGTGCAACTGAAGAAGAGACCGTGGTCAACGAGAAACGAGATCATGGAGCTTTTTCCATAATCTCGCAGACAATTATAGATGTTGTCTTGATGTCGATTGCTGAAAAGAGCACAACAAAGAAGGCATGGAAAGCTCTAAAAGAAATGTGAATTGAGGAAGATCGTGTTAAGAAAGCAAATGTGCTTATCTTGAAACGCGAATTTGATAGACTCTCGATGGAGGAGTCTGAGACTATAAGTGAGTATTCTCTAACTGTCCAATATTGTAAATGAAATCAGGACCCTGAGGAGCGAAATGACAGAGATGGTGTTGGTGGAAAAACTGTTTCGCGTTCTTCCCATTGTTGGTACGATACAACAATGCGGAGATATGACGAAGATGAAAATTACAGAAGCTGTGGGACGATTGAGTGCGTATGAATATTCTTTGAGAGGGAGATAGAATGAGAAGGATGATGAGGAGAAACTACTTCTCACTAGGAGCCAGTGGGAAGTTTTAGCCGCAAAAAAATCTATGAATGAAGTTCTGATTCTGGAAGATGTCGAGACAGAGGACGAGGACGTGGGAGAAACTCCTCTCAAAAAATCGATAAAAACAAGGTAAAATGCTTTAACTGTAATGAGTATGGTCATTATGCGGATGAATGCGAGAATGATGAGACAGTAAAAGTCAACTATATTGAACAAGGCGATGAAGATGAACCTGTTTTGTTTATGATTCACAAAATAGAGTAATTAGAAATAGAAGAAGAGATAATCATAATGAACAAACTGAAAATTGAAACTGTGCAGACTCTAGATCGAGATTAGGGGGAAATGTTGAATTTCTTAAGTCTCGTCAAGTCTGCATGGCAATAAGGAGTAATTGAGCAGTTACTTATTCACAAGTACCCGAACGTTGATGGGGGAAGCTGTTTTAGGAGGAATAAAAGAGCATTTACTTGCATCACAATCACAAGTAATTGCATATTAATCTATTTTTTTTACGTTTCGTTATGTTACAACTGCTTTATTGCTTTTTAATTCTAATTAAATAGTGTGTATTTTCAATTGCTATATAAGTGATATAAACTAGAGATTGTTGTAAAAGAATGGCCACCACCATACCACACCATGCCTCTACTCTCTTCTATCATCATGCCTACTCCCTCATCACCATATCCTTGACTTAGGGATGCTTGTGTTGTCATTTCATCTAACTTCATCATTATATTCTTGTGTATAAATATATGCAATTGGCAATGAGAGAGAATGATCGAGAGTATTTTCACTCTCCCATTTTCACTTGTAGAGCTCTTTCTTCTCTCTCTTTTTCTTGTGCTATTTGATTTGATTTTTCACTAAGAGCTTGTTTTGATTTGGTTCCTTTAATTGCACTTTATTTCAACATCTTGCTATTATTTTACAACACGTTATCAACACGATTAGCTCGGGTATCGTAATTTTTATATTCCTAACTAAATTTAATTTAGTTCTTGAATTTATATTTATTTCATAAATTTATTTACACTTACTATATATTTGTAAGTTGTGATTGCCAATCTTGAATTTGATCTTTAACATCAGAAATTTATCTGTTATTATTATACGTGTTTTATATTTATATATAATGTTTTGTAACCCGAAGTTTACAAAACTAAAGACATATTGAACCCGAAGTTTTAAAATTCTCGAGAAAGAAAGTTGATAAACCTGACATTCATGTAAACCCGAAGTTTACAAAAACTTTAAAAGTTATGGAACCCGAAGTTCCGAACAAAGTGTAAATCTCGAACTATATTATGAGATACCGAGACTAAAACTCGAGGTTTTAAAAGGTAGAACCAGTAGTTCTACGCAAAATATGTCATCCTTTGAATAATTAGTTCAGACATATTTTAATTGTGTCATTATTATATATGTGTATACTATTATCAACCCGAAGTTTACTAAAATTATGGCATCTTGAACCCAAAGTTTCAAAATTGTCCGGAATTTTTTTTTATTGAACTTGATGTTCATGTAAACTTGAAGTTTACAATCATTGGAATTTATAGAACCCGAACCTCTAAAATTGTTAAGAAAATTCTTGCACTTGACGTTTATGTAAATCAAAAATTTACAGTTGGAATTTACAGAACCCGAAGTTCTAAAAATTCATGCTGAATAGATCAAAGATCTTGATAATCCATATGTCATAGTATTAATCCTAGCCGACGAGCAGGATATCTTGTTCATATTTCATCCACAAAGATATATCTTATTGCTCCTGAAGTAGCAATATTGGGAGAAAATTAAAGTGCATGTATTGATGAAACAAAATGAATTATCGAACTGGCCCCATAGGCAGTTCATCATTCCCTAAAGTGAATGTGACAAATTATGATGATTATCCTCCTTTCAGAAGAGGCCAATTCTCTAGTTAAGGTCGTGGTTGCGGCCGTGAGAGCAATAATTATCACCATCGTGGGAGAAATGACAAAATTTTCCACCAGAAGTGGAACAAATTTGAGAGACGTGATAAAGAAAAATACCCAAAAATGCACTCCCAAAAGTAGTGAACATGCATGTTTTTAGATGCGGACATTGGGCATATACATGTAGTACTCCCATGCATTTGATGGTCTTGTATCAAGCATCAATTAAGGGAAAAGACAAGGCCGTAGAGACAAACTTTATGAATAACTCGGATCCTGCAGATCTGATTAATTTAAATGTCTCCGACTTCTTTTGAAATGACAATGGAAATATAGGAAACTTGATGTCCGATGATGTAGCATGAAACTTTGTTGACGAATATTGAGATGATAATATATTATGTTTTGTCTTATAAAATCATTTCAAATGTTTATAATCTTATTATATGTTTTTCTTTCATGAAAGGATATGGATTCCAGAAACAAATCATCGGTTGACAAAAACAGGGATAATGTGTGTATCGTTGATTCTGCCACTACTGCCACTACGCATACAATTCTCAAAGAAAAGAAATATTTTTCGTGTCTAACCTTGGTTGAGGCAAATGTTAATACTATTATGGGTTCAACAAATATTATAGAAGGCTCTGGAAGAGTTTCTATATTGTTGCGACGATTAGAAATCCATAATGGTTAATATGCTAGTAGATCCAGAAGAAATATACTTAACTTTAAGGATATCCGCAGTAATGAATATCATATTGAGACCACAAGTGAAAATGAAACTCAATTTCTTTGTATGACATTGAGTGATTGTGGGGAAAAGCGTGTATTGGAAAAATTGCCTGTTCTATCATCTGGATTGTATTTTACAACAATAAGAACAGTTGAGGCCTACGCGATTTTGAACCGGAAGTTCAATAATCAGAATATTTTTATGCTTTGGCATAATCGTCTTGGTCATCCGGGATCAACGATGATGCGTAGGATTGTTGAAAATTCATGTGGACATTCATTGAAAAGCCAGAAGATTTTTCAGTCTAATGAAATAATTTGTACCGCTTGTTCACAAGGAAAATTAGTGGTACGGCCATCAAAAGCCAAGGTTAGTGCCGAATCTCCATCACTCCTGCAGAGAATTCAGGGAGATATATGTGGCCCTATTAATCTGCCCAGTGGACCATTTAACTATTTTATGGTTTTAATTGACGTATCCAGCAGATGGTCACATGTGTGCTTACTGTCAACTCGTAATGTCGCATTTGCAAAATTGTTAGCACAAATAATTATGTTGAGGGCACATTTTCCTGATTATCCGATAAAGTCTATTCGTCTTGATAATGCTGGTGAATTCACATCTAAGACATTTGATGATTATTGCATGTCATTGGGTATTGATATTGAGCATCACGTTCCACATGTGCATACCCAAAATGGTTTAGCACAATCTTTCATTAAACGTATACAGATAATTGTACGAACATTGTTAATGCAATCACAATTATCAGTTTCTGCTTGAGGACATGATGTATTACATGCTGCTTCTTTAATTCGTTTAAGGCCTAGTGCATATCATAAATATTCTCCTATGCAGCTTGTGTGTGGGCATCAACCTGATATATCTCATTTACGTAATTTTGGTTGTGCTGTGCAAGTACCTATTACATCTTCTCAACGCACAAAAATGGGACCCCAACTTCGATTGGGGATTTATGTAGATTTTTATTCACAATCTATTTTAGGTATCTTGAGCACTTGACGGGTGACCTATTTACTGCACGACATGTAAATTGTCATTTTGATGAGACGACGTTCCCACATTTGGGTGGAAATAAAAAGCCTCCTGAAGTTGGCCGTGAAATTGAATGGAAAATAAATTTCACGTCTCATCTAGATAAACGTACATCACAATATGATAAAGAAGTACAAAGGATAATACATTTGCAAAATGTTGCAAACCAAATGCCTGATGCATTTGCGGATACATCAAAAGTGACAAGGTCATACATAGATGTTATCAACAGACCTGCGAGAATTAAAGTTAATGATGACAATTCGAAAGCAGCGGTCGATTCCTCTACTACACGCCAGAAGCGTGGGAGGCCATTAGGGGCAAAAGATATTAATCCCCATAAACGAAAAAATCAAATGAATAGACAAATAGTTCCAGTAGAACTATCGGTTCCTGAAGAACCATTGGTTCCTGAAGAACCATTGGTTCCCGTAGAACCATCGATCCCAAAAGAAAATGAAAGTTCTAAAATTCCTGAAGAATTGCAAGAACAAAGAAGTGAGGAAATAAACATAAATCATTCCTACACTAATGAATACTTGGATCGAAAACTGATTAATGTAGGAGTGGCATGTGAGATAATGAACGATTTTGATTTTGAGCCACGTACTATTGATGAATGTCGTGAAAGGCATGATTGGCCAAAGTGGGAAGAAGCAATTCAAGCAGAATTGACTCTATTGGCAAAACGGCAAGTCTTTGGAACCATAATTTGAACACCAGAAGATGTTCGACCAATTGGATACAAATGAGTATTCACAAAGAAAATAAATGAGAAAAACAAAATCGTTCGATAAAAAGCCAGACTTGTAGCCCAAGGTTTTTCTCAACGACCTGGTGTTGATTTTGATGAAACATATTCACCCGTAATGGATATGATTACTTTCAGATACTTGATCAGTTTAACAGTCTCTGAAGGACTGGATATGTATCTGATGGGCGTTGTCACTGCCTATTTATATGGTACGTTGGACACTGATATTTATATGAGACTCACTAAAGGAGTTAAATTGCCAGAAGCAATTAAAAACAGTCCAAGGAACCTATATTCAATAAAATTACAAAGGTCGTTTTATGGATTGAAACAATCGGGTAGGATGTGGTATAATCGTCTTAACGAATACCTTACCAAAGAAGGGTATAAGAATAATGTTATATGCCATTGTGTATTCGTCAAGAAAACAAATATGTGATGTGTTATTGTGGCAGTGTATGTTGATGATATGAAATTAATTGGGACTCCTGAAGAGATCCTAAACACTGTAGAATATCTTAAGAAAGAATTTGAGATGAAAGATTTGGGAAAAACAAAATATTGCCTAAGCATGCAAATCGAGCATATTTCTGATGGAATTTTGATCCATCAATCAACATATGTTGAGAAACTCTTGAAGCGTTTCAATATACAAAATGCTCATCCACTAAGTACTCCAATGGTCGTTCGGTCTCTTGATCCTAAGAAGGACCCTTTTCGCCCCAAAGAAATAGATGAAAAGATATTTGATCCTGAAGTATCATATCTAAATGCGATCGGGGCTTTATTATATCTTGCGCAATGTACAAGGCCATATATAGCTTTTGCGGTAAATGTACTCGCAAGATTTAGCTCAGAACCGACAAGACGACATTGGAACGGAATCAAGCATGTATTCCGTTATTTGAGTGGAACCAATGATTTGGGATTATTGTATTCAAAATCCTCAAATGGTGTTGGCTTGGTTGGATATGCAGATGCTGGATACCTTTCTGATCCTCATAAAGCACGCTCCCAAACAGGATATGTATTTACTTGCAATGAAACAACAATATCCTGGCGTTCCACGAAGCAGACTTTGGTTGCAACATCCTCCAATCATTCAGAGATTATAGCACTACATGAAGCTAGTCGGGAATGTGTGTTCTTGCGTTTAATCATTCAACACATACGAGATGCATGTGGAATTCACTCGATTACAAGCTCTCATTCCACAATATATGAAGACAATGCAGCATGCATAACTCAAATTAGAGGAGGATACATCAAAGGAGATCGAATCAAACACATATCGCCTAAATTCTTCTATACTCATGAACTCCAGAAGAGTAATGAGATTGATGTCAAGCAGATTCGCTCTAATGAAAATCTTGTAGATTTGTTCACTAAAATTTTACCGACATCCACCTTTGAGAAGTTAGTATGGCGAATCGGAATGCGTCGACTAAGCAAGCAACCTAAGTAACTTTGTCAGTCATCAGGGGGAGCATCAATCAGGGGGAGCAAGAATATGAAGATGATCACACTCTGGACCGTGCGATGTACTCTTTTTCCCTTATTCAGGTTTTGTTCCACTGGGTTTTCCTGAAAAAGGTTTTTAACGAGGCAGCTATTAAGCACGTCCAACACCGCTTACATAATTATTTCTGACTGGTAGTGTCCAAGGGGGAGGGTTGTAAAAGAATGGCCACAACCATACCACACCATGCCTCTACTCTCTTATATCATCATGCCTACTCCCTTATCACCATGCCCTTGACTTAGGATGCTTGTGTTGTCATTTCATCTAACTTTGAAATTCTGAATCCTAGCCGAGTCAAGAAGTCGAACACAAAGTCGTAACTTGTGTATCGACTACTTGCCTAAGGACGTAAACCGTAAGTAAAACAGTAAACAGATAATAACGACACCAGAGATGATTACCCAGTTCGGTGACTCCGCACCTACTTCTGGGGGCACTTTTCCAGTGGAAAGGTTTTCACTATCAGGTAGTCAATAGTACAACTTCAAGCACCAACTAGCTATCACACAAGCTATTGTCCTAAGCTACTATAGATCTCACCGTGAACAACCTCGACCAAGGGCCTCTCCCCCTGTCTTTGAGATCCTCTCAATTCCACCCTTCGAGCAAGCCTATGCTCGGTGTCGTTGTCTTCTTGGACGGAGTTGTGAATCTTTAATCACAAACAAAAACCCTAACCGATCCAAACACTCAATCTTCTCAACTGATGTTTGATCGGAGCAAAGATCCGTTCTAGCGAATCTTAATCAGCCTCTCAACACGCCGATGGTGCACGGTTAAGAGCTTTGAGAAATCTTGCAGTGTTAGAACAAGAACGGATGATCTGCTAATGGGAAGCCAAGGGCTTTTTATAGCAGCTCACATTCCTAATCCTTCTCGGATCAGGAACAGGAAGTTTCAGACTTCCTGAACAAATCAGGTAAGTCGTTGCCGCCTTCCACGACAGCTGGAAGTCGTCTTGCCTATTCTGACTTCCTGAATAAATCAGGCTAGTAGAGTTGCCGCTTATTGCTGACGTGTAACTGCCAGCTGGAAGTCGCCTGACTTGTCGACGTCACTCTCTTGCGCTTCAAGTCTTCGTGGCGCCTTTCTTCTTTCGCTCCAAGCTTCGTCGAAAATAGGAAAGCTTCAGATCTTTCCTAATCTTGATCGTAACAAGTCGCTCCACATGTCATGTAACATGTTGCACGACTTCTTACTTTTGCGCTAAAAAATTATGCCAACAATTAAACGTAGCAACAATCTCCCCCTTTGGCAATTTTTTAGGCAAACACCTTTTTAAGCCCATCGTCATCTTGTGGCAGTTACGCACAACAAGTGATTTATCTTGTGGCAGTTACGCACATCAAGTGATGTGACTTCTTACTCCAAGCAGGCACATCGTCGTCACCTTGAGGCAGTTACGCACACAGCAGGTTATGTGACTTCTGATGCGACTTCTTGTGCGTCTTTCTGGTGTATCTTCTGGAGCAACTTCTGGAGCGGCTTCTGGAGCGGCGACTTCTATGCACAACTTCCGGCGCGACTTCTGGCGTTAGTCCTGGCGTAACTTCTGGCTTAGCTTCTGGCGTAGCCTATCTATATCTCCCCCTGTTTGTCTAACAATATTGCCAAAGGCAATCATACAACGAAATCTGACTAAACAGTAGGGTAAAAACCAGCTCACACCATGAGCAAAAGAAACAGCTCAAACATGAGCAAATATCCAGCTCAACCATGAGCAAACAATCCAAGTATCATAGAGTGCATAAAGTAACTCGGACATACCCCGAGGATTTAAGAGTGTGTGGAACAAGTTTATCATAGTAAATTCAGAGAGAAATTTAAAACGAAGTGGAGTCATCAACATCATCTTTCAGCAGCAGGAGCAGAGCGGAGGTCCTCGAGCAGAGCTTCACAGGCGACTTTGCGGGTTGATAGCATCGCAATTGACTTCTCCAGATCATCGATCATCTCCACCAATTCTTCCTCCATCCTAGTGCCAATTGGTCCTGAGGGTCGAGAGCTTGAACCAGCTCCTGATGCTTTGGCCATGGGAAGTCCGAGGTCCTTCAACTGCTTCCCTTCGAAGTTCTTGAGGCTGATAGCAAGGGGCAGTGGCTTCTTACCCGGAATATCCGATTCTCGAACAATGTGAGGATATTGTTGGAGAAGGAGACCGGTGATCAATGAAGGAAACCCGATAGGAAGTTTGATAGCACATGATTTGGCGTGCTTGACTAGATGTTCAATGACAAAAGCGCCAAAATCAAGAGAAGACTACGTACCTATTTGGTATATGAGTTTAGCCAATTCGGTTTTGATGCTCGACCCATGTGTAGAAGGTGCCCAATTTGCCAGGCCAATGCGGTAGAGAATTGAGTATTTTACTGTAAGCTCAGTACCCGCAATGGTGTCTTTGACGGGCCAGACCTTCTTCCGTCCTCCAGTGATCTCGACTGCTACTTTGTTCAAGTGCGGGACTTCTGGAGTGACTTCTGGGTCTTCTCTGCCGAGATAGCCATTGATGGTTGAGGTAGATATCTCGAAGCATTCTCCCCGAACGAACACCTTTCTATATTCAGAGTCTTCTGGATCATCAAACTCGCTTGAAAGGTTGACAATAAACTCTTTGACCAATGCTGGGTAGAATGGTCCAATATTTATGACCGTATTGGTCAGACCTGCTCTGCGGAGAAGTTCCATGATAGAGTTTATCCCCTGCGCTTCTGTGGAAAGTTCTCTTTCTGGATAGATCTTGCGCTGGTATACATACTGCCACTTAACCGCGTTGTCTACAGAGTGGAAGAAGACATTATCTGTAGGAGCTTTAGGCACATTCTTGGGGAGTTTCTGCCCTCCCATTGCCTTTTTGACCCGTGGTAGCACAATCTGGGTGTCTTCTTCTTCAGATTCCTCTTCTTCTGGAGCAAATGTTGCTACAGAAGTTAGTGACTTCCTTCTAGACTTCTTTGGCTATTTAGAAGAAGATGCTCCTCCTTTCTCTGTGGTTTTCATCTTTGGGGTCAATCTGCTCGGTAGTTGAGGTTCTTCTTCTTCATCGACCAACCTTCTTGTTGGTAGCTTCCTTCTCTCAAGCCTTTTAGGCACAACTTCTTCTTCTTCCATGGCTTCTGCTCCATCTCCTTCTTCTATACTGATAATCTTCTCTACATGTTGAGCAACTTCTGGGATGACTTCAGTTTCTTCATTTATCCCAGGTTCACTGTCATGTACTACAGATGGGCTGTTGGCTTGTTGCAAGACTTTTGTTGGTGGGGATTTTTCTGGCATAGGTGCAGATTTTTGGGGGCTAGATTTATTTCCACAGACGGCCTCATGGTCCTCAGGGGGGAGAGTTCCTTGAGCCTCTTCAGACGCCTATTTGTCTATGATGTTTTCTACAGAAAGGGTAGTAGAAGTACCTTGTGGTGGCGTCTGCGAAGTGTGAGAGCCTTCCTCTTCTAGGTTGGCAGCTTTGTCCTTCTCTTCAGTGGAGGTAATCGCCTCCATTGGTCCATCCTTCGGTTTCGCCGATCCTTCCCCAGGCAGATTTCTTCCACGAATCTTCACTCCATATTAGTTTGTCGTCGATTTGGAGGTCGACAACTTCTTGGCAATCACTTTTGCCCTCATTTTTGCTCGTAGCGTCTTGGAGGCAGATGGTATTCATCCGCTTCGGGTACCAACCATTTGGCAGACAGCTTGATAGGATTTGCTCTTGAGAAGCAAAAACAAAATCTTTCAGTTACAGACTTTTGATTTGTGGTGCCCTAGCGGTTTCAAAAGGTGGAGGAGATGCAGAGCCTTTTCTGCATGGGAGTTGAACAGAACGATTGCTGATTGGTTGATTGTCAGAGTGCAATCATTCTTTTAAAATTAAAATAAGACTACTGGGATTTTGATAATAAGATTTGGGCCCGGCTTGATTTTGTGGACCCTGGTTGGTCCTGATAGAGAGAGAGTAAAATCAACTAAAAGCTCTCCCTCTTCTTGCTTGACTTCTGGTTACTCCAGACAGCAAAGTCCAAGGGTTGACCTCAGACTTTCAAACCTGTTGGCATCTAACGCCTTTGTAAAGATGTCTGCGACTTGTTTCTCAGTGGGTAAATACTCGAGCTTTATCTTCTTGTCTTCTACAAGCTCTCGAATAAAGTGGTGCCTGATGTCAATATGCTTTGTCTTGCTATGTTGCACTGGGCTCTTCGAGATATTGATTGCACTAATGTTGTCACAGAATAAAGTCATGACTTCTTGCTTGACTCCATACTCTGCCAACATCTGTTTCATCCAAAGAAGCTGAGTACAGCTACTTCCGGCTGCAATATATTCGGACTCAGCAGTAGACAAAGCAATACAATTTTGTTTTTTGCTGAACCAAGACACAAGATTGTTTCCAAGGTAAAAGCAACCTCCAGAAGTACTTCTTCGATCTGGCGTGCTTCCCGCCCAGTCGGCATCACAGTATCCAACAAGAGTAGGAGAGGTATCATAGGAGTATAGTAAACCCAATTCAGAAGTTCCCGAGATGTACCTTATGATCCTCTTTGCATGAGCCAAGTGACTGACTTTTGGATTGGCTTGGTATCGAGCACAGACTCCCACAGAGTAAGCGATGTCGGGTCGACTTGCTGTTAGATAAAGGAGACTTCCTATTATGCTTCGATAAAGACTTTGATCAACTGATTCTCCCATCTCGTCCTTTGTGCATTTGTCATGGGGGCAATAGGAGTTCTCTTGTGTGAGGCCTTTTCTAACCCAAACTTCTTGACAATGTTCTTTGCGTATTTGCTTTGGGAGATACCAATTGAAATTCTGAATCCTAGCCGAGTCAAGAAGTCGAACACAAAGTCGTAACTTGTGTATCGACTACTTGCCTAAGGATGTAAACCGTAAGTAAAACAGTAAACAGATAATAACGACACCAGAGATGATTACCCAGTTTGGTGACTCCGCACCTACGTTTGGGGGCACTTTGCCAGTGGAAAGGTTTTCACTATCAGGTAGTCAATAGTACAACTTCAAGCACCAACTAGCTATCACACAAGCTATTGTCCTAAGCTACTATAGATCTCACCGTGAACAACCTCGACCAAGGGCCTCTCCCCCTGTCTTTGAGATCCTCTCAATTCCACCCTTCGAGCAAGCCTATGCTCGGTGTCATTGTCTTCTTGGACGGAGTTGTGAATCTTCAATCACAAACAAAAACCCCAACCGATCCAAACACTCAATCTTCTCGACTGATGTTTGATCAGAGCAAAGATCCGTTCTAGCGAATCTTAATCAGCCTCTCAACATGCCGATGGTGCACGGTTAAGAGCTCTGAGAAATCTTGCAGTGTTAGAACAAGAACGGATGATCTGATAATGGGAAGCCAAGTGCTTTTTATAGCAGCTCACATTCCTAATCCTTCTCGGATCAGGAACAGGAAGTTTCAGACTTCCTGAACAAATCAGGCAAGTCGTTGCCGCCTTCCACGATAGCTGGAAGTCGTCTTGCCTGTTCTGACTTCCTGAATAAATCAGGCAAGTAGAGTTGCTGCCTATTGCTGACGTGTAACTGCCAGCTGGAAGTCGCCTGACTTGTCGACGTCACTCTCTTGCGCTTCAAGTCTTTGTGGCGCCTTTCTTCTTTCGCTCCAAGCTTCGTCGAAAATAGGAAAGCTTCATATCTTTCCTAATCTTGATCGTAACAAGTCGCTCCACATGTCATGTAACATGTTGCACGACTTCTTACTTTCGCGCTAAAAAAATTATGCCAACAATTAAACGTAGCAACAAACTTCATCATTACATTCTTGTGTATAAATGTATGCAATTGGCAATGAGAAGGATGATCCGAAAGTATTTTCACTCTCCCATTTTCAATTGTAGAGCTCTTTCTTCTCTCTCTCTTTTTCTTGTGCTATTTGATTTGGTTTTTCACTAAGAGCTTGTTTTGATTTTGTTCTCGGCCGTTACAAGCATTTGATGCAACTCTGAGACGGTCTTGTCCATATCATGCATATAAACAGTTCATTACGAAGCTATCATATGGATGAGGAAGGGATTGCAGAACAAAATCGGCTGCCATATGCTTTTCCACCCCGAGCCCGAGTCGAGTTAGGCCGTCGAGATGTCCCTTCATTTTTAGTACATGTGGACCTACAGAACTGCCTGCTGACATTTTGCAGGCGAGGAGTTCCTTTAAAATCCCGAATCTTTCGAGTCGAGCCTTTTCCTTGAACATAACCCCTATCCGCGACATCATCGCTTTAGGGTCCTCAAACAGTTCCATAAACTGCTACTGTAGCTCCGGCTCCATAGCGCCCAGCATCACACACGCCACGTCGATATTGTCGCTAAGGTGCTTTTGGTATGCATCCTTAACGGAGAATCGCAGTTAAGTCAACCAAATCATGTATGCAAAGTCCAATAAAGAAGCTCCGCTAAGGCACACGACATCTAGATAGAAATTTAGTAAACTTGTATAGAGCGCACTTTCGAAGATGCTCCGCTAAGGCGCACGACATCAACAAAGTGGAGAACTATACAAGCTTATGATTTTGGGTTGGTGTCTCAGTTGACTTAAAATTATTTGTGATTGGTTGAGTTTAAATCAAATATGTTTGATACAATTAGGAAACCGTCATCAACAACCTGTGTTATGTCGTTTCTAATTTATCTCACATTATCTTCTTCGAAACCGTCATTTACAACTCGTGCAAAGACGTTTTCAAATTTGAACACATCCATAACTACCCATGCGACGATGGTTCACAACGCTTTTAACATGCAAACAATTAATCCGGTTTTAATCTTTGCATGTTTGTGATAGCTTAAACTAAAATAAGCTAAGCATGCTCGCAATTCAATTTATCATTGAAATAAATTCTAGCATGCATTAAAGCGTTAAATATGCATAAATAGCCCAAGCTAAAGTCCTAAGTATTCTATGAGACGAAGACTCCATGAGCTCTTCTCGTCATCACCACTTAGGGCCACTCCCACTAGCTCGTGGACGTCCTCCAAGATTGTCAACGTTCTCGGTTTCCATCCTTCTCGACTTGAGTAATTAATAACAATTAATACTCGGTTTGTAGAATGGATGAAAGAATAATTACACTTTATCACTAGCGGTTCGCAGCCCGCATAAAAGAATAATTTACCCGTTACAATCTAACAGTTCGCGGACCGTTTTAAAAAGCGATAAATAAATAAATGCTATTGGGCTATCTATGCACCATGCATATCATCTCATCACACAATATGTTATCATACAAGAATATTGTCAAACAAGATACAATTCCGGTTTTAATTTTCATGTCCAAGTTGCTCGGTCGGGTTTATCGAAACTAGACCTTTCCAAAAAATCGGTTTATCGAAACCGTTCAAATCTAAATTTTTTCAAAAACTTTGAATTGCGGGTTTGTGCACGGATCAAACACCATGCAACAAACCACCCGGGCCCAAACCAAGTAGGCCGAAACCCACTTGGGTCGAGCCCCTACACACCGACGCGCTAGGGTTTGGCAACCCTAGCCGTCGGGCCTCCACCGCCGGCCACGGCCACTTGCTGGCCACTTCCGGGGTAGAAGCGGGGCGAGCAAGTCACCGTGACAATCTAATGGCCACGACACATCCCTACTCTGGCAAGCGGAAGCCCCTGCCCGGTCCCCTTTTCCAGCTCCCCGAGAGTCCCGTTTCCGGCAACACGATAAATCCAATTTATTTCGAAAACTTTCAGATTTGATAATATGTTTAAAACTTCATTTTCATGGCCTATAAAACCCATATACAAGAAATAAACATATTATAGCAACTAGCCATGCAAAACAACACCGAAAACGATTCAAACATAGATTTAAGAGGGTAACCGTCCTCTGATACCACTGTAGGAACTTTGGGGCTACCAAGAACGCCATGGCAACGGAAGCAAGAATATAAAAACCCCAAAATCTGTCCAATATCGTAAAACCATTAAATATCAAGGCAAAAACGAAATCACAAGTTTTTACCTTTTGGTTTGTTCGAATCGAAACTTGAAGAACATTTGAGATCTTCAACTTCAAAGTATTCCACACAGATAGGATGATCTTGAATGACCCTTACACACTCATACCTACAAGAGTATAGTGTGAAGCTTGAGAGAAAAAGATGGAGGAGACACCAATTGGTGGTGTTCGGCCGAGACTACCAAGAGGGAGGGAGAGAGAGTTTTCCTTTTGTGTTTTGTGTGTTATGCCATAATGCCCTCTCTCTCTTGGTCTTAGATGGATGAGTTGGTGATGGGAGCATGGAAAAAAGTGTCATTGCAAACCAAATCCGACTTTCCCATGCCTAGCCCATGACTAGCCCATGTCTTGCCCATACCTTGGCAAATCACCATCTTGTCAAGAATGTTGGATGATTGTGTGGACCCGAAAGTGGGCCACCTATTGGGCCGTCAACCATAGGTCTCATGGGCCGAAGCCCAATTGCTTTGGCCATGTGGGACCGTGCCGGGTCCAATTATTATCCGACCTTTCTTGCCTCGCGTCGAACGAATTCTCGATCTTTCGTCATTTCTCTCAAAATCCATATCCTATGTGTGTGAACCTTTAGGCTCATGCCATCGTCGGCGGATCGGCGTAAAATTCCTTTTTACCCGATCCATCATAAGTGGCCTCTAGTAAGACGTTATGATTACCCGATGCGCATGATGATCGATGATTCGATTTAACCTCATGTAGTACATATCGCTATCCCTTTAGTCGTGCAAGATGCCACACACAATGTTATGTATGATGTTATAACACAGTGTATGACTTCTTGTGTAGATAACGCATGACAGTAAATATAAAGCTAAACAAAAATTGACACAACAGATTGTTTACCCAGTTCGGTGCAACGTCACCTACGTCTGGGGGCTCTTAGCCTAGTGGAAAGGTTTCACTTATCAGTAATTCGTCAGAACATACAAGTACCTGTGATCATCCCTAGATCTATACTTTATGCTACGTTTTACAGTGCAACCTATCTCAGGGTCTCCCCCTGAATCCAAGACTCCGTCTTGATTCCACTCTTCGAGCAATCGCCTTGCTTTTTCGGTTCAAGTCTTCGTTGAACTTGGTGGTTGCGTGCAGTCTTCACTCACGCGATCAGCAAACCCTCAATCACCTAACTCTCAATAGTTATGTGATACACAATATCCTCAGCACAATCTGCAACTCTCAGCCTGAAAACCTTCACGTCTAAGAGCTTTGCAAATTATTGCTAGGAAACAATAAAAGAACCACACGATTGCTAAGGGGGTAGCCTAAGCATTTATAGCAATCGAGGATGAGTACTAACCCTAACGGGTTTCCTCTTAATCACCGTCTTTCTTCTTTCCAGAATCGGAGTCGTTCTGGAATTTCCTAATCGTCTTCGTACTTTTTGCAGAAACTGCACTTTCTTGATTTCTGTCGATCAGGATGTTTGCCGAGACGCCGTCAACAATGTCACACAAGATGTCGCATAGGATGCTTCGACATTCTTTGTGACATGTTCTCTAGTTCCTTTAAAAATAAGCCAATCTCTAAAACCGTCGTAACTACAATCTCCCCCTTTGGCTATTTTTAAGTACAGCATTCTTCGTCGCATTCCGCATCGCTTTTATCGTCATCTTTTGCTTGCACACGATCGACAGTCATCAAGTCTTTGTTCGCGTTTCGCGTCTCTTAGCTTCTTTTGCGTACAGTGCGTATCACCGCACGTATCATCGTGTCTTCGCATCATCAGCTGTAACTTACTTCCCTTTGCTGGCTTAAAAAGAGCCAAATATACACAAATATTTCTAACAAATAGGGTAATAAGAAACCAACACAAACTTAACTCACACATACTCCCGATCAGCAGTCGAGAATAAATGTGAAACAGTGTCCAACAAAAATTACAAATTAAAATGTGTTCAGTTTGTTCGGTAATCAGAAAGTTTGAAATTCTGAATTGTAGCCGAGTCATGAAGTCGAACACAAAGTTTTTAACTTGTGTATCGACTTCTTGTGGAAACCGTAAGCAAAGTAATGGACAGATAATAATAACGACACCAGAGATGATTACCTAGTTCGGTGACTCCGCACCTACGTCTGGGGGCACTTTGCCAGTGGAAAGGTTTTTCACGATAGGTAGTCCATAGTACAACTTCAAGCACCAACTAGCTATCACACAAGCTATTGTCCTAAGCTACTATAGATCTCACCGTGAATCACCTCGACCAAGGGCCTCTCCCCCTGTCTTTGAGATTCCCTCAATTCCACCCTTCGAGCAAGCTCCTATGCTCGGTGTCGTTGTCTTCTTGACGGAGTTGTGAATCTTCAATCACAAACAAAAACCCTAACCGATCCAAACACTTAGTCTTCGCGACTCAAGGTTTAATCGGAGCAAAAGATCCGTTCTAGCGAATATTCATCAGCCTCTCAACACGCCGATGGTGCACGGTTAAGAGCTCTGAGAAATCTTGCAATTGTTAGAATAAGAACGGATACTGCTAATGGGAAGCCAAGGGCTTTTTATAGCAGCTCACATTCCTAATCCTTCTCGGATCAGGAACAGGAAAGTCAGGCAAGTTGTTGCCGCCTTCCATGATAGCTGGAAGTCGTCTTGCCTGTTCTGACTTCCTGAATAAATCAGGCAAGTCGAGTTGCCGCCTATTCCTGACGTGTAACTGCCAGCCGGAAGTCGCCTCACTTGTCGACGTCACTCTCTTGTGCTCCAAGTCTTCGTGGCGCCTTTCTTCTTTCGCTCCAAGTTTCGTCGAAATAGGAAAGCTTCATACTTTCCTAATCTTCGGCTCGTAACAAGTCGCTCCACATGTCATGTAACATGTTGCTCGACTTCTTACTTTTGCGCTAAAAATTATGCCAACAAATAAACGTAGCAACAATCTCCCCATTTGGCAATTTTTTAGGCAAACACCTTTTTAAGCCTATCGTCATCTTGTGGCAGTTACGCACAGCAAGTGATTTTATCTTGTGGCAGTTACGCACAACAAGTGATGTGACTTCTTTACTCCAGGCAGGCACATCGGCGTCACCTTGAGGCAGTTACGCACACAACATGTTTCGTGACTTCTGAAGCGACTTCTTGTGCGGCTTCTGGTTTATCTTCTGGAGCTCTAACTTCTGGAGCGACTTCTGGAGCGGCGACTTTTATGCTCAACTTTCGGTGCGACTTCTGGCGTAGCCTATCTATATCTCCATCACCATTTATCTCCCCCTGTTTGTCTAATAATATTGACAAAGGCAACCGTTTAACGAAATTCGACTAAACAGCAGGGTAAAAAGCCAGCTCACACCATGAGCAAAATGAACAGCTCAAACATGAGCGAAAAACCAGCTCAAAACATGAGCAAATATCCCAAAATAAACGGTCACATTGTGCAGAAAGTAACTCGGACAAACCCCGAGAAATTAATAGTGTGTGTGGAACAGAGTTATCATAGCAAATTTCAGAGAAATATTAAAACGACGTGGAGTCGTTACCATCTTCTTCAGCGGGAGCAGCAGCAGCAGCAGATCGGAGGTCTTCTAGAAGGGCTTCACAGGCGACTTTGCGAGTTGAGAGCGTGACAATTGACTTCTCCAGATCAGCAATCATTTCCACCAATTCTTCCTCCATCCTAGCGCCAATTGGTCCTGAGGGCCGAGAGCTTGATCCAGTTCCTGGGGTTTTGGCCATAGGAAGTCCGAGGTCCTACAACTGCTTCCCTTCAAAGTTCTTGAGGTTGATGGCTAGGGGCAGTGGCTTCTTACCCGGAATATCCGATTCTCGAACAATGTTAGGACATTGTTGGAGAAGGATACCGGTGATTAGCGAAGGAAACCCGATCGGAAGTTTGATAGCACATGATTTGGCGTGCTTAACTAGATGGTCAATAACGTATGCGCCAAAATCAATGGAAGACTGCGTACCTATTTGGTAAATGAGTTTTGCCAGCTCGGTTTTGATGCTTGACCCATGCGTAGAGGGTGCCCAATTAGCCAGACCGGTGCGGTAGAGAATAGAATATTTTGCTGTGAGCTCGGTTGCCGCAATGGTGTCCTTGACTGGCCAGCCCTTCTTACGTCCTCCAGTTATTTCGACCGCTACTTTGTCCAAGTGCGGGACTTCCGGAGTGACTTCTGGGTCATCTCTGCCAAGGTAGGTGTTGATGGTTGAGGCACAGATTTCGAAGCATTCTCCCCGAACAAACACCTTTCTGTATTCAGCATCTTCAGGTTCATCGAACTCGCTTGACAGGTTGACAATAAACTCCTTGACCAAAGTTGGGTAGAATGGTCCAATATTTATGACCGTGTTGGTCAGGCCTGCTCTACGGATAAGCTCTACAATCGCATTTATTCCTTGTGCTTCTGTGGAGAGTTCTCTTTCTGGGTAGATCTTCCGTTGATAGACATACTGCCACTTAACGGTATTGTCTACAGAGTGGAAAGAGACATTGTCTGTAGGTGCCTTCGGTACATACTTGGGAAGTTTCTGCCCTCCTAATGTCTTCTTCACCTATGGTAGCACAATCAGGGTGTCTTCTTCTTCAGATTCTTCTTCTTCAGGGACAACGGTTACTGCAGTGGTCAATGACTTCTTTCTTGACTTCTTCGGCTGTTTGGACGCCGAAGCTTCTCCTTTTTCTGTTGCTTTCCTCTTTGGGGTCAATCTCCTCTGAACTTGAGGTTCTTCTTCTTCACCAACCAACCTTCGTGTTGGTAGCTTCCTTCTCTCAGCCCTTTTGGGCACAGTTTCTTCCTTTTCCATGGTTTCAATGTCGACACTTTCTTCGTTGTTGATAGGTTCCTCTAAAGGTTGAGTGACTTCTGGAATGGCTTCAGGATTTTCATCAAACCCTGAATCACTGTTCGGGGCGACATGGGAACTTCCTTCCTTTTGCAAGTCCTCGTTTAGAGGGAATTTCTCTGGTGCGGGTGTCGACTTAGAGAGGCTAGGTTGGTCCTTGGTGCTAGTGCCGTGGACTTCAGGAACAAGGGTTTCTAAACCCTCTACAGGCAGGCTTTCTTCTATGTTTTCTTCTGAGATGATAGCAGATTTATCTCGTGTTGGAGTCGGAGTAGAGAGAGAAGCTTCTTCTTCAATGTTCGCAGAACCGGCTAGAGCGTCGTCCTTCTCAACGACGGGGATTGTGTCTTCCGGTGTGATAGTCTGAGGTGCTGCCGAAGTTTCTCCTACCCCTTTTCCTCCTCGGATCCTCACTCCATGCTTGGTTCTTGTCGATTTGGAGGCTGATAATTTCTCGGCAATGACTTTTGCCCTCATTTTTGCTCGTAGTACTTTTGAAGCAGATGGTATTCGTCCGCTTCGAGTACCAACCATTTAGCTAGGATTTGTTCTTTGAGAGGAGTGAGCAGATTCTTTGCTGAAATTTTGATTTGTGGAACCCTAGCGATTTCAAATGGTGGAGGAGGTGCAGAGTCTTTTCTGCGTGGGAGTTGAATAGAATGATTTCTGATAGGTTGATTGTTAGAGTGTAATCATTCTTAAAATTCAAATAAGACTAACGGGCTTCTGATAAAAAGATTTGGGCCCGGCTTGATTTTGTGGACCCTGTTTGGTCCTGATCAAGAGAGAGAGTAAAATTAGCTAAAAGCTCTCCCTCTTCTTGCTTGACTTCTGGCTATTCTAGACAGCAAAATCTGAGGGTTGACCTCAGACTTTCAAACCTGTTGGCATCTAACGCCTTTGTAAAGATGTCTGCGACTTGTTTCTCGGTGGGTAGGTATTCGAGCTTTATTTTCTTGTCTTCTACAAGCTCTCGAATAAAGTGGTGCCTGATGTCAATATGCTTTGTCTTGCTATGTTGCACTGGGTTCTTCGAGACTCAAACATACTCCCGATCAGCAGTCGAGAGTAAGTGTGAAACAGTGTTCAACAAAAATTACAAAATAAAGATGTTCAGTTGTTCGGTAATCAGAAAGTTCATAAAATCAAACAGAGCTGCTGCTGGAACTAGCAGTCTCTTCTTCAGTCGCTTCAGTGGAGGCATCTTGAGTAGATTCTTCTGGAACATTTGGTAAAGAGGTGGTGCCATCATCTTCGGAGCCTGGCGGGGACATGGACTTTAGCAGGTTGGCACAATGTGATCGACGCTGGGAGAGATGCTTCAGTGCTGTCTTCAGATTGACGATGTCCTTGTCAAGCACGACTGAGCGTCAATGGAGGCATCTTGAGGAGTGTCTTCAGTAGCATTTGGTGGAGAGGAGGAATCATCATCTTCAGAGCCTGGAGGAGACATTGATTTCAGCAGGTTGGCACAGTGAGATCTTCGCTGGGAGAGATGTTTCAGAGCTGTCTTTAAATTGACGATGTTCTTGTCTAGTACATCTATCTCTCTTTCAAGCATGATTGCATCCCTGCTGGTGGTCTTGGTTGGAGGGGCGGCACTTGTGGCTCGACTGGTCGTTGCCTTGGCTTTTGGCCTGACAAGATCAGGAGCATGCTTGCCCTTAAACAGCTTGTGGCTCACCACAATCAGTCCTCTGCGTTTGCCAACCTTATCTGTTGTCTTCAACACTCTGGGGTGTTGATGTACAAGTAGCTCAAAGATAAGGGAGGGAAAAACAATAAGTATTTTTACAGCAAGTGATCTGGTATGTCGGATAAGATGATCAATAACAAATTGCCCAAAATCAAGTGTAGACCCAGTACCTATTTGGAAGATTAGTATCGCTAGCTCTGGTTTGATAGAGGATGCGTGTGTGAAGGGAGCCCAATTTGCTACTATGATGCGAAAGAGAATGGAGTACTTGGATGTGAGGTCTGATGCTGCCACAGTGCCTTTGGTAGGCCACTTTCTGCTTTTGTCTCCGGTAATCTCACGGAGTACCTTGTTCAGGTCAGGTGGAGGCATAGATCGAACACACTTTCTCCCCAGGAAGTCATTGATGATGTCAGAGGAGATGTTGAAGCGGATGCCTCTGACATACACTTTCTTAAAGTTCGGATCATCCGGAGTCCCGAACCCAGTAGGCAAGTTGGCGATGAATTCCTTCACCAAGAGGGGATAGTGGTTACCAATGTTCGTGACGGTCTTCATAAGCTCTGCCTGCTCCAGAAGTTGGACAATGGCTTCTAGTCCTTGTAGTTCTGATGACAGGGTCTTCTCGGGATACGCCGTTCTTTTGAACACGAATTCCCACCGTTTGGCACCGTCCACAGAGTGAAATGACACTTTTTCGTAAGGAACACTTAATGTGTTCTAGACCGTCTTCTGGCATTCTTCCTTCCTTGCTTCCCTTGCAGTAACCTCCTCTTCATCGTCATCAGTTGCTTCATCCACTAATCTCCTTTTGGAGACACTTTTCTTCCCTTTTTCCTTGACTGACATCTTCTTCTTTTTGTTGCTGGGGCCTCTTTCACCTCCTTCCTCTTCTTGGTTTCTTTGAGTTTTCCAACCATCACAGCTAGACTTTCATTTTCTTCTAATACCTTTTTCTTTAGGGATGACAACACCGTGTGTGCTGCCTCAGTAGCATCTTCTGTCGCATCTTCTCTGGCATCCAGAGAAACTTCTTCTGTGTTATTTGTGGCGACACTATTGTCCTTCTCAGCTTCTTCCTCGGCTTCTTTCGAGTCAGCGACTTCTTCTTCTACTACAGCCTCCTTTGTGGCTTCAGGAATGACATCTGTTGCAAATTCTTCCTCTCCTTCTCCTTCAGCAATATGCTCCAACCCATGACTGACCGGGGTCATGTCTTCCTTATCTCCTTCAGGATTTATCAGTTCCTCCACCACACCTTCTTGAGGTGGGTCTTGATTTTCCAGCAGCGACTCCAGCAAGTCAGTATTTCTAGAAGTATCTGTGTTTGAAATAATGGAGGAGTCGATACCTGTGACATTTGTTGAAACTGGAACAGGAACAATCTGCATAGAAGCTTCTCGACTTCCTTGGCCAAGATCAGTCTCCCTTTCTGGACCTGTTAGATCTGTCATGGAGAATGCATCACTTCCGGTTCGAGACCGTTTGGGAACTCGAGAAAAGATTGGCATTGGTGCTTCCTCCGCAGGGGTTTCTTTGGGAGATTCCTTAGCTTTCTGCGCTTTTGGTCGTTTAATTCGGACTCCATGCTTGTTGGTTTTTGCTTTGCTGCTCTTGGAGCTTTTTGCTTCTGCCCTCTTTGGTTCAGATCGTTGACTACCAGTGGCCTTCTTTGGTACTATCGTACTTCGAGTTTTCACCATGTCTGTGTAGGTAGTGAGATTTTTGCTGCAGAGTGTTAGAGGTGAGGGAGATGAGAGCGAACACGAGAAGAGGCAGACTAGGTTTTGATTTTGAAAGCAGGTTGATTCAAATCAAATCTGTTGGAGACCGAGCGTATCTTGTGACCTTTCCTTTCTTTATATGGGCTTTT
Organism: Geranium rotundifolium; assembly: GCA_963920655.1. Lineage (NCBI taxonomy): Eukaryota > Viridiplantae > Streptophyta > Magnoliopsida > Geraniales > Geraniaceae > Geranium > Geranium rotundifolium. Next base: position 34,263,350 of record OY987319.1, read on the forward strand.
GGTATGCTTGGCCCAATGGCATGTGTTGGGATTTTGGACCGGTTCACGAAGAGGCACCAAATAACTCCTCTTAACCGTTTCAACAATTTCTATTGTTCGTCGATGGTGCACAGACCGAGTGACGACCTGAGAAACTAAAATCTGCTCGCATCTAATGCCTTCGTGAAAATGTCAGCAAGTTGCTTCTCTGTATGGATGTGCTCTAGGATGATCTTCTTGTATTCGACCAGCTCTCGAATGAAGTGGTGTCTAATGTCAATGTGTTTGGTCTTACTGCGTTGGACAGGATTTTTGGAGATGTTGATGGCACTGACATTATCACAATATAAAGTCATGGCTTCCTGTCTGACATTATATTCGACTAACATCTGCTTCATCCATAGTAGTTGTGTGCAGCTACTCCCAGCAGCAATATACTCCAATTCGGTAGTGGAAAGAGCAATGCAGTTTTGCTTTTTACTAAACCATGATATTAGGTTGTTGCCAAGGAAGAAGCATCCTCCATATGTGCATTTCCTATCTGCTGTGTTTCCAGCCCAATCGGCATCACAAAACCCCACCAGGGTAGAGGATGTGTCGAATGAGTATAATAAACCCAAATATGTAGTCCCAGAGATATATCTTATAATTCTTTTACCTTGGGAGAGATGACTAACCTTGGGATTAGCTTGATATCGTGCGCATACTCCTACAGAGTAGGCAATATCTGGTCGACTCGCAGTAAGGTAGAGAAGACTACCGATAATGCTTCTGTATAGGTGTTGGTCGACGGCTTCTCCTGGATCATCTTTAGTTAGCTTGATATGTGTAGCTGCAGGTGTCCTTTTATGCGAGGCTTTCTCTAGCCCAAACTTCTTGACAATATTCTTCGCATATTTGCTCTGAGATATGAAGATGCTATCTTTTAGCTGTTTGATTTGGAAGCCTAGGAAATAGGTAAGCTCTCCCACCATGCTCATCTCGAATTCTGATTGCATCTCTTATATAAATTGCTCTACCATCCTTTTTGACATCCCTCCAAAGACAATGTCATCGACATATATTTGGGCTATCATTAAATTCCCGTCCTCATTCTTCACAAAAAGAGTCTTGTCGACTCCTCCTCTAGTATAGCCGCTTAGGATCAAGAATTTTGTGAGCCTTTCATACCAAGCCCTTGGTGCTTGTTTCAACCCATAGAGAGAGAGCCTTCTTGAGTTTATACACATGATCAGGGGAGTGAGGATCAATAAACCCTTTAGGCTGCGATACATACACTTCTTCGTTGAGATCTCCATTCAGGAAAGCACTTTTGACATCCATCTGGTAAAGCTTAATCTGTAGATGGCATGATATCCCTAGTAGGAGACGGATTGCTTCAAGTCTTGCTACAGGAGCATAGGTCTCATCAAAGTCTACTCCCTCAATTTGAGTGTACCCTTGTGCTACTAACCTCGCCTTATTGCGAGTGATATTTCCAAGCTCATCGGACTTATTTTTAAAGATCCATTTTGTGCCAATGATATTTCCTTCACTTGGTTTGGGCACCAATTCCCACACCTGGTTCTTCTCAAATTGTATCAGCTCCTTTTGCATAGCATTGACCCAATACTCATCATTGATTGCTTCATCGATATTTTTGGGTTCAGTTTTTGAAACGAAGCATATATTACCTATTACCTCGTTGTAGTCTTCAAGAGTTTTTGACCGAGTCCGTATGCCTTCATTTAGGTCTCCAATTACTCTAGAGATAGGATGGTTAGCCTGGATTCTTCGCGAGGGATTCTTATTGTTGGTTTCAGGAACTGTCTCCTTGTTATCGACATCCGGACTGGCATTATTGTTCTCTGATTTGCTGCTAGCATCTTCTCTGACACCCGTAGTAGTATCCTTCCTACCATTGTTGGGAGGATAGACTCCGTCTTCATCTGTCACATCTTCTGAGGCATCTTTACAGTCATCATCAACAACAACATTGATTGATTCCATCATGGTCTTGGTTCGTTTGTTTTAGACCCGGTACGCACGACTATTCCTTGAGTAACCAAGGAAGATGCCTTCATCACTCTTTGGATCAAGCTTTCGACGAGGCTCTCTATCAGCCAGAATATAACAAGTGGATCCTGATGTACTTAACATTGGGCTTTCTCCCCCTCCATATTTCATAATGAGTTACTGACATACCTGGTCGGAGAGTGACTCGATTGTGGATATGGCAAGCAGTGTTAAATGCTTCTGCCCAAAAGTGAGTTGGTATGTCTTTTGCCAACATCATAACTCTAGCCATCTCTTGTAGAGTCCTGTTTTTGCGCTCAACAATGCCATTTTGTTGGGGAGTGATTGGTGCTGAGAACTCATGAGCTATCCCTTCTGAGTTGCAGAATTTTGCAAACTTGCTGTTTTCGAACTCTCGACCATGATCACTGCGTAGGCGAATTATTTTGCCAATTCTCTCCCCTTTTTCTCGTTGGACCTGGATGCACAAATTCTTGAAGATCGAGAAGGTATCTGATTTATCACGAGGGAAGTCAACCCATGTGTATCATGAGTAATCATCCACACATACAAAGACATAGCGTTTTCCTCCAAGACTTTCAACTTGCATTGACCCCATAAGGTCAACATGTATCAGCTCAAGTACTCGGGAGGTGGTGATATACTGTAGCTTCTTGTGACATCTTGGTTTGCTTACCAATCTGACATTCTTCGCAGATCTGTCCTTCTACTATTTTCAGGTTTAGAATTCCTGTAATGGCCTGCTCGGAGATTGCCTTCTGCATACTTCTAAGATTTAGATGTCCAAGTTTTCTGTGCCACAGTTTGGTTTCTTCTGCTTTGGAGACAAGGCACTTTTCCGCTTCGATATGTGATTCGGGTGACCAGATGTAACAATTATCCGTTGAGCGAACTCTTTTTAGAATAGTGACTTGATCGAAGTCTTTAACTATACAGGCTTCTTTAGTGAATTTCACTTTTGAACCCAGATCACAGATCTGGCTGATGCTAATCAGGTTTGCCTTAAGTCCTTCTACAAGTAATGCTTCAGTTAGGCAAGTGGCTCCTGGATGCTTGAGTACTCCTTTTCCAATGATTCGAGCTCGAATCCCATCTCCATAAGTAACATAGCAGTTTGTATATAATTTGAGATTGGAAAGAAACTCTGGAGTACCTGTCATGTGTCGAGAACATCCACTATCGAGATATCAGTCTTTGTTTGTTGAAGCACTCAAGGATGTATATGCAACATTAGCTCGATAGACTAGGTTCTTAGGTCTCCATTCAAGGCGGGATGTTTTCTGAGGAGTTGAGAGATGCTTTTGATGTCTCTTTTGTGGTAGCTGAGCTTGCTTCCTCCCAAGAAGTTGAAAACAAAAAGGTCTAATGTGACCACGTTGACCACAGTAGTGACATATCCACTGATATTGATAAGCTGGTTTTTTTGTAGTATTGTTGTGTGCGTGGAGGATGTCTTTTGATCGTTGCATGACAGGAACATGTTGTAGACGATGACATGACAGTTGTTGTAGGTTGTCCAGTAGGATGTGTAGGGGCATCTATTGGTTTCTTGTCAACCATGGCTTGTTGTGGGACAAACTTCGTCACTGCTGTCGAGGGGATATCGTGTGTGTACCCTAGTCCCGTTGTATCCTTGGACTGCTTTCCTACTGATAGGATTTTGTCAAGGCTTTCTGTGCTAGGATTCATCATCTTTACCGACTTAGTCATAAGACTAATCTCTCCCTTAAGTCTGGTGATTTCGCGTTTTAGCTCCACGATTGTCTCTAGAAATCTAGATTTGTCGTTGGTAAGACTGATGATCTGCTCTCCTTATTGATCAAGGATCAGTGTTTCCTTGACCCATATGGTATGCAAGCTTTTGTATGCCTCGACTAGTTGCTCTTTAGTCCAATTCTCATTCGGAGTTGTATGGAGGTGATCATTATTGATATTGGCAGAGTTATCAAGGTTACATGTAGGAATAGTAGTAGTGAATGCAACAAAGTTGCTTACCTCTTCAGATCCACTATCTTCATTGTCATCATCTGATATGGTGGCATTATATCCTCGTTTTTGTTGTTTGAGGAAATTTGGACACTCTCTGCGAAGATGGCCGAATCCTTCACATTCGTGGCATTGAAGTCCTTTGTTCTTGTTGTTTTCTTCTCCACTCTTGTTTGGTCTGTCAAGACTTCCTCCTGTTTGAGCTCTTTGTGGAGCTTTGTTTCTGGCATTTGTTGTGACATTCCGTCCACCCATTCGACTGAATCTTCTCATGACTTTGTTGTAATTTTTTGTGAGAAGGGCCATTGTTGCGTCGATGTCTTCTTCGGAATCAGAATCCTCAGGTTCTGGTTGCTTGTGTGTTGAGCTTTTGAAAGCAACTCTTTTATTCCTTTTGTCGATGTTGGGCAGAGATAACTCATAAGTCATTAGAGACCCCATTAGCTCATCGAATTTTAAGATCTTGAGGTCATGAACTTCCTCAATTGCAGTGATCTTCATCTTAAATCTAGGGCTAAGAGCACGCAAGGTTTTTCTAACCAATTTTTCATCAGACATTGGTTCTCCTAGAGAATAGGATTCATTGGCTAGATCACGAATACGAACATTGAATTCTGCGATTGATTCGTCTTCTTTCATAACAAGGGCTTCGAAGTTGGTTGTTAAGTATTGCAGTTTTTGTTCTCGAACCTTGGTTGTTCCTTCATATGCAACTGCAAGGATGTCCCATGCGGATTCTGAAGTTGTGCACGTGTTGTTTAGTCTGAATACGTTCTTGTCAACGCCGTTGAAGATAGAATTCAGAGCTCGAGATTTTCCCAGTGATTCCTCGTCTTCATTATCAGTCCAATCTTTTTCTGGTTTTGGACCGATAGGGTTACCATTGTTGTCACTGAGTTGTGGGGCATTCCAACCATTAATCACATCCTTCCATGTTTTGTTGTTAAGTGACTTCATGAAGGCACACATCCGAGCCTTCCAGTAGCCGTAGTTACTTCCATCTTGAACAGTTGGTCGATTTATGGATCCTCCTTCTCTGGTATTGTCCATCTTTGATCAAAAGTATTTGTTTAGGAACTCACCTAAAGCTATAGGTGCCCCCTCTGATATCAATTGAAATTTTGATTAGCTAGTCGTGCAAGATGTCACACACAATGTTACGTATGAAGCTGTAACACTGCGTATGACTTCTTGTGTAGATAACGTAGGACAGAAAATATAAAGCTGTAAAAAATGACACAGCAGATTGTTTACCTAGTTCGGTGCAACGTCACCTACGTCTGGGGGCTCTCAGCCTAGTGGAAAGATTTCACTTATCAGTAATTTGTCAGAACATACAAGTACCTGTGATCTACCCTAGATCTATACTTTATGCTACGTCTTACAGTGCAATCTATCTCAGGGTCTCCCCCTGAATCCAAGACTCTGTCTTGATTCCACTCTTCGAGCAATCGCCTTGCTCTGTCGATTCAAGTCTTCAATGAACTTGGTGGTTGTGTGCAGTCTTCACTCACGCGATCAGTAAACCCTTAATCACCTAACTCTCAATAGTTATGTGATACACAATATCCTCAGCAGAATCTGCATCCTCTCAGCCCGCAAGCCTTCACGTCTAAGAGCTTTGCAAATTGTTGCTAGGAAACAAATAAAGAACAACACGATTGCTAAGGGGGTAGCCTAAGCTTTTATAGCAATCGAGGATGAGTACTAACCCTAATGGGTTTCCTCTTAATCACTGTCTTTCTTCATTTCCAGATTGTAAGTCGTTTCTGGAATTTCCTAATCGTCTTCGTAAATTCTGCAGAAACTGCACTTTCCTGATTTCTTTCGATCAGGATGTTTGCCGAGACGCCGTCAACAATATTACACAAGATGTCGCAGAAGATGCTTCGACATTCTTTGTAACATGTTCTTCAGTTCCTTTAAAAATCAGCCAATCTCTAAAACCGTCGTAACTACACCCCTTAAAACCATTAATTGCACTTAAGCCCCATTCTTAATTAAAACCAAGAATGGGATTCAAGCAAACTTGGCTAAAACCTAATTAAAACCCATTTAATTGAGTTCTAATTATATGGTTTAGCTAAATCGGTCTAATCTCTCTAACTTGATTTCTTCAACCGTCTGGTTAATGAACCTAGGCCAGAGATCAACCGAATCGTTTTCAATTTGACTAAATTGAAAAGAGGATTCTCTCAACTACCATCCAAACTTGTTTTGTCACATATTATACTTAAAGTGTGTGACCCTCTAGGCTCACGACCCGTTGGCAGACTGATCAAATTACTATTTTTCCCTTTCCATCATAAGTGGCCTATAGCAAGATATTATGATTACCCAACGTTCGTAATTATCGATTATTCGACTTAACTTATTGTCGTACATGTAACTGTCCTTTTCTCAAACCGATATCCAGATTGATCAATAGGCATAGAACCGTCATCCTAATTTATCAATCACTATTTGTTGATATCTGAGATGACTGAAAACCGATACTAAGGTATCACTTGCATGGCCATGCTATTCCTTCAGTCATACTCATTAAGTGGTCTAAACAGATATCTTTCTCATACCGCAGTATGAGTGATAAATCCCGCAGACGTCTTTCGAGTTCACTAATGTAATTGATAACCAAACAAATCACAGCTGTTATGGATACCCTTTTACAGGTAACGTTAGACTAGGTCAAACTTAGAGATTCATTACACAGTGCACACGAAGACTCCTTGGTCTTAGGATATAGTAACAAGCTACGATCTGCGAGTATCTTATGACAGCATCTATGTTGCATACTCACAATCAGGTTGTCCGATATCATCGACCTGATGATATCTATGATATAACTCCGGAATATACTTTGCCACGATCAGTAGAGCGTGATCACAATGAGTTGGTCTCATACTGTTTGCTTCTTAAAGAAGCTTAGCTGATCAAGGACTCATGAAATGTAATTCTTTCTAATCTACGGTTCTTCTATTAGTGGTTACACACATAATGACATAAATCAAATTAGATTCGATATATTACTACACCACATTAGTAATATATGCCGATTTATTTCTTCGAAAAGATGATAAAACATTACATCTGTAGATCACTTTTATATCGGACTGGGGTATAACTCTAACAAAGAAAACTGGCATAAGTTTTGAGAAAGCTGATGCTAACAAGGGTGAAGCCCTTAAGCAAGGTTGAAGAAGATTGAGAGACATCCATTGTTGAAAAGACCAAGGCTAATTTTAAACGCGTGGATGTCTTCTGGTTTCTTCAGATAAGGTGGTCATAAGCAAAAGGACTATATCAGACAACAAGATGAGTTGAGGGAGAATGTGGAGGATCCACACTTCTCAAGAACTTATGTTACAAGCTTGTCTACTTCTGAATCATGAGTATGGAATACTGCATGACACATTCAATGTGTAGAATTTCAAAAGTAGAAGAAAATTGATCGAGGGAGAGATGATTCTACAAGTAAGCAATCCCAATTGGAGTTGTTGTACTAATCATCGAGTTGACTATGCCCAAAGGGCTTAGTCGTGGCATATGATACTTGTCTACATGTACCTGGTTTTATCAGGAACATAATTTCGGTTCTTGTTAAACAAGATGATATCCTTCTGTTTATTAATGACATTTCTAATATCGACCGAAATGACATTTATTGTGCAAGTACTCCAAAAAGTTAGTAGTCACTATGTGTAAGACGTAATTGATACTAATGAAAGATCAATCTGTAACATAAATGGGAAACGGTTGAACCAGATAGTTCGAACCAGATTCTAATCTGGCATCGTTGTTTAGACCACAGAAATAAGAAGCACACATCAACACTTTATGAGTGTGGACCTTTAAGTCCAATTGAATTCAAGTCAATTTGATGATGCGAAGCTTGTTTAAAGGATATATAAGAAGCGCATATCAACACTTTATGAGTGTGGACTTATAGGTCCAATTGAATTCAATTCAATTTGATGAACGCTCGTCACAAGTAAAGGTGAAGAGCAAGTGACCTGTAGGGTCTGATACATTCTGGTGTGTTGGGATCCCTAAGTTCACAAGGCCAGAATAGTCCACTTGGAAATAAGTGTTAAAAGCATTTGGGTTAAATCTCAATGGCTAAATACCTAGCCAAGTCGAAATCAATCATCTTGGAGATTCTGAGATCCTGTCATGATAGACTCTGCTTAGAACACCATTTTAATGGCGTGTCTGAACGCAGCAATCGAACCCAAGAAGATGCGGTTCGTTCCATGAAGAACCTAGTGATTCACACAATCTTATTTGGATTTTGTGCTCTAGGGTCAGCTATATTTAGGATGAATAAGGCTCCAATGAAGACAAGGAATTGTATACCATTTGACACTCATCTAGGTTCTCCGACCCGTGAGTGGGTGCGCTTACACGTAGCATTCATGGGGATGAAGGTTAGATGAGATGGTTAGTTTTATTTGAATGCACGCGCCTTCACATAGTAGCCAAATAAGAACTGAACCATTGTCCAATTTGTTATGGGAACTGAAATTCCGAATCGTAGCCGAGTCAAGAAGTCGAACACAAAGTCGTAACTTGTGTATCGACTACTTCCCTGAATTGCAGGCTGTGGTAAATAACAAACAAGCAATGATAATGACATCAGAGATGATTATCCAGTTCGGTGACTCCGCACCTACGTCTGGGGGCACTTTGCCAGTGGAAAGGTTTTCACTATAAGGTAGTCAATAGTACAACTTCAAGCACCAACTAGCTATCACACAAGCTATTGTCCTAAGCTAATATAGATCTCACCGTGAACAACCTCGATCAAGGGCCTCTCCCCCTATCTTTAAGATCCTCTCAATTCCACCCTTGGAGTAAACGCCTATGCTCGGTGTCGTAGTCTTCTTTGAAGGATTTGTGAATCTTCAATCACAAACAAAAACCCTAACCGATCAAGCACTTAGTCTTCTCGACTTAATGTTTGATCGGAGCAAAGCCATTCTAGCAAATATAAACAGCCTCTCAACATGCCAATGGTGCACGGTTAAGAGCTCTGAGAAATCTTGCAGTTTTTAGAACAAGAACGGATGACTGCTAATGGGAAGCCCAAGGATTTTTATAGCAGCTCACATTCCTAATCCTTCCCTGATTAGGAATAGGAAGTTTCAGACTTCCTAAATAAATTAGGCAAGTCGTTGCCGCCTTTAATGCCACCTGGAAGTCGTCTTCCTTTATTCCGGCTTCCTGAATAAATCAGGCAAGTAGAGTTGCCGCCTATTGCTGACGTGTTACTGACAGCTGGAAGTCGCCTGGCTTTGTCGGCGTCATTCTCTTGCGCTCCAAGTCTTCGTGGCGTCTTTCTTCTTTCGCTCAAAGCTTCGTCGAAATAGGAAAGCTTCAGATCTTTCCTAATCTGGATCGTAACTAGTCGCTCCATATGTCATGTAACTTGTTGTACTGAATTCTTACATTTGCGCTAAAAAATTATGCCAACATTTAAACTTAGCAACAATCCCCCCCTTTGGCAATTTTTTAGGCAAACACATTTTTAAGCACATCATCACCTTGTGGCAGTTACGCACATCAAGTCATCTTGTGGCAGTTACGCACAGCAAGTGATGTTAAAACACATTTCAGGCACATCGTCACCTTGAGGCAGTTACGCACACAGCAAGTATGTGACTTCTGATGCGACTTCTGGTTTATCTTTCAGGAGCGGATTCTGGCGTATTTCTGGCGAACTGAGCGGCTTCTGGCGTACTTCTGGCGTAACTTCTGGCGTAACCTATCTATCTCCCCCTGTTTGTCTAACAATATTGCCAAAGGCAATCATATAATGAAATTCGACTAACAGCAAGGTATAAACCAGCTCACACCATGAGCAAAATAAACCAGCTCAAACATGAGCAAAATATCCAGCTCAAACATGAACAAATAAAACAAGTGTCATAGTGTGCAGAAAATTAACTCGAAAATACCCCGAGAATTTAAGAGTGTGTTTGGAACAAGTTTTCAGAGTAAATTAGAGAAATACTTAAAATGAATTGGAGTCATCAACATCATCTTCATCAGCAGGTGCAGAGCGGAGGTCATTGAGAAGAGCTTCACAGGCAGCTTTGCGGGTTGTCAAAACAGCAATTGACTTCTCTAGGTCATTGATCATCTCCACCATCTCTTCCTCCATCCTAGTGCCAAGTGGTCCTGAAGGTCGGGAGCTGGAACCAGCTTCTGATGCTTTGGCCATAGGAGGTGCGAGATCCCTCATATGCTTGCCTTCGAAGTTTTTGAGGCTGATAGCGAGGGGCAGTGGCTTCTTACCCGGAACATCCGTCTCTCGGACAATGTGAGGACATTGTTGGAGAAGAAGACCGGTGATCAATGAAGGAAACCCGATAGGACGCTTGACAGCACATGATTTGGCATGTTTGACTAGATGTTCAATGACATATGAGCCAAAATCAAGAGAAGACTGCGTACCTATTTGGTATATGAGTTTAGCCAATTCGGTTTTGATGCTCGACCCGTGAGTGGAAGGCGCCCAATTTGCCAAGCCAATGCGGTACATAATTGAGTATTTGGCAGTAAGCTTAGCAGCCGCAATGGTGTCCTTGAAGGGCCAGACCTTCTTCCGTCCTCCAGTGATCTCAACCGCCACTTTGTTCAAGTGCGGGACTTCTGGAGTGACTTCTGGGTCCTCTCTGCCTAGATAAGCATTGATAGTTGTGGCAGATATTTCGAAGCATTCCCCCCGAACAAATACTTTCCTGTACTCTGCATCTTTCGGGTCATCAAACTCACTTGAGAGGTTGACAATAAACTCTTTGACTAACGCTGGGTAGAATGGCCCAATGTTTATGACCGTATTGGTCAGGCCTGCTCATCGGAGAAGTTCCACAATTGTGTTTATCCCCTGAGCTTCACTGGAGAGCTCTCTTTCTAGATAGATATTGCGCTGGTATACATACTGCCATTTAACCGCATTGTCTACAGAGTGGAATGAGACATTATCCGTAGGAGCTTTAGGAACATTTTTGGAGAGTTTCTACCCTCCCATTGCCTTTTTGACCCGTGGTAGTATAATACGGGTGTCTTCTTCTTCAGATTCCTCTTCTTCTGGAGCAGAGGTTGCTACAGAAGTTAGTGACTTCCTTCTAGACTTCTTTGGTTGTTTAGAAGCCGATGCTCCTCCTTTCTCTGTTGTTTTTCTTTTTGGGGTTAATCTCCTTGGTAATTAGGGTACTTCTTCTTCATCGACCAACCTTCTTGTTGGTAGCTTCCTTCTCTCAAGCCTTTTAGGCACAGCTTCTTCTTCCATGGTCTCTGCTGTATCTCCTTCTTCTATACTGACAATATTCTCTACAGGTTGAGCAACTTCTGGGATGACTTCAGTATCTTCATTTATCCTTGGATCACTGTCCTGGGCTACAGGTGGGCTGTCGGCTTTCCACAAGGCTTCTGTTGGTAGGGACTTCTCTGGCGCAGGTGCAGATTTTTGGGGGCTAGATTTATCTCCACAGACGGCATCATGGATCTCAGAGGCGAGAGTTCCTTGAGCCTCTTCAGACACCTCTTTTTCTACGGTGTTTACTACAGAAGGGGTAGTAGAAGTACCTTGTGGGGGCTTCTACGAAGTGTGAGAGCCTTCCTCTTCTAGGTTGGCAGATTTGTCCTTCTCTACAGTGGAGTTAATCGCCTCCATTGGTCCATCCTGAGGTTTCGCCGATCCTTCCCCAGGGAGATTTCTTCCACGAATCTTCCCTCCATATTTGTTTGTTGTTGATTTAGAGGCCGGCAACTTCTTGGCAATCACCTTTGCCCTCATTTTTGCTCGTAGCGTCTTGGAGGTAGATGGTATGCATCCACTTCGGGTACCAACCATTTGACAGAAAACTTGATCGGATTTGATTTTGAGAGGTAGAACAACTGCTTATTGTTTGCAGATTTGTTTTAGCCTTTTCGAGGTGCATTAGCGGTTTTGGGAAGATGGAGGGGATGTGCAGGCTTTTTCTGCGGAAGTTGAAGGGGGTTGAGAGCCGATTGGTTTGTCGTCAGTTTTTCAATCATTCCCCTTCTTGAATTTTAAAAAAAAAATCAACTGGGCTTTAGTTAATGAGATTTGGGCCCGGCTAGATTTTGTGGACCCTGGTTGGTCCTGTTAGAGAGAGAGAGTAAAAATCCACTTAAAAGCTCCCTCTCTTCTGTCTTGACTTCTGGTTACTCCAGACAGCAAAGTCCAAGGGATGACCTTAGACTTTCAAATCTGTTAGCATCTGATGCTTTTCTAAAGATGTCAGCGACTTGTTTCTCAGTGGGTAGGTACTCGAGCTTTATCTTCTTGTCTTCTACAAGCTCTCGAATAAAGTGGTGCCTGATATCAATATGCTTTGTTTTGCTGTGTTGCACTGGGTTTTTCGAGATATTTATAGCACTGATGTTGTCATAGAACAAAGTCATGACTTCTTGCTTGACTCCATACTCTGCCTACATTTGTTTCATCCAAAGAAGCTGAGTACAGCTACTTCCGGTTGCAATATATTCGGACTCAGCAGTAGACAAAGCAATACAATTTTGCTCTTTCCTGAACCATGATACAAGATTGTTCCCCAGGTAGAAACAACCTCTAGAGGTACTTCTTCGATCTGGTGTGCTTCCCCCCTAGTCAGCATCACAATATCCAACAAGAGTAGGAGAGGTATCAAAGGAATATAGTAAACCCAATTAAGAGGTTCCCGAGATGTACCTTATGATCCTCTTGGCGTGAGCTAAGTGACTGACTTTTGGTTTGGCTTGATATCGAGCACAGACTCCCACGGAGTAAGCGATGTCGGGTCGACTTGGTGTTAGATAGAGAAGACTTCCTATTGTGCTTTGATAAAGGCTTTGATCAACTGATTCTCCCATCTCGTCCTTTGTGCATTTGACATGTGTGGCAATAAGAGTTCTCTTGTGTGAGGCCTTTTCTAAACCGAACTTCTTGACAATGTTCTTTGCATATTTGCTTTGGGAGATAAATATTCCATCTGAAATCTGTTTGATCTGGAAGCCTAGGAAGTATGTGAGCTCACCGAACATACTAATCTCAAATTCAGACTGCATATGTTGGACGAAACGTTCCACCATCTTGTCTGACTTTCCTCCAAATACAATGTCGTCGACATATATTTGAGCGATCATGATGTCCCTTCCTTCCTTCTTTACAAAGAGAGTTTTGTTTACTCCCCCTCGAATATAGCCATTCTGAACTAGGAATTGAGTAAGACGTTCATACCATGCTCGTGGAGCTTGTTTGAGACTGTAGAGGGCTTTCTTTAGTTTGTAGACATGATGAGGAGAGTCATGGTCTTTGAATCCCTTTGGTTGAGCCACATAGACTTCTTCGTTGAGATTTCCATTAAGGAAGGCACTCTTTACATCCATTTGATAGAGTTTGAAACACATATGACATGCTATGCCGAGAAGAAGTCGTATGGCTTCCAGTCTGGCTACTGGAGCAAAAGTTTCTTCGAAGTCGACTCCTTCTACTTGTGTGTACCCCTGAGCCACCGGTCTTGCTTTGTTTCGAGTGATTTTTCCTTGCTCGTCAGACTTGTTTTTGAATATCCACTTTGTCCCGATGACATTGACATTGTCTGGCTTGGGTACGAATTCCCAGACTTCATTCCTTGCAAATCGAACCAATTCTTCTTGTATGGCGCAGACCCAGTACTCATCATTGATGGCTTCTTGTATATTCTTTGGCTCAATTTTGGAAATAAAGAAAATGTTACATATCATCTCTTTGTAGTCGAGAGATGCCTTTTGTCGAGTTCATACTCCCTCATTTATGTCTCCTATCACATCCTGGGGTGGATGATTCTTCTGAATTCTTCTTGACGGAGCTCTCTATACTATAGGAGATGCCACTTTGTCTGGGATGATTGGGCTTTCGTCTTCAGATTCTTTGCTACGTTCTTCGCCTCTGACTTCCGGTCTAACTTCTCCTCTGACTTCTGGTCTGACTTCTCCTGAGAGATTTAGGACTTCTTCGTCCTCGTCACTAGGTTGCTCGTTACTGTCATCGATCACGACATTGATGGATTCCATGATAGTCTGGGTGCGTTTGTTGAATACACGAAAAGCCCGACTATTTCTGGAGTATCCAAGGAAAATGCTTTCGTCGCTTTTAGGATCAAGTTTGCGTCGAGGTTCCCTATCTGCAAGTATGTAGCAGATCGATCCAAAGACATGAAAATATTTGACATTAGGCTTCCTCCCCCTCCATATTTCATAAAGAGTGAGCGAAGTTCCAGGGCGGAGGGTTACTCTATTATGAATATGGCAAGCCGTATTCAAAGCTTCAGCCCAAAAGTGCTACGGGATGTCTTTGGCTAACATCATGACTCTTGCCATTTCTTGAAGAGTGCGATTTTTTCTTTCAACGATCACGTTTTGCTGGGGAGTGATGGGAGCAGAAAATTCGTGTGCAATTCCTTCAGCATCACAAAAATTTGCGAAGATGATGTTCTCAAACTCCTTTCCATGATCACTTCAAAGTCGGACAACTTTTCCAATGGCTTTTCCTTTTTCTCGTTGAACTCTCCGACATAGGGCTTCAAAGACTGAGAAGGTGTCTGACTTTTCTCTAATAAAGTCTACCCAGGTGTACCTTGAAAAGTCGTCTACACAGACAAATATGTACTTCTTCCCTCCTAGACTTTTGACTTGCATAGATCCCATAAGGTCAACATGAAGAAGTTCTAGAACACGAGAAGTAGTAAGATGTTGTACCTTCTTGTGTGACGTCTTGACTTGTTTCCCAATCTGGCATTCTCTACTGATCATGGCAAGAACCTGCCGGAGTTAGATCATAGATATCATCAGGGGTATGATATTGGACGACCCGATGGTGAGTATGCAGCATAGATGCTGTCATGAGCATACTCACATATTGTAACTTATCATTATATCCTTAGACCGATGAGTCTTTGTGATCACTATGTGAGTAATAGCTAAGTTTGACCTAGTCTAACGTTACTTGTAAAAAGGTAGGCATAAAGGCTTTGATTGGTTTAGTTATAAATTACATGAGTGAACTCGAAAGACGGCTAAGGGATTTATCCCTCATACTCAAGTATGGGAAGATATCCGTTTTTTCCACTTGATGGGTATGACTGAAGGAAATGCATGGCCATGCGGGAGATACTTAGTATCAGTTTCAGTCATCTCAGATATCAAGAAACATTGATTGATAAATAAAGATGACCGATCTATACCTTTTGATCAATCTAGATATCAGAGGATAAAAGGATAGTGACATATACGATATGAGGATTAATCGAATCATCGATAATCACAGATGTTGGGTAATCATAATGTCTTGCTAGAGGCCACTTATGATGGAAAGGGCAAAACAGTAATTTTGCCAGTCTGTCAACGGGTCGTGAACCTAGAGGGTCACACACTTTAAGCAAGATATATAGCAATAGAGACCTAGATGGAAGATTGGAAGAATTAGCCTTTCGATTTAGTTTAATTGAAAGAGAACCGGTTGATTTCCGGCCTAGGTTTATAACCAGACGATTGAGGGAATTAGATTAAAGGCATTGGATCGGTCTAGCTAAACCGTTTAATTAGAACACAATTTAAATGGTTTTAATTAAACTTTAGCTAAGTGGGCTTTAAGCCCATTCTTAATATTAATTATATTTATAATTATATTAAGATAATTATGAGAATTTTTGGGATTTAATTTTGAGAAAATCAAATATAATTTTTTTTATTAGATTTTTATATTTGTATCCCTAATTCTCCTCTATTTTTCGATCTCTCTTCCCAATTGTAGCCGTCCCACTCCCTCTTTTCCATAGTTAGGGTTTTTGCTTCTTCTTCTCTCAATACTAGCATAGTTGGGTGAAGAAATCTTAGAGCATTAAGGTATCTTGCTTGTGTGGACACGATAGAGAGCACAATCTTTTGGTATTGCTTCGTCAGATTCGAAATCCTCAAAGATGGAACAAATCGGGACAAATCGGAAAATCTGTCCAGCACTGACGAGTAAGATGTTTTGCTTCAGACGATGGTCTTGCAGTCCGAGCTGGGTTTTGTGCAAAACATGAAAATTATAGAGAACTGGTTGAAATTTACTCTCCAATAAGAACCGAGACATTTGGAGATCTGTAGTTCAAGTTATGGCTTTTAGAATTTACGTTTTTCTGCAGGTAGATTCAATAAAGCTTCTTTGTGTTGATTTGATTCGGTTTATAAAGGTAAAATTCTATAATTTTTCAGATTTATTCTTGCTAAATTAATTCATATGATGATCGGTTTTAGTTTTGTATTCAGGATTCCATGGTTACTTTCGCTTCCGCATGAAATTAATTGTTTTTTGTAACCCATGAAAACTCTTCAAAATGAAGGATTCTGACCCTCCACGGCTTCGAGGTTCATGGCTTCGGGGTTCTTTGTACCCGAAGCCATGAAGGATCACAATTGATGTTTTTTATTTTAGTTTGAAGGCAATGTTGTTCTCGAAGCCATGTAAGGTCACAATTGATGTTTTGGGGATCAATTGATGTTTTTAATTTGAGTTTGAGACGATGTTGTTCTTAAATTTGAATATTTGAAAATTGGAT
This sequence comes from Geranium rotundifolium, assembly GCA_963920655.1. Lineage (NCBI taxonomy): Eukaryota > Viridiplantae > Streptophyta > Magnoliopsida > Geraniales > Geraniaceae > Geranium > Geranium rotundifolium. The sequence continues at coordinate 34,279,918 of OY987319.1, forward strand.
GGCCTTGAGATCACAATGGAGGTCGACGGCAATAAATGTGGTGTTCAACTAGAAAGTTATTGGATAAAGGCTTAACGACACTTTATTACACCTAATTATAGCAAGATGACCCTTTCATATCTTAATTATTTTTCTCACCTTTTTAGTACCCTGATAATTATTTTGTGACAACCCACCTCTAAAATATCTAAAATACCTAAACTACCATTGGTTTAAAAAACCATAAGTTGAATTGGTTCAATTTTTTTTATCTTTAGTTCAATTTGGTTTATATTTAAGATGTAATTACAATCATGCCCTCGAATCTAGAATTAAATTTGAGTTATTTCAAATCTGATTTGATAAATCAAATTGGACCAATTCTATTTTGATTTCTTAAACCATGAGTATTTTAGTCATTTTAGCATAGGTTATCACAAAAAAATTGTCAAGGTTCTAAAAAAGAAAAAAAAAGTTAGGGTATAAAAGTGTCATTTCGCTATAGTTAGGTGTAACAAACTGTCATTATTCCTTGGATAAATTGAAAATCTAGTGCTTATAGTTAGGGTATTTTCATTTATTTCATGGATTATACTTTAGGTCATTTTAAATTTAGTGTTTGATTGAATATTGAAATAAAAAAAATAGTCTCTTTAATATTTTATTCTAGAGGCCAGAAATTGATTGTTTATTTATGATTTCGTGAGACAGAGGGAATAGAGATATTTTAAATTAAAATTAATGAAGTCATAACACTCATGAGTAATTGTAATTATTTGCAAAGAAAATATATACATTGTATCTTATTGTGAGGGTAAGATTTACATCCATACCATATGTTTATATAATTTAAAATAGTGACGGCAAACTTTTAAAAGTCAAATGTTACTAACTTTTAATAACGATAGACATTAATAAGTATAGTCGACTTGATAAAATTGGAGGTCAAACAATTTTCACGCTTGAGATCAACAAAGGTGACTAAAGGTGGCGAACCTCTTTTGTCCTTATTAACGACATAGCACTCTAAAGGTCATTGTCTTTACTGAGAACTCTAAATTAGTATTTTATTGATCCGTTTTCGTCGTGATCGATTATTTATGTTCCGTGCTCTGATTATAGTCAAAGTTATATTACACCGTCTACACTACACATCACTTAGAAATGATTCAACAATTTTGATTCTATTAAAATATTTTTAAATCATGCAGATATTTTATATTTGATATGTTTAAGGTACAGGGATAAGTGTAATTATGTTGAAAAACAAGTTTTAATTAAGTCATACGGATGGAAACTTCATTGATTTATACTATATGGTCGTGTCTCAAAATGGTAGATGGAAAATGTAATGTTAAGAAAAAGATGATAAAATGAATGTTGTGAAAGAGAATTGAACAAAACAGTAAAGGAAACTGAAATGTTATTAGTAGAAACAATGTTGGTATGTAGAATCGTTAAGTTTCCAATACTCACATGAAATTGTATCAGGAAGAAAAGAAACCAAAACAGAAAGGAGCAAAACCAAGAATCAAGAACCACGCCAATGCCAACGCCAAAATCAAGATAGAGAATTGTCACAGACCAAGAGACTTGACTCGGATCCATGGACATTTTCGTCTAAGTATGGGCTCTACGAGTGCCATTTGGACGGATTTGTATGTATTTGGGCTCATCCGTGGGTTTTTGGACTTGCGGCCCAAATGGCACAAGAGGCCCAAATTAATGGGGTTGGGCGGAATTCTCTAGAATCTTGGAGAATTGCCCAAAATTGGAGAGTTTTGTGGAACTCTCTAGAATAGTCGAGATATTTATAATTCTAGAAGATTCCATAGAAAAATCTTAAATATTTAGATGGAACCCTCTAGAAGGCTAATCTTGGCCGTCCATTTCGTTGAATTCTAGCCGTCTGATATGTCATGTTTTTGGTATAAATAGAGGTGTAGGAACTAATTTGGGGCCTAAACAAAAACTCCACATTCTTGTACTCCAACTTGTATAGTTCTCCCATTTGCTTAATAAAAACATAAATCGGGAAGGTTTTCCCACACTTCCATCTTGCCTCATATCGAATACGATCCGAATAACGCTTCCGCACTACTTGCAAATACTTTGCAAGCGTAAAGGCTAACTTAGCACGAGCATACGAGTTGCACATGTGACTAAGTGCCGCACGTATCACGAATATTTGAAGTAAATTATTCGGGGCGTGACAGAATATTAGGTTTCCAATACTCACATGAAATTATATCAGGAAGAAAAGAAACCAAAACAGAACAGTGCAAAACAGAGCAAAACCAAGAATCAAGAACCACACCAATGCCAATGCCAATGCCAAAATCGAGTTGGGACCCTCGAGGAACCGCCAAGCGCTTGTAGTTGGGTCGTCGGCGTCATCTTCCACCTCCACCGCCGCAGTCTTGGAAGCAAACACAACCATTCCGATATGAAAGTTGCGGTAGTTGGGCATCGAATGGGCGAAGAAAACCGACGAACAGTCCACGCATTGCTCCCCTTTGACGTCGTCGTGGATGGTCTTCACGTGTCCCATCAACTTCTTCTCTGACCCGAACCTCTTTTTGCCGCAGAGACTGTAGAAGTAGCCGTCGCGGCTTTTGATTCTCGCCATCCTTGCTTTTTCGTCGGCGCCGCTGGCCATCAGAGTCGTGACGGAGAACACACCAACGAAATAAGCGAATTCTCAAAACCCGAAACAAAAAGATTATAATGATAGTTAAAATATTACAACACCTTCACGCCTTTTATAACATTTTCATTTTCACAATTTTGTAACTACAACACGTGGCACCTCTCGCCTGACAAAAATCAACTAAACTACCGATCCTTTATTTTTTCAGTATTGACTTGTGCCTTGTAAATATTGAAAATTTGTGAGTTTATTTTGATCTTGTGTGTCAATGTCGTAACGACGATGGGTAGTTTTTTTTTTAAAATAACGAAAGATTAAAACTCGTAATCCTAACTGAGGATCTGAGACAAGTCTGGGTAGACAAGACTCATCCCTATTTCCAAATAAGGATACAAATCATGCAGCTTAAGTAAGCTCATGTGCGGCTAAACTTTCAAATCGTTCAACAAACTTAACTTGAACTGTAGAAAGAACAGAAAGAAAAGCAAGACGATCCATAATTACAGAGCTCAACAAAGAAAACAGCGGATGACACCCTGACATCGCTTGAACCACGGGCATACAGTGTTACACATGGTTGACTCAAGAGAAGTAATGAGAGGAAATATTATATCTTTCCTGATTATATTTCCCTTTTATTATATTTCTCTTTCTTTATATTTCCTTTATAGTATTTTCCCTTTTATTATTTTTCTTTATGTAATATTTTCCTTTTGTGTCTCTACTTGGAAATTAAGTAAGTAAAGGCTATAAAAGAGGAATGAGAAGTTTAGGGTAGGATATGAGATTTGTGAGTTTAGTCATGTATTGAGCCCAAGGCTGGAGAGAATCAGGTTTCTCAAACTACCTGAAACTATCTTATTAATAAAAATATTTTTATTATTATCTTTTTATTTGTTTTATATTCTCTATTCTAGTCGATACACTACCAATTGATACACCCCGACAGTGTATCGACTATAAAAATATAATAATATAATATTTTATTGATAAGATAATTCCAGGTAGTTCGAGAAACCTGGTTCTCTCCAGCCTCGGGCTCAATACATGACTAAACTCACAAATCTCATATCTTACCCTAGACTTCTCATCCCCCTTTTATAGCCTTTACTTACTTGATTGTCAAGTAGAGACACAAAGGGAAAATGTTGCACAAAGGAAAATAATAAAAAGGGAAAATAATATAAAGAAAGAGAAATATAAAAAAAGGGAAATATAATCAGGAAAGATATAATATTTCCTCTTATTACTTCTCTTGAGTCAACCATGTGTAACATTACCGGCTGTCCCACTTTCACCTTGTCCTCATGGTGACTAACTCGCAAGAAGGTGCCAATTCCTGTGCGCCATTCTCCAACACCACAATATGGTGGAGCTCGATCATTGAGTTCGGTTTTAATGCCCCTTGCCTGTATTATATCAAAGGGAACTAGTCTTGATGTTTTTATAACTCCTACCTCGGGATTGGAATAACCATCAGGTGCAAATTTTAACATCCATCCGTCTTGGTAGCCATCATCAAATGAGGAGATCTAGATTAGTTGTGTTCGGATCTCCCACTTCAGACCTAGAGTCAATTTCGAATATGTTCCTTGGGAACTCAATTCTCTCTCTTTAATTTTGTCTTCTTCCATCAAGTTGTGGAGTCCCCCCAAATATTGTTCGTAGCCATTGTTGTAAGGATTGGCCACAAACAAAATTCGAATATCCCATACGATGTTGTCTATTTCCTGTAGCTCAATTTCTAGCCTTCTCTTTGCCTCTTTGACTTTAGCATGATGCTCTTTCTCTTTCACGGCAACAAGAATAGCTTGATGACGTTTCTCCATTGAAGCTCGAATCTCTGCTATCCCCTCCAGTAACTTTGCTACATGCTCTCGTTTCTGGGTCTCTAACGCTAGCTCTTCCTTCAGCTTGTACTCTCGATTACGCCACTCGTCCACTTGATCCATCATCGCATCTATCTCTGCTCTGCGACTGATTGTTTCTTGCCACCATGGAAAAGCCCGGTAGTACTTATAGAACTCTTCTTTCTTGTCCTCCACATGTAGCAATAGAGTAATTTGTTTCTTCCCGAGAGCTTCAATCTCCATTTGCATCCTCTCCATCCACGAAATCGAAGTCATCTCTTCCACAAGTTGCTGGAAGGATGCTCTGATACCAATTGATACACCCTGACAGTGTATCGACTATAAAAATATAATAATATAATATTTTATTGATAAGATAATTCCAGGTAGTTCGAGAAACCTGGTTCCCTCTAGCCTCGGGCTCAATACATGACTAAACTCACAAATCTCATATCTTACCCTAGACTTCTCATCCCCCTTTTATAGCCTTTACTTACTTGATTGCCAAGTAGAGCCACAAAGGGAAAATGTTACATAAAGGAAAATAATAAAAAGGGAAATATAAAGAAAGGGAAATATAATAAAAGGGAAATATAATCTTTCCTTTTATTACTTCTCTTGAGTCAACCATGTGTAACATATAGTCACACCAAAAAATGATCCTCCCCATATTATGATCTTCGATCCAAGTAAGAGCCGCACGGAGGGCCCAACCTTCTTCCATTGAAGGAGATACAACCCCAAGCACACGCAAGTGTCAAGCATTAATGCAAGAACCATCAGCAGACCGACATATCATGCCTATGGTGAAATAATCAAAACCTGACCTCACTCCAGCATCCACATTAACTTTTAACTAACCCTCATGAGGCGAAACCCTCCGCTCGTCATGAGAATATTTTGAATGATCTGCAGGCAAAGAAGGGCAACTATCAGCCAAACTTCGTACCTCTATATATATAGAGGTGAAATCAAATACAAACTAGCCCCTAGATACGAATCGTCCGAACTGGTGTAAATAGAGCGTGAACTAGTATTAATACACTGTAAGTTGTGTTAACAAAGTTTACCCACAGAATAATTTAGTATAAACATGATGCACACATGGGAAAAACAGTGCGGACGGGATATAAACTAATTTTGAATTGTGAGAACCGTGTACATATTGTACACATAAAATAGGAACATGGTATAAACAGATTCTGAAATAGTATAAAATATTAAATAAACTTACGTACAAGGTATAAACACATAATGAATATGATGTAGATTCTTAATTACTATTACTTTTGAAAATTACATCATTTTTATTTAGTCATAAACGTTTTTCATCCCGCTTCAAATGAGGATTGTATTTATAATTTTTTATTAACAAAAACTATGAAACTCAGACCGTTGGAGTGTTCCATCCAAAATCGTAGTCATAATTATTTCGTAATACTAGCTTGTATGTTTGAGCGGGTAAATTGTTGTATTTTAGTCAAGATAGGACAAAAAGCTGACCAATTGAGCCTAATAAGACGTGTACAACTTAACACCTCACTTGCCTCAACAAAAAAAACCTAACTAACACGGCGCGTATTAGTATTTCCTAATCAAAGGTAAATATGTGATTTTCTAGTCCTAATATGAACATGATCACACAATTACCTATATATATATTTATATAATACATATCTGCAATGAGTCACTCAAGTTAAATTCTCTTAAGGAAATAAATAAATCAAAGCTGCTGGCTGAGTAATTAATTGGACATGGCAGATTGGTCGGAGCTCCCTTACGATTTAATAGGGAAAATTGCGCAACAAGTCGAGCAAGTAGAAGATTTCGTCACGTTTTCTTGCGTTTGCACGTCTTGGAGAAGCAATGCCGGTAAAGAAAACCGGTCATCGGAGCGCCAGCTTCCATGGCTCATGCTGGCCGAGGATCCCAACCACGACCGCAGAGGTTTCCACAACCTGCACTCGAGAAAGAGGTTCGACTTGGCGTTACCCGAGGCGAGGGGGAAGAAATGTTGGGGATGCAGGCACGGATGGGTTAGTACAATAAGCACGGATCAGGAAATCAGCCTCGTCAACCCGCTGACCCGATCCCGAATCAGCCTCCCTCCCCCGAGCACATTCGATCCACCGCCCGACGCCATCCAATACAAGAGTTTTGTCACAAGGACGGCGCACCCAACGCGCAGGCGGGAGGGAAAAAAACGCAGGTATAAGCTAAGGACGGCGCACTGTGCGCGGTCGTTAGCGCGCTGTCGGTAAACTGCACTTAGACGCTAACGACCGCGCACAGTGTGCGCAGTCAGAAGCTTATGACTGCGCACATAAGGACATGCGCAGTCGTTAGCTTATGACTGCGGACATAAGGACATGCGCAGTCGTTAGCTTCTGACTGCGCACATAAGGACATGCGCAGTCGTTAGCTTCTGACTGCGCACGACGGTGTGTGCGCAGTCGATATTAACGCCTGCGCGCTGATGCTGTGCGCAGTCACAAGCGTAAGGACTGCGCACAGTTAGGGTGCGCAGTCACAAGCTTATTGCTGCGCACTTATGAAGTGCGCAGGCTTTATGGGCAGAGATTTAAAAAAAAAATTTGCAGGAAATTGGCATCCCGATATCCAATTCCCTGCCATAATATTTTATATCCATATCAAACAATCCATATCAAACAACCATATCAAATAATCTATATCAAACAACCATTAGCAACGAAATCCATACCAAACAATCATTACCAAAACGAAATCCATACGTGTCCAAAACAAAAACCATACGTTTTCAATATTAAACGTTATCTTGAAATCCATAAATATTATAAAAAAATTTTGAGTACGAGGGTATAAAAATAACCTAAGCATCTTCATCTTCATCCTCCGAGTCGGTCGGTGAGTCGGGCATTGGGAATTTGGTCGGATCACGCATGTGTTGGCGCAATTTTCTTCCAAATGTTTTACGCTTCTTCTCCTTCTCCCTTGCCTTTGCATGTTCTTGGGCCACTTGTTGGGCAACTAGTTGGGCCATTTCCTCTCGGGTTTGGGTGAGTTGTGTAGCTAGCGTTTCATTTTGTTCTTAGAGTCGTTGAATTTCTTCATCTGTCCTTTGTACAAATGCTGCAGTTTGCGAACTCTCCTCTCCCGGTTGTCTAGCCTTAGGTAGCCTCATAGTAGCTCTGCCGAACCCTCTGATATACCGGCCCCTAAGCGGATGGCCGTATGTTAGTATATGGGCTCGGTTCATCAAGTCTTCCTCCTCTTCCAGCGTCATCGGGTCGGTGTGGGTCTCACACCACTCCTTGAACAATTTCTTGACGTTTTTCTGAAAATAATGAAAACATTAATATGATTTAAAGCACTCTTAATCTAAAATAAAATACATTATTAAAATTACCCGGTACTTCTTCGATTCTTTGTTTTTGACGTTCGAATACCGTTGAAGATGGTTCTCTATATTGTCGGATGCACTACTACTATATTCTTCTATGTATGGTGGTATGTCGGCAATTTGAACGGGCGGTATATTTGATTGTAACTGAAAACTGCTAAGATCTATTGTTATTCCTCCCGGCCTGTCAATCTCAATTCTGTTCGTGTTTGGCTCTTGGTAAGGCTCGTTCACCTCGTACGTGGGGGCTTCGGCTGTACGGGCTAGTGTCTTCGGGTTGTAACAACCCCTATGGTTGACAAAGTTCACAACTTTCCACCCGCGATCAGTTCTCGGATCTTCGACATAGAAAACCTGTTTTGCCTTTAAGGCAAGACTGAAAGGGTTCTTCCCGTGACAATTGGTTGTCGTGTTAACCGACATCAACCCCCGATCATGCCTTAACCTGCTCTCATCGTACCATCTACACTTGAACACAACCACATGCAAACTCTGGGGTATTTAAGTACGCAGACGTCCAGAAGAACACCAAAATATGTCTTGTCGATCGCTTCTATCATTATTCCTGAATTCTGATTCACTGTCCTTTCGCCTAATCGTTGACAGACGAACTTCACGCCATTTACTGTACATTGCGAATATATGCTCGAACTCTGGGGTCCATGAGAAAGCAACGTCAATTCATTCTTATACCCAGGATATTGCATCTGTAATAACAATAAAAGTAGGGTTTAGTCCAAAATATTGGCAATAATTAGTACACGCGATTTTAGATTTGAGCACTTACACATTTTGCAAATTTTTTGTTAAGGAAAGGACCCGATCTTCAATGCTGCCATTGGGTTGTTTTCTTTTGAACAAGTTTTCATGCGTGTCTACGAATGTATCCATCTCTGCACAATTCTCCGTGACTGTCCAATAGGCCCAAAACAACTCATCTCTTGGCAATTTTGAATTGCGAACGACGCTACGCAATTCAATCAACTGAAACACTACCGAGATGTCATGTACCATGGTTGCATTCACCGCGCTGGGAATGGACGAGGTACCCCGATTTAGGTACATGCGAGTAAAAATAACTGACTCGTGCATCAAATATTGTTGCGCTATGCACCCTTCAGGATATCGCATGTTACGCACACTTCTCTTGTACTCACCGAGTTGCCTGCACGTTAAAGTATAAATTCAAGTTCATTTATGATGAAATGAACTGTACTAGCCGATAACTTAAATATCACATACCTTTCAATCGGAAACATCCACGTGAAGTAAACTAGTCCAGTTCGCAAAACCTGATCTGCAAGATGTATAGGTAGGTGCGCCTGTATTGTGAAGAATGCCGGGGGAAAAATAATCTCCAACTTGCACTGAATCATCGCGATGTCTTCTCTCATCTGGATGAGGGTGGATTTTTTTTAACTCCCTGGCACACAACTTCTGAAAAAATGTTCCCAACTCGACCAATACGTCTGCTACTTCTGAATCGACGTATTTTCGAATCATAATCGGAAATATCCTCTGAATCAACACGTGACAGTCGTGCGTCTTGAGCCCGTAAAATCTTTTGTCTTCCTTTATTTTATTCTTCAGACTTCCCGCGTACCCACTTGGGTATTTGACCATCCTAAGATGGTCAAGTACTTCTCCACAATCTTTTGGCTTCACAACATACCCTGCCTGAGGGAGAACCCATTTTCCGTCATTACCATGTACATGCCAAAGATGTGGTCGCACGTTCAAATCCTGTAACGTGAATCGGGCCTTCTCATCATCCTTAGTCTTCCCACCAATTCCATAACGGTGCTCATAACATTGTCGCACACATTCTTCTCTATCTGCATAACATCAAGGGCATGTCTCACTTGATGAGTCTTCCAATAATCCAGCTCCCAGAATATGCTTTTGTGCGTCCAACAATACTTCTCCCGAGTTGCCCTGGGTTGCAACAGCGGGTCCAAACTCTGTACTGGATATTCATTTTGCAATATGAATGAAAATACTTCCTCCCCAGAGCAGATACGAGGCGCGTCTCTTTCTTCAACTGTTCCATTAAAAGCTTGTCTCGCCCGACGCAATCGATGCCTTCGATTTAAGTACCTGCGTGCACCCAAGTATGACGTTCTCCCCCGTTTATGAGTGGAATCAATGTCGTCCATGCATATAGGACAAGCCTTGTAACCTTTTGTTTGAATTCCACCCAACATGCCCAGCCCTGGATAGTCGCTAATAGTCCACATCACTGCAGCACACATTTGGAAAGCTTCATCCTTAAACCCATCCCATGTCGGAACACCTTCATGCCATAGTTCCTGCAACTCATCGATCAATGGCCTCATAAAATTATTCAAACATTTACCTGGTGACTTTGGACCAGATATCAACATCGTCAGCAGATTGTATTCCTTCTTCATTGCCATTGATGGGGGGAAATTTAGCGGAATAGCGACGACGGGCCAAAGGCTATAAGGCGGTGTGTTTGGTCCGAACAGACAGAAACCGTCAGTTGCAATGGCGAGGCGCACGTTACGAATTTCTGCTAAAAAACTCGGGTATGTCCTGTCAAACGTAATCAAATCTTCTCTGTCTGCTGGATGTTCGAGTGTATCATCGTCCACCCTCTCCCGCTCCCCGTGCCAACGCATCCACTCAGACGTCTCGGGTACGGCAAATAGTCGCTGCAAACGCGGTGCCAATGGAAAATACCATAATGTCTTCTTTGCCACAGTCAAACTTCCAGCATATTCGTACTGACAATCTCTACATACTGGACACTCTGTGGAATATATGTACTCTTTGTAGTACAATATTCAACCGTGGTAACATGCATCATATTTCACCAACGGCAATTCTATTGACTTCAATTTCTGCTTCGCTGATGCGTAGTTTGCCACATGCGCATTGGGTTGCGGCAACTTTCTGGAAACGTACGCAGCTACATCGTCAAATGCCGTGTCTGTCATCCCCGTCTTATGTTTGATTGACAGAATTTGCAGCAGTGCGGCCAACGCTGTATCATCGCTACCATCATACAATGGTTTCTCCATCTCTGCCACCAACTGCTTGTACTTTCTCGTCGTTGCTCTAGCAGCATCAGCATCTACTTGAATCGCCATATCAGTTGCTTCTCCAAGTGGTTCAACTCTAACATCTCGACCTGGGTCTACATCATGCACGAACTGATGAACATGATCAACCACGAGACTTTGAACAGGGGAATAACGAAGACCCTGGTTACTGCTCTCCCCGACTTCTCCCACTTCGCCATGTTCGGTCCATATTGTATAATATCTCATGAACCCTTTCCTAAGTAAATGTGTACAGATGGTCGGCATCTCGTAGAAACGAAAATTACAACATATCAAACACGGGCACTTGAATCGATCTAGGCCGTATTGTATACCATTTTCTCTCGCAAAAATTAAGAAACTGCTAACACCTCTCTTGAAAGCATTTGTTGACCTATCCATTCCCATCCACGATCGATCCATTTTTTATCTACGTTTTCAACAATCACTAATTACTAAATCACACTACTATATCTAAACTCTATTTAGAAATAAAACGATATATATACTTACAATGGACACAAGTACATACCTTACAATGGACGAATGACGTGCACATACGATGTCTTCGGATTCTTGATGGGTTTCTTTGCCTCTACAAGTCGTATATTTGAACCCTCAATTTGTAACTCCCAACACAACATCAACTATCCAAAATAATTCCCACAACACAACATGATCAACTTTCTGCAATTTATAGGCAGAAAGTTGATGACTGTGCACCCACAAAAATGCGCAGGCACAAGCTAAGGACAGCGCACATTCATCGTGTGCGCTGTCATTGGCAACGGTCTCATGTGTAACGGCTAATAAATCCGACCGTTGCCAACGGTCGGTCAATTTAGTCAAAATGTACAGACTTCGCACCACATATGTGTGCGCAGTCCTAAACTTGTAACTGCGCACTTTCTGGTGCGCAGTTCTTGCCTTGCCTTATGCATGCACACATACACGGTGCACAGTCCTGGCCTTGGCTTAGGACTGTGCACGTTCTCTATGTGCGCAGTTGTCAAGACAAAATGGTGTAGTGATCGAATGCCCCATCTGGTACCGTGATTGCTTCATATCGAAGATGGCCGTGTTTAAGGACGACGGTGGATTAATCGTTTTTGCCATCTTCGGCCCCCCTAGACAGCGCCTAGGGATCGTGAGGCCAGGGGAGAAGGCCTGGACGGACCGTGGCGGATTCGGAGCGAGACTTTGCGGACATGACGGTCCTCAACGGCCTCCTCTACGCGGCTGACCATTACGGTGCTATAAATATGTATCGCTACAACTTGGAGTGTCCAAAGGCAGTGCTCGTGGCCTCGGGGCCTATAGAATTGGCTTCACTGGTTTTCCCCATAAAAATACACTTCGTGGATTATTTTGGGGAGCTGTTGGTGGTGGCGAGGGATCGGGATGTGATCGACGAGGATTGAAAGACGGTGTTGTTTCTTGTGTTCAAGCTTGACTGGAAAACCAAGTATTGGGTCGACGTAGAAGATCTCAGGGATAATGCAATATTTGTGGGGTCTAATTGTTCGATAGCATCAAAGTTGGGTGGTCGTGAGAGCAATAAGATTTATTTTACCGATGATGAATGTGTTTGGTCGGAGGAATATCCCGGAGGACAAGACATGGGTGTGTTCGACATGGAGGATGAAACCTTCCATTCACATTACGAGGGTGATAATGTTTTGACACCGTTTTGTGCTCCCTTTTGGATCGTCCCAACTTTATACTAATTGATTCTAGGATAATTGCAGCTTAGGGGCTTGTGTACACCCATCTCAGGACCTTACTAGTTTATATAGTTCTCTTTCTCGTACGTCTAGGAGCTATATATATATAGTTTATTAATTTCTTTTTCTTGCAATGACGGTGGATCGATTTAATTGATTGAGGGCTGGTAAAGAAAAATTAGGTATTTTCCTCCATTGAAGACTGAGAGTGAGTTCCAATGGATAAAAAAGTAGGGTAGATGAATGAGAGAGCATGATTGTTGCAGAGGTAAAATGACACATTTTAAAATTTTAAAACACTTACAGTGGCTTTTAGTCTTTTCATCTCAAAGTTTAACAAAGTTTTATAAAAATTGATTGAAATGGGTATTGGATGCTAACGGTGACCGTTTTGCAAATTCATCACAATGTCAAAAAAAATTCTGGAGGCGATCAGGTGAAAACGTCAAATTTTAGGGTAGTCAAATTTAAATTTTCCACAGCCGACGTGGAGAATCTTGATGATGAGAGTTTGAGCAGTTGCTGCTGACTTGTTGAAAACCGAATCATTTCTTGCGCAATAGAAGTGCCAAAGAAATAGACTGCAAATGTTACATATTCCACTGATTTCTGAGGCAACGATGTGGATTAAGGTAAGGCTGGGCAAGGAACGAGTTCTGTACTGATGATGGGAGAGAGTACATGTGAAATTGTTATAACCTATAAAATGACTCCAAATAGATGATGACCATGAGAAGATAGTTGACTTTCTCAAAAACTTTTTCACAGAAACGGAAAAAAGCTAAAGGCTATCGGGATGGACATAGAGGCTTCTTATTCAGTATATATGGCTTCGAGCGATGCAAGCCACACAAATGCAGGGCCGTCTCAACGATTGTTGGGGCCTAAGACAAAATATCTAAATAAGACGTTTTATTTTTCATACAAAATAAGATAATATTTAAAGAATTTTATTCATTAAAAAAAAAGTTACACTTATGGAGGACATAAAAACCTTACCCATTTACTCTAAATCGATGGTACAAAATCGACAAATGTAATATGAAGTTTCTATTTTCAGTGTCTAATCTTGCTTGTATGGTTGCACGTAGATAACTTCTTAGCATCTCCATAAAACCTGAAAATTTAAAACGATCATTGATGGCTCATATAAAATTTATTCTCCGAGCTTTCATATAAGCAAAATTTCTAATCAGTGTTTCATGATCAATTTCCTTCAACATGTAATTCTGAATGGATAACATGGCTAATCCATTCAACTTTTGTTGCGACATTGTTGACCTCAAGTAGTTTTTTATCAACTTTAGTTCTGAAAAACCTCTCTCTGCAGATGCAACAGTTTCAAGAATAGTTAACATCACCCTATATGCAATATATGCACTAGGAAAATAATTAAGTTTTTTGATATAATTAAGTATGTCAACTAAAGTACATTTTCAACCGGCATACAATTTCTCAAAACTCTTAATTCAAGAAACAAATACGAGCCATCAATATCAAAACTATTGTTGTGTTGTAAAATCTTTGATGATTGAGACACCTTTCTTTCAAACAAGTTTCATCAAGAGATTTTAAGGGATCATAAATTTTGAATTGATCAAATCTACTTTTAAGGGATGAAATTGCATGATCTAATATATATAGAAAGCAATCCGTTCTAAACGATTCTTGAGGAGATTTCAAAGTTTCATTCTCAACATTCTCATCAAATCGTTTATTTCTACGGATTATTCGTTTCTCACAAATAACATCCACATTCATCTTAAGAGCAATAATTTCCTTTGCAAAAGTCATGACATTTCCTAACCCATTTTCCCTATATGATTCAAAAAAAAAGAATGAGGCGTTTGAGTTGTTCTATGGCATCATCAATACACATATCTTTTGATTGTATATTCTTACTTACTAAGTTAGCAGAAAATAAGACATCCTGCCAAATATTCATTCTCAATAAAAAAATCAAAGCTCTCAAGCTCGTATGTTGCTAAACATTCTGCCTCACTTTTAATTTTTGGATCATCATTAACATCAGATAATGTCAACAATGCATCTCTTACTCGAGGAGCTTGAACTCTTACCGCTTTAACACTTTCAATGCAACTTTTGCAATGTGTTTGAGACAACGACATAAAAGTAAGTCTTGAGATATGATCTTTCAATATTTTCCATCTCTTTGTTGAAAATGAAAACAATGAGTATATGCGTTGCAACATTTCAAAATACACATATCTTTTGATTGTATATTCTTACTTACTAAGTTAACAAAAAACAAGACATCAGGCCAAATATTCATTCCCAATAAGAACTCAAAGTTCCCAAGCTCGTATGTTGCTAAACATTCTGCCTCACTTTTAATTTTTGGATTTTCATTAACATCAGATAATGTCAACAATGCATCTCTTAATTGAGGAGCTTGAACTCTTACCGCTTTAACACTTTCAATGCGACTTTTGCAATGTGTTTGAGACAACGACATAAGAGTAAGACTTGAGATATAATCTTTCAAAATTTTCCATCTCTTTGTTGACGATGAAAATAGTGAATATATGTGTTGCAACATTACAAAAAATGAAGTAGCTTTAACACAAGAATTAGCCATGTCACAAATAACCAGATTGAGACTATGACAACCACATGGAGTCTAAAATTCTATAGGATTAATATCTAAATATCTCTTTTGCATTCCTTGGTGTTTGTCTTTCATATTAGAGCCATTGTCATACCCTTGTCCCCTTAAGTCATCAAAATTCAATCCGATGTGCTTCATTTCCTCTACAATAGTATCAAATATTCCTTTACCAGTCGTATCATTCACTTCCAAGAATCCCAAAAAGTACTCTATCACTTTAACAGGACTTGATGCAAGATCCAGACATCTTAATACAATAGTCATTTGTTCCATATGACTTATGTCGGGAGTACAATAAATTATAACTAAAAAATATTTAGCATCCTTGACTATTTTCATAATTTTTTTCTTAATGTCACTTGCTAATAAATTTATCAGCTCGTTTTGAATATTATGCCCAAGGTAATGATTATGAATATCATTATCCTTTATTTTACAGATATGTTCCTGCATGACATGATCAAACTCTGCTATCATCTCAACTAAACTTAGAAAGTTACCATTGTTTTCTTCATAAATTTTCTCATTTGTCCTATGAAAAGCTAAGTTGTTTTTTCCAAGAGTTTTGACAGTAACAATTATTCTAACAAGAAAATTCTTCCAATGTTTCTTATCTTTGTTTGTTCTATCTTGGATATACTTATCAATTGTGTTGTTACGTTTGTTATTGGCTTATTTTTTAGGCGATAAGAAAGATGTCGAGCATCTGGTCATGAAAAATGTAGAGCGTTTAGTCACAACATCTTGCATAACATTTGGGGATCGCAGCATTGAAAAGTTTTCTTAAATAGGAGAAATATTGCGTTTGGAAAGATCCAGCTGTGTACAAGGCTTTTGGTAAGTCTTGATTGAGTCATGATTCTGGAAAGCTTCATGCCGTGATAGAGAGTCAGAGAAGATATCGGCGTTAAGGATTTGGGAAACCTAAATCGACTAGGATTATGATAACCCTAATGCGTTCCGGAATTAAGTTTTGCAGCTGCTATAAAAGCTTAGGCTCCACCCTTAGCAACAGGCGACTCCTTGTAGTTTCTTCGGTGAAATACACAGAGTTCTTAGACGTGAAGGACTGGCGTGCTGAGAGGCTGTGTGTTCCACGAGTAACATTTGTGTATCATTACCAGAATCAGAAGATCAATTGTGAGTGATTGAGAGTTTCCTGTGAATGCGTGATTGAAGGTTCACGTACAAGTGCATAACAGCGACTTGTTGCATCCAGGCAGTGCGAGTGCTCGCAGAGTGGAATGAAGACGGAGTCTAGGATTCAGGGGGAGTCCCTGAGATAGGTTTGCACTAGTAATAGTAGCATATGGTATTGATCTATGTTATGATCATGTATACTTGTATGTTTTGACTCATTACCATATATTGAAACCTTTCCACTGGCCGAGGGCCCCCAGACATAGGTGAGATTGCACCGAACTAGGTAAACAATCTTGTGTGTCGCTGTGTGTTGCTTACTATTTTATATTGTGTTTGTCCGAATCTGTTTGCTGACAAGTTGTTAAGAACATTGTCTTAACATTGTTCTTGACATCTTGTCTAACTGTTTTAATCAGAATTTCAATTGGTATAAGAGGAGGCACCTACAGCTTTAGGTGAGATCTTGGGCGACAAATTGTGATTGAAAAATATGGATAACGCTAAAGAAGGAGGATCAATTAACCTTCTACCAAATCTAGATGGGAGCAACTACGGATATTTGAAAGCACGTATGTGCGCCTTCTTGAAATCCATCGACAACAAGACCTTGAAGGTTGTGATAAATGGTTGGAGCGCCCGTGCTATCAAGATGATGAGGGAAATTTCACAAATCTCAAACCTGAGTCAGAGTGGACTGACTCAGAAGAGATAAGTAATTTTGTGGCGTTCACCGCTTCCACTTCATCCATCAAGCTCGATCATCTAGATAAAGATAGTAAGGACATACATGACTTATCACTAGATGATGAGTGGAACGATGATCAGCTCAACGAGGCTTACTGCATCCTCTACACAAAATGGATTGAAGAGTCCTAAATTCTAGACAAGCAAGCTGCTTAGATTATCACCCTTACAAACGACAAGACTAGAATGATGAGACTATCATCTAGCTAAAACAAGAGGTCACCCGACTCAATAAAGAAATAGAACCAATGAACAAGTCGGTTAAAATGATAATCCAAACTTAGAGAGCCTAGACAAAATATTGTCAATAGGAAAGCAGGCCAGAGACACAAGGGGACTTGGATATACTCATAATGGCTCATCATCCGAAACCAAGTTTGTTCCACAACAATCCCCAACTAAAGTGTAGGCGAAACATGTCACGACATCCATCTCGACATACGTCTGCCCAACACAAGCAAGGATGTCTCAACTCAATCGACCACCATCTAAGCGGTCTACCAATGGATCCCGATCGATCTGTAATTATTGTGGGAAGAAAGGTCATATCAGATCCTTCTGCTATTATCTCTATGATAAGAGACCATCTCTCCACTTACAAGAGATAGCTCGAAACCGCTATCAAGTTAGTGTTCAGAAACCTAGACAGATGGAATGGAGAGTGAGAGGCAAAACATACCAGGCCAACATTGCCTAAAGTTCTCTCCACTGTCTGAACTTCTCCACGGCGAAGACCACCGCCAGGAGTTCTTTTTCTAGTTACTGTGTAGTTCTCCTGTGCGTCATTCATTGTCTTGCTCGCATAGTATATGGCTCGGAATATCCCTTCATGCTTCTTTCCCAACACTGCACCTAGTGCATAGTCACTCACGTCACACATCACCTCAAATGGCTTACTTCAATTTGGTGATATGACAATCGGGGATGAACTTAGCTTCATCTTCAACTCCTCGAAAGCCTTCAAGCAATCTACTTTGAAGTCAAACTTGGCTTCCTTCTCCAGTAATGCACAAAGTGGTTGTGCCAGTTTGGAGAAATCTTTGATGAATCTTTTGAAAAAGCCGGTATGGCACAAGAAGCTCCTTACCATCTTCACTGAACTCGGAGGTGGTAAGCTTGGTATTACTTCAATTTTCGTCTTGTCAACTTGTATGCCTTCTTTGGAGATGTGATGGCCCAATACAATGCCTTCTTTTACCATGAAATGACATTTTTCCCAGTTCAGCACGAGGTTGCATTCTTCACTTCTTTTTAGCACATGATCCAAATGAATCAGGCAGCCATCGAACGACTTCCTAGAGACTGAGAAATCGTCCATGGAGATTTCCAGGAAATCCTCTGCCATATCACTGAATATCGTCATCATACATCTTTGGAACGTGGCCGGTGCATTGCATAGCCCAAATGGCATTCTTTTAAAGGAAAAAGTGCCATAGGGGCATGTGAAAGTGGTTTTCTCCTGGTCTTAGGGAGCTATGTGGATCTGGTTGTACCCGCTGTAACTGTCCAGAAAGCAGTAGAACTCATTCCCCGCTAATCGATCGAGCATCTGATCAATGAATGGGAGTGGAAAATGATTCTTTTGGGTTGCCTTGTTGAGCCGTCTGTAATCCATGCAAATTCTCCATCCTACTACAGTTCTTGATGGAATCAACTCGTTCCTGGAATTAGCAATGACTGTCATCCCCTCTTTCTTTACGACACATTGCACATGACTGACCAAGTTACTGTCAGATATGGGAAATATTATCCCTGCATCCAGCCACTTTAAAATTTCCTTTTTTACCACTTCCTTCATCGCGGGGTTCAACCGCCTCTGGTGCTCCACCGAGCCGTGCTGTTCGTCTTCAAGAATGATCTTGTGGGTGCAGCACGTTGGGCTGATCCCCTTTATATCGGCCAAATTCCATCTGATGGCTCCCTTATGCTTTTGCAGCATAGATGTCAACTGCTCTTCTTGCCTTTCAGTTAACAATGAGGACATGATGACCGAAAGAGTGTTCCCTTGACTCAAAAAAATATACTTCAAGTGGGACAGTAATGTCTTTAGTTCAAGGACGGGCGGCTAAATCACAGATGGCACTTTTGGTACTCTAGGTGTGTCCTCCCCGTATAGTGGCTCAACCGCCCGAAAATGTATTGCCTTCACTTCTTGGTGGTTAACTTCTCCACTTACCAAGTTCATTTCTTCTTCCATCGTTTCTTCACCAAGTCCTCGGTATTTGTCATTGCACATAAACGGTACAACCGCATTAATAGCTTCAGGTAAAACCGAAATTGCCAAAACACTTACCTCGGGGTCCGGGGTTGTCAAGGTCTTGTGCACATCAAACACTATGGTTTGATCTCCTACTGTCATCTTGATCAATCCACTCTTTACATGGATTACCGTGTCAGCTGTCGTAAAAAATGGTCGCCCTAGGATTAGTGGGATTGCTCAGTCTGATGGATAGTACAATATTACAAAATCATTAGGGAAAATAAATTTACCTGCTCTAACCAACACGTCCTCCACCACTCTATCGAGGTAGACCACTAACCTATCAGCTAGGTGCAAGGACATCAAAGTCTTCTTCATCTGACCAATCTGCAGGGTATTATAAACAGATAACGGCATGAGATTTATCCATGCACCCAAATCACATAAAGAGGCAAGAGATTGATGGTGTCCTATCCCAACATGGATAGTAAAACTCCCTGGGTCTTTCGCCTTTCGAGGTAACTTGTTAAGAATAAGGGCACTGCATTTCGCATTCATCTTCACTTGAGTGTACTCCTTCAACCTAGATCGGTTGGATAAGATCTTCTTAAAGAACTTGTGGTATTTAGGCATCTCATCTAGCGCCTCCACAAGTGGAATGTTAATCGTGATCTGCCTAAGCACCTCCAGGCACTTCTCAAATTGGGCGTCTGAACACTTATTCTTCGACTTCGTCACCCGCTTGGAAATGGTGGCTTTTGCAACACTGGAGGCTGAGCTTGTGACTCTCCTTCATCTTTGGCTTCCTCAGGAATTTGCACTATCTCTTCAGGTTCCTCATCGTGGCTTAACTCGTCTTCCTCCTGAATCTCCCCTTGAACTTTCCAAGGTGTTGGTGTTGGATCCGACAGCAAGGTCCCACTTCTTAATGTGATAGCACTCACATTATGCCTTCCCGAATTTCTTGGGTTCTCGGTATTGCTCGGGAGTGAACCTGGAGGTCTCGGAACAACCAGTTGGGCCAGAGTATTCTCAATATTCCTCATGGATGCACTCATACTAGTGACATCTTGTTTTAGCTGACCCAGCAGGGTTTCGTGATTTCTTGTTATGGCATTCTTGCCCTTCATGTAGGTGAGCATCATCTCTTCCATAGTAGGCTTAGCCGGGGTGCCTTGGTTACCTTGGAAACCTAGTGGTTGACTTGCATGGGCATTGAAATTTCCCCGATTGGTTTGGTTTGGGTTTCTCCCGAATTGTTGGTTATTTTGCCCCTGGTTCCTACTCTGATTACCGGAGTTCTGGGGATACGCTAGGTTATTTCTCACGAACTGACCTTGGTTCTGACTCTGAAAAGCAAAGACCTGGTAGAATCTCTGGTTCTTCAATATCTGTTGGTTGATGTAACCTACTCCAGCAGTATAATATCCACAACTTTCCGTCTCATGATTGTCCACCTGCATATCTCACAGTATTGTTGGTCCTGCTGCACATCAGCTTGTGCTACCTGAGCTTGAACTTGCTGACCATTATGAATCATAAGCAACATATCTTTATACTTTGTTTGCAAGTCTAGTATCGACGCACCGTCATCAACAAATGCAGCCTAATGTGCTGGAGATCTTCTTTCCTTGTGGTACATAAAATTATTATTCGCACAGATCTCAATTTGAGCATGTGCGTCTTCATGGTCCTTACTCATAAGTGGGCCTCCTCCTACAACATCTATGATCAGTTGGGAGCTCGAATCTAGCCCATTTTAGAATAGCTCGTTCTGGACATACAAGTTGAGTTGATGGTTCAGGAACTTCCGCAGGAGTGCCTTGTACCGCTCCCAAGCATCATGTAGGGTCTCCTTATCGAACTGCTAAAAAAATCAAATATTTCTCCTCGAATTTTTGCTGTCTTCATTGGAGGGAAATACTGGCCTAAGAAAAGTCTATGTAGAACCGGCCAATTCTGTGTGTCCTCTATTTTCTGTGACATAAACCATTCACTTTCTGCTCCAGCTAGTGAGAACGGGAAGAGTTTGTATCTTAACAATTCTCCTGGCACTCCCGCCCCAGTGGCATTGCATATCTGCTCAAACTTGCGCAGATGCAAGTTCGGGTCTTCTTTCGACAACCCGTTGAATTGGCTCATTGTCGTTAGCATGCTCAGGTGCACCGGCCTCAATTCAAAGAGATTTGGGTTGTACTGCAGTGCTCCCCTTCCCTGCGCTTGATTTATATTTGGCTGGAAGGGTGGCACTAGGCCTGGAGGGATCTGGCCATCATTGACGACATTAGCTGCTGCTTCATTTAGGTTGTCATGGTTGGCCGCCCCCTCACCGTTCAAACTCATATTATCTGAGTCCTGCAGCTGCGTACTTAGCTGACGGGTTCTGGATTGTATGTGAATTCAGGTGCTCCTGATGAACGGGTCATGCACGTTCGCACCTGTAAAATTGAGTTCCAGACAAACCGAAGTTCCGAGAGAAAATAAAATAAAATTAAAAATTAAAAATTGAAAACACTATCTAAAATGATCTTAATCGTTGGTCCCCGGCAACGACGCCAAAAACTTGTTGGTCCCGTAGACAGTCGTCCACAAGCACCCGATATCGCGCAAGTGCACGCGACCGTTACAAGTATAATCGGTAAGACCGGGTCGAATCCACAGAGACCAAGCTTATAATGTCATATTAAATTATGTGATCAATGGTACTTAAATGAAAAATTATGTGTTGTGCTTTTTAAGTGGTTGAATTTTAAACAGTTAAATAACAAGATGGTTTAGAGAAAACTATTCAAACGAGGAACCATGGATGCTAGGTCACTAGGTTACTAAGAGAATCCCAATCATGGATTATGTAAAACATGAATGTACTGAACCTTATGCAACAATATCTCTAACACCTCCTCTCGGTGTGGTATTAGCCTAGACTCGGGATATTCACCACCCCTCTCAGGTAGATCAATAACACAACCATGCGTTACGCAATGCACAAACGGAGTAAAGGTTCCGAAGAGTTGAACCCTTTCGAATCGAAGCAAGTCCGTCACCCATCGATCCTCTCGGATTCGACAACATGACTCTCTCAAACAATAATCATTCGTCAACGAATATTACAAGCATCAAGCACTTCGACTCAATCACACATGCACGAAATATTTTAATCCATAATCATAACATTCAAAGTAACATAGTTCGAGACCTAGCACCCATGATCAAGGGTATTTAGCCCATAATCATGGTCCTAGACCAAAAGTCATGGAAATAAATGTGACAATTCGAGTTAAGAGTAAAGATAAAGAACCCTAGAACCAAAAGGTTGAAGATTATCGAATATAGAATCCCTCTTGATCGTTGGGTTGTTACTCGTCGGGTATTTGCACCTTGATCTCCCTTGTACGGATTAGAGTTTCTCTCAACCACTCTGAATCGCTCCTCGGTTGATCAGGTTTGTCTTTCTCTCTGCTCTGTAGGTCGTCTCTCCTTCCACTCTTCTCTAGGTCTGAAATAGAGTTGATTGGGCGATATATAATTTCTTTGCGACTGGCAGGTGTAACAATCGTTGCAGTGGTGTAACGATCGTTACACCATCATTACACCAGCGTTACACTGGTAGTTACACTATCGTTACAGCTCACTGTCTCGGGCTTGTGTAGTGAAACGATCACTGTAACGATCGTTACACCTACTATAACGATTGTCACTTCCGCAACCTCCTTTCCTCTTGTTGTCTTGCTTTCCCGAATCCTCAATTTAGCTCAGTTTTGACCCATTGTACGTGTATTCTGCACATTCACACAAAACATACCCGAGGGCGTAAAAGTGGTACAAATTGGGCTCTTTAAGCCTGGGGCTAGGTCAATCCGGCTCTAAATGTGTGGATGGATCGTCGACATGGGACTCCAAGTCAACCACCGTGTATGGGCCCACATCAACCACCGTGTGTGCCTCAACCAACACAAACTGGTATTTTGACAGCGGATGCTCACACCACATGACAGGTACACGAGACTTTTTGACAAACATCAAACCATACACTAGCTTGAAGGGTTTCCATGGGTTCCAAAAACAATTAATTTCATGCGGAAGCGAAAGTAATCATGGAATCCCAAATACTAAACTAAAACCGATCATCATGTGAATTAATTTAGCAAGAATAAATCTAAAAAATTCTTAAATTTTATCTTTACAAACCGACTAACTTCTAAAAGCCATAACTTGAGCTACATATCTCTAAATGCCTCGGTTCTTGTTGGAGAGTAAATTTCATCCAATTCTCTACGACTCAAATTTTGCACAAAAGCCAGTTCGGAATGCAAGACAATCGTCTGAAGAAAAACATCTTACTTGTCAGTGCTGGACAAATTTTTCGGTTTGTCCCGATTTGTTCCATCTTTGAGGATTTCGAATCTGACAAAACAAAACCAAAAGATTGTGCTCTCCATCCTGTCCACACAAGCAAGACACCTAATCACTCTTAGGATCCTACACTCAACTATGCTAGTTTTGAGAATAGAATAAGCAAGACCTAGCTATGGAGGAAGAGAGAGGAGCGGTTGGGAGAGGAATCGGTCAAGAGAGTTTGAAAAGAAAGAATTACATGTGTAATTAAAATCTAAAAATCAAATTATATATTTTCATTTTCCTTGGCTCTTTGCATTTTATCTCCTTTCACCCATAAACTTCCACTAGCTTCGGGTCGTACCTTTTGCGTGTGGCCCTGCAGGATCATGTCTTGGTTGGCAGACAGGCTTGAAATCCCATTTCAACTTATACATCGTAAGTGGCCTATAGCAAGTGGCCTAAACGGATATCAAGTGGCCTAAACAGATATCGTTCCCATACTGGAGTATGAGGGATAAATCCCTTAGCCGTCTTTCGTATCACTTAAGCAGCCAGTCCCCGAGCCGATCATAGTCGTTATAGCTATCATATTACAGATAACGTTAGGCGTATGTCAAACTCGGATGTTGACTACATAATGATCATAAAGACTCCTTGGTCTAAGGATATAATGAAAAGCCACGACAACTGAATATATACATAACTGTATCTATGTCGCACATTTAGGCCGGGTCGTCCAATATCATTTTCAAATGATATCTATGATCTGACTTTGGCAATCCCATTGCCAATGATCAGTAGAGCGTGATCATAATGAGCCATCCTCATACTGGTCGCCTCTGATGAAGCTTAAATGACCAGGGCCTAATTATATGTGATTCGTACAATCTATAGTTCCTCTATTAGTAATGACACACTCAATGATATAAATTAAATCACATATAATATATCACTACAAAACAATAGTCATATAAATGCCAATTTTATTAATTGCAAAATTGACGATACAAATTGTTATAGACATTACACTTTGTATTGGACTAGGGCACAAATCTAACAATATCCCACTTGCCCGTAGTTCCAATCCAAGTCCCAATGTATCCCTATAGAATTTACATGACCCTCATGTTTAGGCTGTGAGAGAGTCTTCGTCAGTGGGTCGGCTGTATTGTAATCGGATGCAATATAGCTGATCTTCACATCACCTCTATCGATGATTTCTCTTATAAGGTGATATTTCCTGGGTACATGTTTGGATTTATTATGTGATCTTGGCTCTTTAGCTTGCGCTATGGCCCTGGTGTTGTCACAAAACAAACTTACTGGATCAGACGGGTTTTTAATTATGCCCAACCCAGCCATGAAGCTCTTTATCTATACAGCCTCTTTAGCTGCCTCCGAGGCAGCTATGTACTCAACCTCCGTCGTAGAATCGGCTGTCGTGCCTTGCTTATTGCTCTTCCAATTGAAAGCCCCACCATTTAACACAACACACATATCCTAATTGACTCTTAAAGTCATTAGGGTCAGTCTGGAAACTAGCGTCAACATACCCTTTGACGCTTAGCTCCTCGTCTATACCCCCATACACTAGGAATGCGTCCTTAGTTCTCCTCAAGTATTTGAGGATAGTCTTGACTACAGTCCAGTGTTCCTCACCAGGGTTAGACTGAAAACGACTTGTACAACTAAAGGCGAATAAGACGTCCGGTCTCGTGCATAACATCGCATACATGATTGATCATATAGCCGAAGCATATGGGATCCCATTCATTCGGCTTAGCTCATCAGGTGCCATAGGAAACTAAGTCTTGCTGAGGTTGATGCCATGACGCATGGGTAAGAATCCCTTCTTTGAATCAAGCATTGAGAACTTTCTCAACACCTTGTCTACAGAGGTGCTTTGACTTAGGCCCAAGATCCTCTTGGTTCGATCTCTATATATCTTGATCCCCAAGATATAAGAAGCCTCGCCTGAGTCTTTTATTGCAAAACACTTTCCCAACCAAGATTTTGTTTCTTGCAAGGTTGGAATGTCGTTTCCAATGAGTAATATGTCATCGACATATAGCACTAAGAAACCAATCTTACTCCCACTCGCCTTCTTATATACACAAGGCTCATCTTCATTCTTGATAAAGTCGAATTCCTTAACAGCTTCATCAAAACAAAGATTCCAACTCTGAGATGCTTGCTTCAATCAGTAAATGGATCTCTGAAGCTTGCATATCTTTCCTTCATTCTTCAATCGACAAAACCTTCAGGCTGAGACATGTGTACATCCTCACTGAGATTTCCATTAAGGAAAGCAGTTTTGATATCCATATGCCATATCTCATAATCGTGATACACAACTATGACTAGAAGAATACGGATAGATTTGACCATCGCTACTGGAGAAAAAGTTTCTTCATAATCAGTTCCTTGAATCTGACGACAACCTTTTGCGACCAGACACGCTTTATAGGTCGGAGGTTTGCCATCCATGTCGGTCTTCACCTTGAAGATCTATTTACAACCAATGGTTTATACACCAGTGGTCGGATTAACTAAGCTCCACACTTGGTTATCGGACATGGATTGCATCTCCTCCCTCATGGCTCCCAGCAATATCTCGGAGTTAGGCCCGGTCACAGCTTCTTGAAAGGTTGTTGGATCATCTGTATCCACAACTTCCAAATCACCACCTTCAGTTATGATGAAACCATATCTGATAGGTACGCGACTTGATCTTTCAGATCGCCTTGGAGCTTCCGGAGTATGTGCAAGAATCGGCTCTGTCTCTATAACAAGCTCATACTCTATTACTTCTACATTGTCAGTATTGGGTTCCTGAATGGCTTCAGGCTGTAATGCATCATCCCGAATTTCTTCGAGGTGTACAATACTCCTACTAACTATTTTGGAAATGAACTCCCTTTCCAAAAATAACCTACGTCGAGCAACCAAAACTTGGTTCTCGCTAGGTTTGTAGAAGTAGTATCCCTTTGTCTCTTTGGGATACCCTACGAAAAAGCATTTATCAAATCCGGGTTTGAGTTTATCAGCAAGCAGACGCTTGACATAAGCTTCACAACCCCAAATCTTTAGGAATGACATCATGGGATCCTTCCCATGCCAAATTTTATATGGAGTCCCTTTCATTGCTTTCGTTGGAGCCATGTTGAAAATGACGCGTCTATTTCTAGAGCATAACCCCATAAAGAGATTGGGTGATCAGTTTTACTCAGCATGGACCGGACCATGTCTAACAAGGTTCGATTTCTCCGTTCAGATACACCATTTAACTGTGATGTTCCTGAAGGAATTTTGAGGGTTCCAATAAATTACTTTGATGCCCAAACTAGAAATTAACCTCAAAATTCATATAAAATAAGGATCTTATATGATCATTGATTGATCATAAGATCTAGGCAAGAAAAACAAATATGAAAATATACCTTTTGGTTGAAAATCCCTTGCCACTAAAGTTAATTCAATGACCTCTAGAGAACGTCCACACGGGAAGAGCAATCCGAAGATACTTGCTAGAAGACCGAAGCAAGCAAAACGGGGAGGAAGAGAGGGAGGAGGCCGACCAGCCAAAAGAAAGAGAGAGGGGATAGGGTTTTTCTTTTCTTGGAAAATTCTATATTAGGTTAAAATCTGAAATTTTCCCCTTTTATATCTCTCTTTAAGAATTAATTAATTAAAAGCTTTAATGGGCTTAAAGCCCAATGCTTATTAATTAATTAAGTAGAGAAGCTCATTCTTACTTAGCCCAATCTGATTAGGCCTATTTAGCTGAAATTAATTAATTGAATCTATTGGTTTAGATTCTAATTAATTGGTCCAGCTAAACCGTTCTTGATTTTCGGTTTAATCTTAAACCGAAATCGGTCTAATCCAATTTAATCAAAAACCAGAAATTATCTCTCTCATGATTCCTCGATATGATTCTATTCGTTTTACTCAACCTTTAGTGTGTGACGCTCTAGGCTCACGACACGTTGGCGGACTGGTAAAATTACCATTTTACCCTTTTCATCATGAGTGGCCTCTAGTAAGACATCATGATTACCCAACGCTTGTGATTATCGAGATTTCGACTTAATCTTGTCGTACATGAAACTATCGTTTTATGCTCTTGATATCTTGACAACCACGAGGCATAGACAAGTCATCCTCGTTCAATTGTCCTGTTTCTTGATCTGAGTTAACTGAATTGTGACTGATACTCTGTATCGACTGCATGGCCATATTATTATATTTCAGTTGTACTCATCAAGTGGCCTAAACAGATTTCTGCTTATACATCTGTATAAGAGATAAATCCTTCAGCGATCTATTAAGTCAACTCATGTGACTCGTGATCGAGCCAATCACAGTCGTTATTGTAAACCTGTCACATGAGACCTTAGACTGAGTCAAACTTGTCACTCATCACATAGTGACCTCAAAGATCCTTCGGTCCGAGGATGTGATTTCACATATCAACATATGAGTATGTTCATGACGTTATCTATGTAACATACTCCCGATCGAGTCATATGAAGCTATTCTGATCGGGGACAACTTAAGTGTGATTTTATCCGATCTGTAGATCTACTATTATGTGTTGACACATCAATGATACAAATCAAATCATACTTAAGATATTACTACAACACTTAGTAATATAAATGTCGATTATATTTCAACTAATAATCTTATTACATGAGTAGATTGAAAATACATTGTGCTAGGACAAAAAATCCCAACAGTCTCCCACTTGCCCTAGACCCAATTGGTATTCCAATCTAAACCCATACCCCTAACATGCTCCTCATGCTTAGAATGCGGAAGTGCCTTAGTTAAGGGGTCAGCTAGATTATCTTGCGTTGAAACGTAGTTTATCTCTACTTTACTTTAATTAACCATCTCTCTGATGATGTGATACTTTCTCTCGACGTGCTTGGTCCCGTTGTGAAATCTAGGCTCTTTAGCGAGTGCTATGGCCCCCGTGTTGCCACACTTTAAGCTCACGGGATGAGACGTTCGCGGCAGTACATCTAATCCACTCAAGAAGCTCCTGACCCACACCGCCTCCTTAGTTGCCTCTCACGCAGCTATGTATTCCGCCTCCGTGGTGGAGTTGGCTATCGTCGCTTCCTTGAAACTTTTCCAACTGAAAGCTCCCCCGTTCAACATGAACACATACCCTCCTTGAGACTCGAAGTCATCGGGGTCTGTCTGAAAACTAGCGTCAACATATCCAGTGACGCTCAGTTCTCCTTCTATCCCGCCATACACTAAGAAGGCGTCCTTTGTTCTCCTTAGATTCTTGAGGATGCACTTGACGGCATCCCAGTGATCTTGGCATGGGTTAGACTTAAATCTACTGGCACAACTGAGGGCAAACGATACGTCAGGCCTCGTACAGATCATGGCATACATAATGGATCCCACTGCCGAAGCATACGGGATCCCCTCCATCTTCTTCAGCTCATCAGGTAATCTAGGACACTGACTCTTGTTGATACAGGGTTCATCTGGATTTCTGATAAACCCGAACTCTTTTACGGCTTCATAGAACCATAAGTTCCAAATCTTGGAAGCTTGTTTCAATCCATAAATGGATCGTTGCAGCTTACACACCTTTTCGGGATGATCCAGATCGACAAAACCTTCTGACTGTGTCATATAGACATCCTCCTACAAGTTCCCGTTAAGGCACACGGTTTTGACGTTCATTTGTCATATCTCGTAATTGAAATATGCTGCAATGACCAATATCATCCGAATTGACTTAATCATGGCCACTGGTGAAAAGGTCTCATCGTAGTCCATGCCTTTGACTTGACGATAACCTTTCGCAAACAGTCTTGCCTTGTAAGTCTGAGGCTTTCCGTCCATATCTGTCTTTAACTTAAATATTCACTTGCACCCTATAGATTTTATCCCAGGTGTGTTGTCTACTAAGTTCCAGACCTGATTGTCTTTTATGGACTTCATCTCCTCATTCATGGCATTATGCTATTCTTTGGAGTAGGGACTGGACAAGGCTTGCTGAACTATTGTGGGATCATCCTGATCCACAACGATCAAGTCATTACCCTCTGTGGCTAAGAAGCCATATCTGACTGGGTTTTGACGAGATCTTTCAGACGTTCTTGGTCCTACAGGAATTGCTGTTAGAATGGAACTCTGATCATTAACCTCATTGGGTACTTCTACATCCTCTAAAGGTTGTGTTGTGTCTTCTCGAATTTCTTCAAGAAGCACAAAAACTCCACCTTGAGCAAAAATTTTTTTGTTCTCTTCGGGTTTATAGAAGTAGTACCCCATAGTACCTTTGGGGTACCCTACAAAGACACACTTATCTGCCTTGGGTTCGAGTTTGTCACCAAGCATCCGTTTGACGTAAACATTGCACCCCCAAATCTTGAGGAAAGACAACTTGGGAGCCTTGCCATGACAAACCTCATATGGAGTGGTCTCCACGGCCTTTTTAGGTGCCCGATTCAAAATGAATGCAGTCGTTTCTACGTCATGGCCCCAGAAAGATACTGGAAGGTCGGCATGACTCATCATGGAACGAACCATGTCAAGCAAGGTTCTGTTCCTCCGTTCGGAAACACCATTCAACTGAGGGGTTCCTGGCGAAGTTAATTCTGAGTGAATACCGTTATCCCTTAGGTGACTGAGAAAATCTTGGTCTAAGTACTTGCCACCTCGATCAGACAAAAGTGCCTTGATACTCTTACCAAGCTGGTTCTGTACTTCATTCTGGAATTCCTTGAATTTATCAAAGGATTCCAACTTATGTCTCATTAAATAGACATACACATACCTACTGTAATCATCGATAAAGGTTATGAAGTATCTGAAACCTCTCCTGGCTTTTGTACTCATGGGCCCACATACGTCTGAATGTATTAGGCCCAGGAGATCACTTGCCCTTTCACCAAAAGGCGCCTTTGTCATCTTTCCTATAATACAAGATTCGCATCTCTCGATTGATGTGAATTCAAACGTGTTAGGATTGTGCCCTAGTCCAATGTAATTCCTTAATCTATATTGCAACGGACATCATTATTCTACATAATAAAAGACATAATATTACTAATGTGTTGTAGTAATATATCTAATGTAATTTGATCTATGTCATAATGTGTGTAACAACTTATAGTAGAACTATAGATCAGAAAGAATTGCATTCGATAAAGTCTCTGATCAGCTAAGCTTCTTTTGAAGCGATCAGTATGAGACTAACTCCTTGTGATCATGCTCTAGTGATCATGGAAAAGTGCGTGCCGGAGTTATATCATAGATACCATCAGGTCGATGATATCGGACAACCCGATTGTGAGTATGCTGCATAGATCCAGTCATGAGATACTCACATATCGTAGCTTGTCGTTATATCCTAAGACCAAGGAGTCTTTGTGTACACTATGTAACGAATACCTAAGTTTGACCTAGTCTAACGTTATCTATAAAAGGGTAACTATAACGGCTTCGATTGGCTTTGATATTAATTGCATTAGTGAACTCGAAAGGCGTCTGAGGGATTTATCACTCATACTTCCGTATGAGAAAGATATCCGTTTAGGCCACTTGATGAGTATGACTGAAGAAATAGCACAACCGTGCAGGTGATACCTTAGTATCAGTTTTCAGTCATCTCAGATATCAAGAAACAGTGATTGATAAATTAGGATGACCATTCTATGCCTATTGATCAATCTGGATATCGGTTTGATAAAAGGATATTGACATGTACGATAGCAGGTTAAGTTGAATAATCGATAATCACGAACGTTGGGTAATCGTAATGTCTTGCTAGAGACCACTTATGATGGAAAGGGTAAAATAGTAATTTTGCCAGTCTGCCAACTGTTTGTGAGCCTAGAGGGTCACACGCATTTAGCAAGATACATGACAAATAATTATGGATGGAAATTGAAAACGATTCGGTAGTTTTCTGGCCTAAGGTTTTAACTAGACGGTTGAAGAAATCCATTCGAGGAAATTGAACCGTTTTGTCTAAACCGAAATTAGAACTCAAGTTAATGGGTTTTATTTGGGTTTTAGTTAAACGGGCTTAAAGCCCATTTAGGGATTTAAGTGATGAATGGGGAAAAAGTGCAAATAGGAGTTTAAGAGGATTAAATATGCAATTATTAATTTGAAATTCAATTTTATTTCAAATTAAAATTCCAAAATATCGTCCACCTTTTTCTCCAACTATTAGCAACCACTTCCCCTCATCTTCTCCCTCTCTTGGCCGAAATCCCGCTCCATCTTCATCCATCATTTTCTTGTCAAAATTCTCAAGAACATTCATAGCAAAAGTGTGAGAGAAAACCAATTTCGGTTGTGGTGCTTGCACTAACATTGTGTTTTCATCGATTTATAAAGGTATTTTTCAGATTTGAAAAGGTTGATAGCATGTTGTGTAGGGTTTTGGAGCGTTCTAGATCGTCGAGATAGCGGAAGCATTATAAGAAAATCTACTCCAAACCTTGTCCAAGAACATAAACCATTAAATCCCAAAGCAAAATCTATTCCACAAGATATTTACCTTTAAGTCTTGTTGAATCGATAAAGAAGAACTTTCGGATCTTCTTCTCTAAAGCAAGTCCACACCAAGGGGATGATCTTGATGATCCCTCACTTAATTGCCTACTAGAACAATTAAATGAAGAACAAGAGAGCAAGATAGAGGAGGGAGATGGTGTGGCCGGCCACTATTAGAGAGAGAGAGATTTGTGTGAGTTTTTGTGATTAATGGAATAATGAATTAAAGTCTTGTATTTGAATTCATCATACAACTCACAAGTATGGGTTAAAAGTGATTGGTATGGGCTTAAAGGTGCTTTAACCCATACCCCTTAAATCACTCACCTCTTAATCCACAATCACCAACTAAGCATGGTGTTGTGTGGCCCCCTCACATGGACCCACCATGTGGGCCGGCCAAGAGGGTTTATTGGGCCCTTAATGGGCCCTTGTTTGGGCCGGCCATGAGGCCTCATGGGCCGAGCCCAATGGGCTCGCCCGTGTGGTCTCATGTCGTGTCCAAAAGTCCCCCGACCCTTTTTGTCGTTACTAATCAAACAAAGTCCGACGCGACATCGACGAAAAACTCAGTTTTCTCGATTCGCTAATTATTCTCTCAAACCGAACCCATGGCACAAAACCTCCAGTTTGTCCATGTATTTCTCCTCAAGAAACGTTAAGGTTTCCTTGTCTCAAGTTATCCGTCTTGAATGTGTGTGACCCTCTAGGCTCATGCCACCGTTGGCAGATCGGCGCAAAAGATCGCTCTTGCCCGATCCATCATAAGTGGTCTCTAGTAAGACGTTATGATTACCCAAGGTGCATGACGATCGATGATTCGACTTAACCTTGTGCGTACAAGTCACTATCCTATTATCTCTAGATATCCCGATTGATCACAAGGCATAGAGTCGTCACCCTTGTTTAATCAATCATTGTTACTTGATATGTGAGATGTCTGAGAACTGATAACCCGTATCATCGGCATGGCCATGGTCTTACTCTCAGTCAGTCTCCATCAAGAGGCCTTTTAACGGATATCTTTCCCATATCGTAGTATGAGGGATAAATCTCTTAGCCGTCTTTCGTGTCACTCATGCAACCCGTTCCGCCACCCAATCATGCCCTTTATTGCAATCCTGTCACAGAAAGCGTTAGGCGCAAGTTAAAGCCGCACGTTCATTGCATAGTGATCACAAAGACTCCTTGGTCTAAGGATGTCGTGACAAGCTATCGCATTTGAATATGTTCATGGCTTAATCTATGAAAACACTATTCAAAGCGGGTCGTCCGATATCAATCACCTCATGATATCTATGATATAATTCCGGGATCCCTCATCCCTATGACAAGTAGAACTACGTCATTGAGAACCATCCTCATACTGGTCGCTTCTAAGGAAGCATAGGTTGACCAGGGACTCGTTAAGTGTGATCCGTACAGATTTATGGTTCTACTACTTTAGTGGTCATAAATCAGATCATGCTTAACATATTACTTCAACACATAAGTAATACAAAGCCGTTTTATATATATATATATTGCAAACGATGATAAAGTACATAGACGTTTACAGGCTAATAGCAATTGTACTAGGGCACAAATGCTATCATGTTGAATTTTCGTTAAGATCTTGGTTTTATTCGATCACCATGGCTACATAACTTCTTATGCATGAAATTTATCGTTTGGAACCCATGGTGATCTCCTTCAGTGGTATCAGAGCCTGGTTGTTATGACTTTATTCAACATGTTTAATTCTGATTTTTTTGTGTTTATATGTTCATCACCTTAACATGCATGTAATTGAAACAAAAAAAATTCAGATTTAATTGATTTTGGAAAAGTTGGAAAATGTTTTTTTGGTGTTTCGGGTTAGCCATGGCCGAGCCATGGCTGACCAGGGTCGAGACCCTTGGTGGACCATGGAATGCTTACGGGCGACCATTGCAGCCCTCGCAGGCGACCACGGTCTGCCCATGCGGGCGACCATGGCTGCCCTCGCGGGCCACCATGGTTGCCTCGCGGGCGACCAAGTCTGCCCTAGGGGCGACCATGGCAGCCCTCGCGGGCTACCATGGTCGCTCCCATGGTCGACCACGGTTAGCCCCGCGGGCGACCTCGGCAGCCCTAGCGGGCCACCGTAGTTGTTTCCGCGGGCGACCTTGGTTGGGCTGGTTCGGCTCGACCAGATTCGAGCTGAACCGGCCGGTTCGCGAGAATAATTTGAAACCCTAAAAATTTAATTTTCAAATTTGGTTCGGTTTCGATAAACTAGCGATAACCGGTTCAAAATTCAATTAATTAATTAAACCGTCCGGTTTCGACAAACCGGAATTTTTCCACACTTAAGAAAGATAAAATTTGGAAAATTTTATTTGTTTGATAAGCATGTTGAGTGTACACATGATCTTTGATAACATGATGTTTTCCACATGATGCTAGCTAAGCCTTCTAGACTTCCATTTTTATTTCGGGTTTGCAACCTGCGTGTTGCTTAATTTTGGGTTGTACTAAATACGGCATGCGTGTCGTGATTTGTATTTCATTTTATTTATTTAAATTTGTAATCACGAAGACCGACACAAGAAGCAAGTCAAGAAGAAGACTCAGATTGGAGGAGGCTCGAAGCCAGTGGGAGTTCACAAGAATGAAGCAAGTCTGGATCTTGAAGACAAAGTCTTTAGGATCAGTATTGCTAGATTCTTAGGAACTTAAGATGGGCTTAGCTATGCCTATATTTACCGTTACATTTATATGTTTGAATGTATGAATGTATGATAGTTTAAATATACAAGTTCATGTCTATTGATCAATCTGGATATCGGTTTGATAAAAGGATATTGACATGTACGATAACAGTTTAAGTCGAATAATCGATAATCACGAACGTTGGGTAATCGTAATGTCTAACTAGAGACCACTTATGATGGAAAGGGTAAAATAGTAATTTTACCAGTCTACCAACTGTTCGTGAGCCTAGAGGGTCACACGCATTAAGCACGATACATGAAAAATAATTATGGATGGAAATTGAAAACGATTCGGTAGTTTTCTGGCCTAAGGTTTTAACTAGACGGTTGAAGAAATCAATTCGAGGAAATTGAACCTTTTTGTCTAAACCGAAATTAGAACTCAAGTTAATGGGTTTAATTTGGGTTTTAGTTAAACGGGCTTAAAGCCCATTTAGGGATTTAAGTGATGAATGGGAAAAAAATGAAAATAGGAGTTTAAGAGGGTTAGATATGCAATTATTAATTTGAAATTCAATTTTATTTCAAATTAAAATTCCAAAATATCTTCCACCTTTTTCTCCAACTATTAGCAACCACTTCCCCTCATCTTCTCCCTCTCTTGGCCGAACTCCCCGTCCATTTTCATCCATCATTTTCTTGTCAAAATTCTCAAGAACATTCATAGCAAAAGTGTGAGAGAAAACCAATTTCGGTTGTGGTGCTTGTGTGGACCTAATAGAGAAACACTAACATTGTGTTTTCATCGATTCATAAAGGTATTTTTCAGATTTGAAAAGGTTGATAGCATGTTGAATTTTCATTAAGATCTTGGTTTTATTCGATCACCATGGTTACATAACTTCTGTTGCATGAAATTTATCATTTGGAACCCATGGTGATCTCTTTCAAAACGGACTTAACAGCCCACACTTGTGAAGTGATGAGACGCGTTTCTCGCCAATATGGCCCAGACGATAGTGCCACAACACTGTCTGGTTTAAGTCATCCGACTTCAACCTCTTATTTACGTTATAGTTTGAACTGTAGTTAGAGTTATCAACATTTAAAATGTATAAACCACCAACCATAGATGCAGTGCCATAAACAATATTATATCTTGATAAAGTAAATAAACCATTATCTATAGAAAATACAAAACCAAGTTTGTCCAAACTGGACACTGAAATAATATTCCTACTAAAAGTAGGTACACATAAGACATCGTTCAAAACTAAGATAAGCCTTGTGGGCATCCTAAGACTAACAAACCGACAACCGTCGTTGACACCGTACTGTTGTCTCCGACTCTCAAATCCCGCTCGCCTTTCCCCAGGAGCTTTTTACTTTCCAGATCCTGTAGATTAACACAAATGTGAGTTTCTGCCCCGGTATCAACTACCAATGTGTCTGAGAAAGTAACGTTGAGATTATACTCAACAACGTAAATACCTGATCCAGGTCTTGAATGGTGTCCTCCCTTTTGCAAGTTCTTCACATATTCCTTGTGCTGCTTGCAATCCTTTTTCTAATGACCTGGCTGCTGGCAGTAATAACAGATTACCCCTGCGGTCGAAGCATTCCCTTCAGTTCTAGGAACCGCTGGTATCTTCGGACCCTTGGGTACCCTTAACTGCCCAGGTAGGTGCATTGGCGCCTTACCCTTAGCCGCCACTGCTGGAGCCTTGCCCTTATTAAGATATTCTGGTGACTTGCCCTTAGGTTTGCCAGCTCTTTTGAAGTTGACATCCTTATTGACCATCAGAACCTCAGGGGTTTTACCCTTGAGATTCTATTCTGCTGTCACCAACATCCCATGTAGTTCCTTGATGGTTTTTTCCATATTATGGAAATTGTAACTAGTAATTACATCTCCATAAACCTTAGGAAGAGACATCAGAACTATATCCGATTTCAGCTACTCTGTGAAGTCATGACCTAGACTTGTCAAGCAATCATAGAGGCGCTTTATCTTGAGGACATGTGGGCTTACTGCCTCACCAACATTGAGCTTACAATGGAATAACTCCCTACGAGTGTCGTATCTTTCGACACATGCATTCTTCTGGTAGTATACCTTTATTTCATCCATCATTTCTTGAGGATTGTCCATGAGATGCATAAACTGGTCCTAGGTGTCATTTTCCATGGACCTGACCATGAGGATGCCAATATCTGTCCGGTCGTTAAGATACTTTTCATAAGCCGTCTTATCGGCCTCGTTGGCATCACCCGTAGGCACTTTCTTTGGCTTATCCATAAGGATATACTCCTGTCTGTCATACTGAAGGGCAAGCTTCAGGTTCCTTTCCCAAACTAGGTAGTTTGTCCCTGAAAGCTTGTCATTCGACAGAAGAGACTTTAGCGCTTCACTGCCAGAACGTTTTGAATTGGGTTGCGACGGTGCCATTATATCTACACATGAAAAATCATTCAATTAGATTTTTAATTAGGTTAAAGTAAGTGATAATTTAGTATGAACATTTCTGATTCTTATTTCTGAATCTAAATCAAGATCTCCGCATACTCAAAACTGAAGTGAGTTAATCTCATAGCCCTAGTTTTGGACATTGGAGTAGGACAGTCTGGTCCTTTCACAAAACCATGTGATTCTTGGCTAGGGCTTATACATTATCTGTATACGGCATTGCCCTATATCTGATACCCTGGCTCAGATCATCTGAGAATCGCAGCCAAGTCAACCACCTTTCAACGTATGGGCCAATCTGCATGGTTATTTTGCTAATGCGCATGCACCCATACAAAATTGTCTATCTTCTTTTAGAACCCATTCCCATGGATCCGCGTTAATCGTATCCACCCATGGGTCTGTGAACTAATCGAAGTGATGAAATGTCGGCGGTATCTAGCTTGACTTGAAATTACTTGCCATTTTAAATGTCCATTCTCACTGATCATTACTTGACCTTAACTTGAAATTATTATCTACAAATCCATGTAGAGATATTTTCATTCCGGTTTACATGTGCGTGATCCATTCATTATTATTAATCTTTACACATGTGAGTGATGATCTAATTAACATAAACTTATGAGATTTAAATCATGCATACAACCATACATTCATAAACACAAATGTAAACTTTCTTTAGCTAGCCCGGTAACCCTACTGGAATAAACTAAAACCTATACTAGGTCTTTTCTTTCCTCAGTCTCTTGGACTCCCACTAGCTCCACGCCTTCTCGGGATTTCCGTCCTTCTCTTTGGTTCTTCTCTTCTTGGGAATATGTAATTACATTTAATTTAAATAAAGTAAATGCCGTGACACACAAGTCACAATTAAATTATAACCCAAGAGCAACTCGCAGGCTGCAAACCGAAATTGAATTCTAAATCGGGCTAACTTAGCAATCATGTTGCAAACACCGTGTTATCAAACAAGCATGTTATCAAGAAAACATATTAATTCCAATTTTATCTTTATTTAAATCTAAGAAATTGGTTTATCGAAACAGTGATTTTGAACTGGTTAATTTCTGAATTAGATCGGTTTATCGAAACTGAACCGGTCTGAAATTTTAATTAATTATCGCTTAAAATTTTGGATTTTTCTGGGTCGGATCTGACCCGAATCCAATCTGGTTTGACCGAACCAAAATTAACCCGAAAGTCAATTAGGGTTCAACTGAACCCTGGCTGCCAGGACTGGCCATGGCGGGCCGCCTGGCCGGTCTTGGTCAGGTCGTGGCCTGCCCTGGCCGAAGCCGAGAGGCTTGGCCGATCGGCCCGTGGCTCGGCCGGGGATGGCCTCTCGGCTAGCCTCGGCCTCCCACGTGCCTCGACTCGATCTCATTCGATCAAACTGATTTTCAGCGATAAATAATTAAATTCCAGCAATTAATTCA
This sequence comes from Geranium rotundifolium, assembly GCA_963920655.1. Lineage (NCBI taxonomy): Eukaryota > Viridiplantae > Streptophyta > Magnoliopsida > Geraniales > Geraniaceae > Geranium > Geranium rotundifolium. The sequence continues at coordinate 34,318,744 of OY987319.1, forward strand.
TTAACCAACACAAAAATTATTTTGTAAGTTTGAATCTCTTAATACCCAAATCAATTGCAAAATTAAATCTAGTCGCCTATCATGCTCGAATACAATAAACATATGCAATCAGTCTCTGATACCACTGAAGGAATTTTGAGGGTTCCAATCAATTAATTTCATGCCCATAACTAGAAATTAACCTCAAGAACCGTGTCCTTCGAAAAACATCATTCGAGGAGATTGAGTGTTTGATTGATTAAGGTACTGTGCTTGCGTGATTGAAGTTTCACGAACACTGTTGAAGACGACAATTTCCCGAGCATAGGCGCTTTTACTCGGAGGGTGGAATAGAGGCGATCTCAAAGACAAGGGTAGTCCCTGGTTTAGGCACTCACTGTGTAGTAATAGTGACCAGGAGAATGATTTGAGTGATAATCAGTTGATGCCTTTGTTATATGATGTGGTCGCATCAAATGTACGTTTATGATATCTATTACCCCCATTCTAGGTGTAATTTCACCCTCGATGTGTTAAGTTATTGATCTTTGTGACACTTTTACGCCTTCGGGTATGTTTGTTTTGAATGTGCATAATACAGGTGAAAAGGGTCAAAACCGAGAAAAAATTGCAGCATAATCTTTCAGAGAGCACAAATTTCTCATATTTATTCTGATATGACCCAAAGTTAGACCAAATTGAAGATAACTCGTCGATCTACAAGTCTCTAGAAAAAAAATTTCCCTAAATATCATGGGAAAAAACTCAAAACAGCACTGAAAGACAGTACTAAAACAGATATCGAGATTGCAGACCAGTTGATTTACAAGTGATATAAATTCGACATCCAAAATCCAAATTGAAATTCTGATCGGCTTAGTCGTGCAAGATGCCACACACAATGTTACACGGAATGCTATAACGTTGTGTCTGACTTCTTGCGTAGATAAAGCAGGACAGTAAACAGAAAGCTATAAGTAATGACACAGCAGATTGTTTACCCAGTTCGGTGCAACGTCACCTACGTCTGGGGCTCTCAGCCTAGTGGAAAGATTTCACTTATTAGTAATCCGTCAGAACATACAAGTACCTGTGATCCCTCCTCGATCTATACTTTATGCTACGTCTTACAGTCCAATCCATCTCAGGGTCTCCCCCTGAATCCAAGAACGTCTTGATTCCACTCTTCGAGCAATCGCCTTGCTCTGTCTTCTTCAAGCTTGGTGGTTGCGTGCAGTCTTCAAACTCACGACTTCAGTAAACCCTCAATCACCTAACTCTCTATAGTTATGTGATACACAAAGTCCTAAGCTCAATCTGCAATTTCTCAGCCCGCAAACCTTCACGTCTAAGAACCTTGCAAATTGTTGCTAGGAAACAAATAAAGAACCACACGATTGATAAGGGGGTAGCCTAAGCTTTTATAGCAATCGTGGATGAGTACTAACCCTAAAGGGTTTCCTCTTAATCACCGTCTTTCTTCTTTTCAGATTAGGAGTCGTTCTGCACTTTCCTAATCGTTTTCTTGCTGCACTGCCGAGCCTGCACTTTCCTGATTTCTGTCGATCAGGATGCTTGCCGAGACACCGTCAACAATGTCACACAAGATGTCGTAGAAGATGCTTCGACATTCTTTGTAACATGATTCTTCAGTTTCTTCAAAATTAGCCAATCTCGAAAAACGTCGTAACTACAATCTCCCCCTTTGGCTATTTTTAAAGACAGTATACTTCGTTGCATTCTTCGTCGCATTCGTCGTCTCGTCGATCGGCAGTGTCGTCGCGCGTATCGTCGCGTCTTGTGTCTTCGCGTCGCGTCGTCTCTATCTTTTTTTCCTTGTATCATCGCGCGCATATTTCTAATTTAAACACTTACTCCCCCTTGCTGGCTCAAAAAGAGCCAAAGTAAACAAATATTTTAACAAATCCTGGAAATAAGCAAAATAAATCCAAACATAACTCACAGTTGCTCTCGATCAGCTGTCGAGAGAAAGCATGATACAGTGTTCACAAAATATTACAGACCATAAAAGTTGTTTAGTTGTTCAAGAGTCAGAGAATTTCATAAAATCTTTCAGATAGAGCTGCTGTTGGAACTTGCAGTCTCCGTAGCTTCTGTGGAGGCTTCTTGGGTAGCATCTTCTGGATCATTTGTGGGATCATCTTCAGAGCCTAGAGGAGACATTGAGTACAGCAGGTTGGCGCAGTGAGTTCGGCGCTGCGAGAGATGCTTCAGGGCAGTCTTTAAGTTTGCAATGTCCTCATCAAGCACTTCAATTTCTTGTTTGAGCATGACGGCATCCCTGCTGGTAGTCCTTGTGAGAGGGACGTCACTTGTGGCTCTACTGGTCTTTGCCGTGGCTTCTGGCCTGACAAGATCAGGAGCATGCCTTCCTTCAAACAATTTGTGGCTCACCACAATTACTCCTCCTCTTTTCCCCACCTTATCCGACGTTTTCAACACGCCAGGGTGTTAATGTACGAGTAATTCAGAGATAAGGGATGGAAAGGCTATGGGAATTTTCACAGCAAGAGATCTAGCATGGCGAACAAGATGATCAATCACAAATTGTCCAAAGTCAAGTTTAGATCCAGTACCTATTTGGTAGATAAGGATTGTTAGCTCAGGTTTGATCGATGATGCGTGAGTTGAGGGGGCCCAGTTTGCAACTCCAATTCGAAAGAGAATGGAGTACTTGGAAGTCAGATCTGATGCTGCCACTGTCCCTTTGGATGGCCATGTTCTGCTTTTATCTCCGGTGATTTCTCGGAGGACTTTGCTTAGATCGGGTGGTGGCACAGATCGAACCTTCTTTCTTCCCAGGAATTCATTGATGATGTCGGAGGTAATGTCAAAACGGATGCCTCTGACATATACCTTATCAAACTCTGGAGCATCTGGGGTACCAAACGTGGTAGGCAGATTTGCAATGAATTCTTTAACCAGAAGGGGATAGTGGTTGCCAATGTCGGAGACGGTTCTCATCAATTCTGCCTTCTCCAGGAGTTGTATAATGGCCTTTAGCCCAAGCAGCTCCGACGACAATGTCTTCTCTGGGTACGCCGTTCTCTGAAATACAAACTCCCACCTCTTTGCGCCTTCTGCTGAGTGAAACGACACGTTGTCGTAAGTTACACTCATGGTGTTCTTGGCCGTCTGCAGGGCCTTCTTCTTCCTTTCTTCCTCAGCAGGGATCTCTTCAATGTCATCATCAGTGGATTCATCTATCAACCTCCTTGTTGCAATTACTTTCTTCCCCTTTTCTTTGACATGCGATTTTTTCCTTTTGTTGCTGGGACCTCCAGCCTCCTTTCCCTCCTTCCTTTTCCTTGTTTCTTTCAATTTTCCAACCATGACAGCCAAACTTTCAGTTTCTTCTAGAACTTTTTTTCTTCAGGGTCGACAGCACTGTGTGTGCCGTCTCAGCAGCTTCTTCCATGACATCTTCTCTGGCATCCAGAGTGTTTTCTTCTGTGTTGTTGGTGGTGGCATCCTTGTTCTTCTCAGCTTCTTCCAGATCGGTCTCTCTGTCTCTGGTTTCTTCTTTCTCTTCTTCTTCTTCCTCGGCTTCTTCCGAGTCAGCTATTTCTTCCTCTTCTACAACATTTTCAGTGGCTTTCGGTATGACATCTGTTCCTTCTTCTTCTCCTCCTTCTCCTTCCGCAATGCGTTCCAGCCCATGATTGACCGGAGTCAGATCCTCCTTTTCTCCTTCCGGACGTATCAGTTCTTCTACCACACTTTCTTTAGGTGGGTCCTGGTTTTCCAGTAGTGATTCTAACAGATCACTGTTTCTAGAAGTATCGGCAGAGAAATCGTTACCAGTTGGTGTTGGAACTGCGACGATTTGCATGGAGGCCTCTCGATTTTCCTGGCCAAGATCATTCTCTCTTTCTGGCCCAGTTAGGTCAGACATTGAGAAGGCAGCACTTCCGGTCCGGGACTTCTTGGGAACTCGAGTAAAAACTGGTATTGGGGCTTTCTCTGGTGAAGCCTCTTTGATAATTTCTTCTGACTTTTTCAGGGTTTTTGGCCCTTTGATTCGCACTCCATGCTTGTTTGTCTTCGCTCTACTGCTTCTGGAGCCTTTTGCTTCAGCTTTCTTTGAAGCGGTGGCTTCCTTTGGGGCTACCGTGCTTCTAGTTTTCACCATTGTTGTTTGAGAGATTTGCAGAGAGTGAATGGTGAAGGAGATGAGAGTGAGCACAGAGAGGAGGCAGACTAGGTTTTTGAAAACGATTCAAATCTTCTTTATCGTCTGACTGTATCTTTCCTTTTCTTTTATATGGGCTTTTGATATGCCTGGCCCAATGACATTCGTTGGTTTTTAGACCGGTTCATGAAGAGGTACCAACACTTCCTCTCAACCGTTTCTGTATCTCCTTTACTGGTCGTTGATGGAACACAGACCAAGTGATGATCTGAGGTCCTCAAATCTGCTCGCGTCTAGTGCCTTCGTGAAAATATCAGCTAGTTGCTTCTCTGTTGGGATGTGCTCTAGGATGATCTTCTTGTCTTCGACCAATTCTCGAATGAAGTGATGTCTAATATCAATGTGTTTGGTCTTGCTGTGTTGGACAGGGTTTTTGGAGATGTTGATAGCACTGACATTATCACAATACAAAGTCATGGCATCCTGTCTGACATTGTATTCAACTAACATCTGTTTCATCCAAAGTAGTTGTGTGCAGCTACTCCCAGCAGCAATATACTCCGATTCGGCAGTGGAAAGGGCAACACAGTTTTGCTTCTTACTAAACCATGATATGAGGTTGTTGCCAAGGAAGAAGCACCCTCCAGATGTGCTTTTCCTGTCTGATGTGTTCCCAGCCCAATCGACATCACAATACCCCACCAAGGTAGAGGATGTGTCGAATGAATATAACAAACCCAAGTTTGTAGTCCCAGAGACATATCTAATAATTCTTTTGGCTTGGGATAGATGACTAACCTTAGGATTAGCTTGATATCGTGCACATACTCCGACAGAGTAGGCAATATCTGGTCGACTCGCGGTGAGGTAGAGGAGACTACCGATGATGCTCCTGTATAGGTGTTGGTCGACGGCTTCTCCTGGATCATCTTTAGTTAGCTTGACATGTGTAGCTGTTGGTGTCCTTGTATGTGAGGCTTTCTCTAGCCCAAACTTCTTGACAATATTCTTCGCATATTTGCTCTGAGATACGAAGATGCTATCCTTTTGTTGTTTGATTTGGAAGCCTAGAAAATAAGTAAGCTCTCCCACCATGCTCATCTCGAATTCTGATTGCATCTGTTGAATAAATATCTCTACCATCTTGCTTGACATCCCTCCAAAAAACAATGTCATCGACATAGATTTGAGCTATCATTAAATTTCCATCTTCATTCTTCACAAATAAGGTCTTGTCGACTCCCCCTCTAGTGTAGCCGCTTCGGATGAGAAATTTTGTGAGCCTTTCATACCAAGCCCTTGGTGCTTGTTTCAACCCATAAAGAGCATTCTTTAGTTTATACACATGATCAGGATAGTGAGAGTCAAGAAATCCTTTGGGTTGTGACACATATGCTTCTTCATTGAGATCCCCATTCAAGAAGGCACTTTCGACATCCATCTGGTAGAGCTTTATCTGTAGATGACATGATATCCCTAGCAAGAGACGAATTGCTTCAAGTCTTGCCATAGGAGCAAATGTCTCATCGAAGTCGACACCCTCAATTTGAGTATACCCTTGAGCAACTAACCTTGCTTTGTTGCGAGTGATGTTGCCAAGCTCATCAGATTTGTTCTTGAAGATCCATTTGGTGCCTATGATGTTTCCTTCACTTGGTTTGGGCACCAGTTCCCATACCTGATTTTTCTCAAATTGAATCAGCTCTTCTTGCATAGCATTGACCCAATATTCATCATTGATGGCTTCATTGATGTTTTTGGGTTCTGTCTTAGAAACGAAGCAAATATCTCCGATCATCTCGTTATAATCTTCAGGAGCTTTTGACCGAGTCCGTATGCCTTCATTCAGGTTTCCAATAACTCCAGAGATAGGATGGTTAGTCTGGACTCTTCGTGAGGGATTCTTGTTGCTAGTTTCAGGAACTTCTTCGTTATTGGCGACATCATCTTCTGTTTTGCTGCTAGCATCTTCTCTGACATCTGGAGTAGCATACTTCCTGACATTGTTGGGAGGATAGGCTCCGTCTTCGTCTGTCGCATCTTCTGAGGCATCTTCGCAGTCATCGTCAACAACAAAATTGATTGATTCCATCATGGTCTTGGTTCGTTTGTTGAAGACTCGGTATGCACGACTATTCCTTGAATAGCCAAGGAAGATGCCTTCATCGCTTTTTGGGTCAAGCTTTTGGCGAGGCTCTCTATCAGCCAGTATATAACAAGTGGAGCCAAAGATATGGAAGTACTTAACATTGGGCTTTCTCCCCCTCCATATTTCATAATGAGTTACTGACATACCTGGTCGGAGAGTGACTCGATTGTGGATATGGCAAGCAGTGTTAAGTGCTTCTGCCCAGAAGTGAGTTGGTATGTCTTTAGCCAGCATCATAACTCTCGCCATCTCCTGTAGAGTCCTGTTCTTGCGCTCAACAATGCCATTCTGTTGAGGAGTGATTGGCGCTGAGAATTCATGTGCTATCTCTTCTGAGTTGCAGAAATCTGCAAACTTACTGTTTTCGAACTCTCGACCATGATCACTACGAAGGCGGATGATTTTGCCAATTGTCTCTCCTTTTTCTCGTTGGACTTGGATGCATAGATTCTTGAAGATCGAGAAGGTGTCTGATTTGTCACGAGGGAAGTCAACCCAAGTGTATCGTGAGTAATCATCTACACACACAAAGACATATCTTTTTCCTCCGAGGCTTTCAACTTGCATTGGTCCCATGAGGTCAACATGTATCAGCTCAAGTACTCGAGAGGTGGTGATATGCTGAAGCTTCTTGTGTGACATCTTGGTTTGCTTTCCTATCTGACATTCTCCGCAGATCTTTCCTTCTACTATTTTTAGGTTTGGGATTCCGGTGATAGCCTGCTCTGAGATTGCCTTTTGCATACTTCTAAGGCTTAGATGTCCAAGCTTTCGATGCCATAGTTTGGTTTCTTCTGCTTTGGAGACAAGGCACTTGGTTGCTTTGGTATGTGTCTCGGGAGACCAGATATAGCAATTGTCTGTTGAGCGAACTCCTTGTAGAATAGTGACATGATCGATGTTGTTAACTATACAGGCTTCTTTAGTGAATTTCACTACTAAATCCTGATCACAGATCTGACTGATGCTAATCAGGTTTGCCTTGAGTCCTTCTACAAGTAATGCTTCAGTCAGACAAGTGGCTTCTGGATGCTTAAGCACCCCTTTTCCAATGATTCGAGCTCGGATCTCATCTCCAAATGTAACAAAGCAGTTTGTATATAATTTAAGATTGGAGAGAAACTCTGGAGTACCTGTCATGTGTCGAGAGCATCCACTGTCGAGATACCAGTCCTTGTTCGTTGAAGTACTTAATGATGTATATGCAACATTAGCTCGATAGGTCAGGTTCTTAGGTCTCCATTCAAGGCGAGTTGTCTTCGGAGGAGATGGGAGATGCCTTTGATATTTCTGAGCTTGCTTCCTCTTAAGAAGTTGAAAACAAAAAGGTCTGATATGACCTGGTTGACCACAGTAATGATATATCCATTGATATTGATAAGCTGGTCTTCTGTAGCTTTGTTGTCTGCGTGGAGGATGTCTTCTGACAGTTTCTTGACAAGAACAGGTTGTAGACGATGTTGTGGCTTTTATTGTAGGTCGTCCTGTAGAATGAGTTGGGGCATCCTGTTGTTTCTTGTCAGCCAAGGCTTGTTGTGGGACAAACTTTGTCCCTGTTGTTGAGGGGACAACAAGTGTGTACCCTAGTCCCGTCGTATCTTTGGACTGTTTTCCCACCGATAAAATCTTGTCAAGGCTTTTTGTGCTCGGATTCATCATCTTTACCGATTTAGTCATGAGACTAATTTCTCCATTGAGTCTGGTGATTTCTCGTTTCAGCTCCACGATCGTCTCTAGAAATCTAGATTTGTCGTTGGGAAGACTAATGATCCTTTCGCCTTGTTGATCAAGTATCAGAGTTTCCTTGATCCATCTGGTGTGCAAGCCTTTGTATGCCTCGACTAGTTGCTCTTTAGTCCAATTCTCATTTGGAGTTGGATCATTATTGATGTCGACAGCATTATCAATATTACATGTAGGAGTAGTAGTAGTGAATGCAACAAAGTTGCTTACCTCTTCAGATCCACTATCTTCATTGTCATCATCTGATAGGGTGGCATTGTATCCTCGTTTTTGTTGTTTGAGGAAATTTGGACATTCTCTACGGAGGTGGCCGAATCCTTCACATTCATGACATTGAAGTCCTTTGTTTTTGTTTCTTCCCCACTCCTGTTTGGTCTGTCAAGACTACCTCCAGCTTGAGCTTTTTGTGGAGCTTTGTTTCTGGCATTTGCTGTGACATTCCGTCCACCCATTCGACTAAATCTTCTCATGGCTTTGTTGTAATTTTTTGTGAGAAGGGCCATTGTAGCCTCAATGTCTTCATCAGAATCCGAATCCTCAGGATCTGGTTGCTTGTGTGTTGAGCTTTTGAAAGCAACTCCTTTGTTCCTTTTGTCGATGTTGGGTAGAGACAACTCATAGGTCATTAGAGACCCCATCAGCTCATCAAATTTCAAGACCTTGAGGTCATGAACTTCTTCAATTGCTGTGATCTTCATCTTGAACCTAGGGCTAAGAGCACGTAGGGTTTTTCTTACCAATTTTTCATCAGACATTGGTTCTCCCAGAGAATAGGATTCATTGGCTAGATCACGAATGCGAACATTGAAATCTGCAATTGATTCATCTTCCTTCATGATGAGGGCTTCGAATTTGGTAGTCAGGTATTGCAGTTTTTGTTCTCAAACCTTAGTTGTTCCTTCATATGCTACGGCCAGGATGTCCCATGCTGATTTGGCAGTTGTGCATGTGTTGATTAGTCTGAACACGTTCTTGTCAACACCATTGAAGATAGCATTCAGAGCTCGAGAATTTCCCAGTGATTCCTCATCTTCATCATCGGTCTAGTCCTTTTCTGGTTTTGGGCCGATAGGATTGCCATCACTGTCATTGAGTTGTGGTGCATTCCATCCATTGAGTACAGCCTTCCATGTCTTGTTGTCTAGTGACTTCATGAAGGCACACATTCGAGCCTTCCAATAGCCATAGTTGCTTCCATCTAGAACAGGTGGTCGATTTATGGATCCTCCTTCTCTGGTATTGTCCATCTTTGATCAAAATATTTGTTTAGGAACTCACCTAAAGCTATAGGTGCCCCCTCTGATACCAATTGAAATTCTGATCGGCTTAGTCGTGCAAGATGCCACACACAATGTTACACGGAATGTTATAACGTTGTGTCTGACTTCTTGCGTAGATAAAGCAGGACAGTAAACAGAAAGCTATAAGTAATGACACAGTAGATTGTTTACCCAGTTCGGTGCAACGTCACCTACGTCTGGGGGCTCTAAGCCTAGTGGAAAGATTTCACTTATCAGTAATCCGTCAGAACATACAAGTACCTGTGATCCCTCCTAGATCTATACTTTATGCTACGTCTTACAGTGCAATCTATCTCAGGGTCTCCCCCTGAATCCAAGAACGTCTTGATTCCACTCTTCGAGCAATCGCCTTGCTCTGTCATCTTCAAGTCTTCTTCAAGCTTGGTGGTTGCGTGCAGTCTTCAAACTCACGACTTCAGTAAACCCTCAATCACCTAACTCTCTATAGTTATGTGATACACAAAGTCCTAAGCTCAATCTGCAATTTCTCAGCCCGCAAACCTTCACGTCTAAGAACCTTGCAAATTGTTGCTAGGAAACAAATAAAGAACCACACGATTGCTAAGGGGGTAGCCTAAGCTTTTATAGCAATCGTGGATGAGTACTAACCCTAAAGGGTTTCCTCTTAATCACCGTCTTTCTTCTTTTCAGATTAGGAGTCGTTCTGCACTTTCCTAATCGTTTTCTTGCTGCACTGCCGAGCCTGCACTTTCCTAATTTCTGTCGATCAGGATGCTTGCTGAGACGCCGTCAACAATGTCACACAAGATGTCGTAGAAGATGCTTCGACATTCTTTGTAACATGATTCTTCAGTTTCTTCAAAATTAGCCAATCTCGAAAAACGTCGTAACTACACAAATCTAGAAAACATTATACCAAAGTTGAAGAAGACAAAAAGAGCTACAATTCTCACGAAGGAAGTTTTTTCATTAGAGGACAGGAAGAGTGCGAAAACTGTCTAATAATTTCAAGTGGTGTAGAGTTCTCATCCGAACTTCGATTTGGTCCCACAATATGTCAACTCGAAGGAAATTCCAAAACAGACAATTGTACGGATGATGCAACGGAGCTGTAACAATAGTTACAAGTGCCAGAGTAAAAAATACATATAAATTCCAGGTGCGATTTCAGTACAACAGAGCCGAATATTTCATTCTTCGCACTACAATTGAACTCAGCCATCTACCACGGTTTGGGAGAGAAGAGAGTAGAACACCATAGCAACAAAGTAGAGGATTGAGGACTTCGAGAGGAGTTCGAATTTGATTAAAGGGAGATGCCAGTGCTAACGCTTGTACCCGTATTCATGAAACCTAATAAGTTATTGTAGGGATAAAATAAACAATAAGATTTGAAGGTTAATTTGATATGAAACAAATGAATTAGACTGTGATTATATTTCTCAATATTATATATCAATGTGTTGCATGAGTCATGTGAACGTTACATCTTTATTAGTTTTTGTTTCGAGAAACTATGTCTGAAATCACAATATCATTTTATTGATTTCATTTGAAAGAAATATTCGTGTTAGTGACCTTTCCACTTCTATGTGAAATGTTTTTGCAATTTTCCTTATAAAATATTGGAAACCTATTTTGTTAGAAAATTGGTGGTTGCATCATGCATGTTGGAAGATCTTATTTGATTATTACTATTTGGCTGCTTTGGTTGGTGTAGTGCAACGCACACCCATCTTCATTAGTAGTTTGATCTCCTCATTATTAGGGGTAATTAAGAATCAATATTTGACTATATATCCTGCTCACGAGTTTGTCAGACATTGATATGTTAGGTTTGAATTATGCTTGTTTATCAAACGTGTCTGATTCGGAACTTGAAAATTGAGAGAAAATAATGATTTTGTGATAACATATATAGGAGGACGGGTGGTGATGGAAACAGAGTATCTGTAGTAGTGTAAGTTATCGGGAACAAGGTATATTGTTTAATGTGATCATTCAAGACCATAAGACAATTACGGCCGACCTTCACTAAGTCTCCATGAGTTCGTAAAACAGGATGCTAATCGAGCCGTTCACTCAATTGAGTGAGGGACTCTTTAACTTGGTGGCTATAAGTTTAATTGATGCGACAATTTTTACAACTATTGTGACAAAAGAACTATAAGGCGATTAACACAGTTATTATTTAGGAAATTCTTATAATTTAACCAAAACAAGATGTCACACACTACGTCTAGATAATGTTCTTGACAACTCGTCTGTAGGCAGATAAGAAACAATAAGGATACAATGCAGTAAACAATGACACACGATATGTGTTGGGCTGAAACGTGTCGCGCAAAACGTCACGCTTCGGATCAAATCCCTCGCGCAAGAGTATGCGGTCACAAGTAATACAATTTATGAAACCGGTAAGAACCAGGTCGATCCACAGAGACTAATGAGGGTCTTCCGGTCGAATTTGTATTTGCGATTAAGATTCTCGGAAAACTAATTCTTTTTGGGGTTTTGGAGAATTAAGACAAACTAGCAATCAACGGTTTGTATAACAATTTAAAGCGCCTAACGTGCTAAACATACATAATTCGACATTACTTAAAAGAGATATTCGTTCTATTGGTCTCGTGGTGATGAGCCTATGCCATGAATACCGTTCCCGCCTCTTAGTATGAGAACGACCTAATATCGGGATAACACCTTATCGTCACGTTCGTGATTGTGCAGAATACAGGTTAAAAGGGTCAAAACCGAGCAAAAATTGCAGCTGAATCTTTGAGAGAGCACAACTTTCTCATATTTAATCTCACGTGACCCAAAGTTAGACCAAATAGAAGATAACTCGGCGATCTACAATTCTCTAGAAGAAATTTTTCTCTAAATCTCATGGGAAAAAACTCAAAACAGCACTGAAAGGCGGTACTAAAACAAATATCGAGATTGCATACCAGCTGAATTGCAAGTGCTATAACTCCTATATCCGAAATCTGAATCAAGTTAACGTTATACCTGAATTTAAGAAGACAAAAAGAGCTAATATTCTCACGAAGGAATTTTTTTCATTAGAGGCCAGGAAGAGGGCCAAAACAGTCTAATACTTTGAAGGGGTGTAGAGTTCTCATCCGAACTCCGATTTTGGCCCATAATATGTCAATTCAAAGGAAATTCCAAGACAGAGTTGTACCGATGACGCAACGGAGCTGTAACAATGTGTAACAATCGTTACAAGTGCCAGATAAAAAATACATAAATTGCAGGTGCGATTTCAGTACAACGGGGCCGAAAATTTAATTCTTCGCACTACAGTTGAACTGAGCCATCCACTGCGGTTTGGGAGAGCAGAGAGTAGAACAACATATCAACCAAGGAGAGGATTGAAAATTTCGAGAGGAGCTCGAATTCGATTCAAGGGGGATTCAAGTGCTAAAATCAAGCAAGCTACACATCAACAATCGAGAGAGATTCAACGATTCATGTTCTTCAACCTTTTGTGTTTTAGGGTTCTTCATTCTTATTCCTTAAACTCGAATTGTTTATTTATCTTTATGAATTTTGATTCTAGTACCATGATCATGGGCTAAATACTCTTGATCACGGATGCTAGGTCGTAACTTTTTATTATTATGAAGTTATGAGTATGAACTGAATTATTTTATGTATATGTGATTGATTATAAATGCTTAAGACTTCTAATATTTGTTGACGAATAAATATTATTCGTGAGAGTCGCGTTATCATGCCTGAGAGGCCCGGTGGGTGACGAAAAAACTTAGATTCAAAAGGGTTCAACTCTTCGGAACGCCTACCCCATTATTGCAGTACTTATTGCAGACTCATGATTATTATCTACCCAAGAGGGATGATGAAAACTTTGTGTCTTGGTTAACACCAAACCGAGAGGAGGTGTTAATATGATTGTTGCTTTGGGTGCACATTACTTGCATAATTTATCAGAACTTATTCATTTATTTCATTGTAATTTGAGTGACCTGGCATCCATGGTTTTCTCTACTGAATAGTCTCTCCCAAGCGTTTTCACTTTACATATATTCAAAAAACTTTATAAATTGATTATTTTAATTTACACTTAATAGCAAAAATTAAATTGAATTAACCCTTATTCGTCCTTGTGAATTCGACCCTGTGCTTACCAGGATTTATTACTTGTAACGACCGCGTGCATTTGCGCGTTATCAGGTGCTTGTGAACAGGGCCAACATTATACTATTGACAACATGATAGTGAAATCCTTTCCACTGACAGAGTGCCCCCAGCTGTAGGTAATGATGAACCGAACTGGATAAACATATTGCGTGTCTTTCAATTTCTGTTTACTTGTATTTTGTCTACTATCTATGATTGAGCAAATTGCCAAACATAAAGTCACCACATTGCGTGAGACATTTTGCTCATGTGACTAACCAGTAAGTTTATACGTGAATTCGAACTTGTGTCAAGAACTGTTATATTATATTAAAGGACAAACACAGCTGAAAGGTAACAATAAAGACACTACACATTCGAATCGGCACCGCCAACTTATTATTCGCCACGTCCACGAATAGCGGAACCGCCACCGCCTCTGCCTCCATGAGCGCCTTAACTAGGCCCATCAAAATCGGTGTCGCCATATAAGCCATGGACACGGCCAACGGAACCACCGCCGCCGCCGCCGCCTCCATGACCGCCGCCAACTTATTATTCATCTTTAGGACACTTTCCCTTTTACATCTGCTGAATTCGAGCTTTGTCAGGATCGTGGGCGTGATGGTCCCTTTTATATGTGATTGATTATAAGTGTTTAAGGTTTATAATATTTGTTGACGAATAAATATTATTCGTGAGAGTCGCGTTGCCATGTTTGAGAGGGCCGGTGGGTGACGAAAAAACTTAGATTCAAAGGGGTTCAATTCTTAGGAACTCATACCCTATTATTGCAATACTTATTGCAGACTCATGTTTATTATCTACCCGAGAGGGATGATGAAAACTTTGTGTCTAGGCTAACACAAAACTGAGAGGATGTGTTAATATGATTGTTGCTTAGGGTGCACATTACTTGCATAATTTATCAGAACTTATTCGTTTATTTCATTGTAATTTGAGTGACTGGGTATCCATGGTTTCCTCTACTGAATAGTCTCCCTCAAACGTTTTTACTTTACATATACTCAAACAATTTTATAAATTGAGTATTTTAATTTAAACTTGATAGCATAAATTAAATTGAATTAACCCTTATTGGTCCTTGTGGATTCGACACTATGCTTACCAGGATTTATTACTTGTAACGACCGCGTGCAGTTGCGCGTTATCGGGTGCTTGTGAACAACTGTCTACGGGCCAACATTATACTATTGACTACATGATAGTGAAATCATTTCCACTGACAGAGTGCCCCCAACTGTAGGTAATGTTGCCTACCCCATTTCCACTGATTCCTACCCCATTATTGCAGTACTTATTGCAGACTCATGATTATTATCTACCCAAGAGGGATGATGAAAACTTTGTGTCTAGGCTAACACCAAATGAGAGGAGGTGTTAATATGATTGTTTATTTATCTTTATGGATTTTGGTTCTAGCACCATGATCATGGGCTAAATACTCTTGATCATAGATGCTAGGTCGTAACTTTTTATAATGATGAAGTTATGAGTATGAACTGAATTATTTTATGCATATGTGATTGATTATAAGCGCTTAAGGCTTATAACAATTGTTGACGAATAAATATTATTCATGAGAGTCCCATTGCCATGTCTAAGAGGGCCGGTGGGTGACGGAAAAACTTTGATTCAAAGGGGTTCAACTCTTCGGAACCCCTACCCAATTATTGCAGTACTTATTGTAGACTCATGATTATTATCTACCCGAGAGGGATGATGAAAACTGTGTGTCTAGGCTAACACCAAAACGAGAGCAGGTTTTAATATGATTGTCGCTTAGGGTACACATTACTTGCATAATTTATCAGAACTTATTCATTTATTTCATTGTAATTTGAGTGACTGGGCATCCATGGTTTTCTCTACTAAATAGTCTCTCTCAAGCATTTTACTTTACATATATTCAAACAACTTTATAAATTGAGTATTTTAATTTACACTTGATAGCATAAATTAAATTGAATTAACCCTTATTGGTCCTTGTGGATTCGACCATATGCTTACCAGGATTTATTTCTTGTAACGACCGCGTGCAGTTGCGCGTTATCAGGTGCCTGTGAACAACTGTCTACGGGCCAACATTATACTATTGACTACATGATAGTGAAATCATTTCCACTGACAGAGTGTCCCCAACTGTAGGTAATGTTGCACCGAATTGGATAAACATATTGCGTGTCTTTCAATTTCTGTTTACTTGTATTTTGTCTATTATCTGTGATTGAGCAAATTGCCTAACGTAAAGTCAAAACATCGTGTGAGACATCTTTCTCATGTGATTAACCAGTAATTTCATATATTTTAGTAAAGTCGTGAATTCGAACTTGTCTCACGCATTGTTATACCATATTAGAGGACAAACACAGGTGAAAGGTAACAATAAACAAATACTACACGTTCATTTCACAACAAGAAAGTACAAACTTTTCCAATTCTTACACATGAAATCATCACTATATAAATAAACATAAACATGAATAGAGAGCATAGAAGCATTAAACCAAGAACACCATCAAAATCAACACCACCACACATAATAGTAATTCCCCATATTAAAGAACACCAATAAAATCGGCACCGCCCACTTATTATTCGCCACCTCCACGACTAGCGGAACCGCCACCGCCACCCCCTCCGCCTCCATGAGCGCCTCCACTAGGCCCATCAATATCGGTGTCGCCATATAAGCCATGGACACGGCCAACGGAACCACGGCCGCCGCCGCCTCCACTCGCCTCTTCACGGCCGAAAGAACCCTCTCTTGCACCATTGATGGTGCAAGCAAGAGAGGCAACAAGCACTAGAACAAGAACGAGCTTTGAATATGTCATCATCATGCTCGAAATATATGAATTATTATTTGAGTTGTGATTGTAGTTGTGACAAATTTGAAGACTAGGGGAGGGTTTATATAGAGAACCATATGTCGATGGACGAATCGGATTAATTAATTATTTGGAAAATGTTAGAATACATCATTTACTTCTGTATTTCATTCTAAAATTGTGTGAGGATTAATAAACTATTCAATTTGAATCGAGTTCAAAATCATTGAGACGGTTTGATTTGAACATTTTACTTGACTCGTTTTTGAACCAGATGCTATTGTTGATCTCCCAAAAATAATAGTCTTGTTGTAAAAGGATGATGTCCACCACCATACCTCTACTCTCCTATATCACAATTCCTCTGCCCTCTTATGTCATAATTGTTTCATATTTTGGGAGATAATTGTGTGTAGTTTTCATTTTGCATTTAATGCCTCATCATCACTTATTTGTATATAAATAGGTGAAGAGGGAGTGTAGAACGGGAACACAAAATATTGATCATCCGAGAGCAAATCTCTCTTCCTTATTTACTTGTAATGTTTTATTCTTTAATTGCTTTTAGTATCTTGCTATGCTAATTATTTTTGGTTGCTCTTAACACTCACGTATAGCACATTTTTCACAACACATTATCAGCACGAATAGCTCGGTTATCGTAATTTTATATTTCTAGCTAAATTAAATTTAGTTCTTGAATTTGTGTTTATTTCGTAAATTTATTTTCCTTATTATATATATATATAAGTATACTCTCTGATCGCCACTTTTGAATTGGATCTTTCACCTCAGAAATGTATCTCCTATTATTATACTTGTTATATATTTACGTATAATGTTTTGTAACCCGAAGTTTACAAAAAAAAATCAAAGGCATTTTGAACCCGAAGTTCTAAAATTGCCGAAAAAAGGTTGTTGAACATGATGTTCGTGTAAACCAGAAGTTTACGAATTTCTAAAATTTACGGAACCCGAAGTTTCAAATCAATGTATAAATCACGAATTACATCATGAGATACCGAGAATAAAACTTGAGGTCTTAAAAGTTAGAACCAGCAGTTCTAAATATCCGCAAAATATGTCATATTTTTGAATAAATATTTTGGACATATTTTAATTGTGTTATTGCGGTTTAATTTTTCAGAATGTCGAACCTGGTCAAATGCCAATATGTTGCCCTCGGTCTCAACGGGAAAAATTATTTTGAATGGGCTTTCGAAACTACTCTCCACCTAAGATCGATGAATCTTGGAGAAGTTATTGTAGACGATAATGAAGAGTCCGTGCAGAACAAAGCAATGGCCATTATTTTTATACGTCATCATATTGATTCTGGTCTGCGAGCTGAATATTTAGATATTCAAGATCCACTTGATCTGTGGAAGAGGCTGAAAGAAAGATTTGAGCACATGAAGTCTATTGCCTTACCTCAAGCATCCCATGAGTGGGCTAATCTTAGACTACAAGATTTCAAGACCATTAATGAATACAATTCTGTTGTATTTAGAATTGTATCCACGCTCCGTATGTGTGGAGACAACAGAACTGATGCTATGATGCTTGAGAAAACGTTCTCCATGTTTCACCCATCTAATATACTCCTGCAGCAACAATATCGGGAGCGAAAATTTGAAAAGTTCACCGACTTAATTGCATGCTTATTGATTGCTGAACAAAATAATGAGTTGTTGATGAAAAACCATCAAACTCGCCCCCTTGGCAGTTCATCATTCCTTGAAGTGAATGTGACAAATTATGATGGTTATCCTTCTTTTGGGAGAGGCCAAGGCTCTAATCGTGGTCGTGGTCGCGGTCGTGGCCGTGGGCGCAATAATTTTCACCCTCGTGGGAGAAATGACAAAATGCTCCACCAGAAGTGGAACAAATTTGAGAGGCGCGATAAAGGAAAAGGCCCACAAATTCAGACTCTCAAAAGCAGTGAACATGAATGTTTTAGGTGTGGTGTAAAAGGGCATTGGGCACGTACCTGTCGTACTCCCAAGCATTTGGTGGTCTTGTATCAAGCATCGATTAAGGGAAAAGAGAAAGTCGTAGAGACAAACTTTATGGATAACTCGGATCCTGTAGATCTGACTAATTTGGATGTCTCTGACTTCTTTGCAGATGACAGCGGAAATATAGGAAATTTGATTTCCGATGACATAGCATGAACCTTTGTTAACTAATCATGATGTTGTAATATATTGTAATATATTATGCTTTTGTATTATGTAATCCTTTCAAATGTTTGAAATCTAATGCTATGTTTTTTTCTTTTATGAAAGGATGTGGATTTCGAAAATGAATCCCCAGTTGACAAAAATAGCAATGATATGTGTATTGTTGACTCTGCCACTGCACATACAATTTTTCAAGAAAAGAAATATTTTCCATGTCTAACCTTGGTTGAGGCAAATGTTAATACTATTATGGGTTCTGCGAATATTATAGAAGGCTCCGGAAGAGCTTGTATATTGTTAAAAAATGACTCTCGCTTAGAAATTCATAATGCTTTATATGCTAGTAGATCCAGAAGAAATCTACTTAGCTTTAAAGATATCAGCAGCAATAGATATCATATTGAGACCACAAGTGAAAATGAAACGGAGTTTCTTTATATCACTTTAAATAATTGTGGTGAAAAGCGTGTATTAGAAAAATTAACTGTTCTATCATCTGGGTTGTATTATACAACTATAAGAACAGTTGAGGTCTACGCGGTATTGAACCAAAAGTTCTTTAATCCAAATGATTTTATGCTTTGGCATAATCGTCTTGGTCATCCAAGATCAACGATGATGGGTAGGATCATTGAAAATTAATATGGGCATTCGTTGAAAAACCAGAAGATTTTTCCGTCCAATGAAATAATTTGTACCGCTTGTTCACAAGGAAAATTAGTGGTACGGCCATCAAAAACGAAGGTTAATGTTGAATTTCCATCATTTTTGCAAAGAATTCAGGGAGATATATGTGGCACTATTCAGCCATCTAGTGGACCATTTAATTATTTTATGGTCCTGATTGACGCATCCAGCAGATGGTCACATGTGTGCTTACTGTCAACTCGTAATGTTGTATTTGCAAAATTGTTAGCACAAATCATTAAGTTAAGGGCACATTTTTCTTATCATCCGATAAAGTCTATTCGTCTTGATAATGCTGGTGAATTCACATATAAGACATTTGATGATTATTGCATGTCATTGGGTATTGATATTGAGCATCCTGTTCCGCATGTGCATACCCAAAATGGCTTAGCAGAATCTTTCATTAAACGTATACAGATAATTGCACGAACATTGTTAATGCAATCAAAATTA
The DNA here is from genome assembly GCA_963920655.1 of Geranium rotundifolium. NCBI lineage: Eukaryota > Viridiplantae > Streptophyta > Magnoliopsida > Geraniales > Geraniaceae > Geranium > Geranium rotundifolium. Next base: position 34,338,354 of record OY987319.1, read on the forward strand.
TCAGTTTCTGCTTGGGGACATGCTGTATTACATGCTGCTTCTTTAATTCGGTTAAGGCCTAGTGCATATCATCAATATTCTCCTATGCAGCTTGTGTATGGACATCAACCTGATATATCTCATTTACGTAATTTTGGTTGTGCTGTGCAAGTACCTATTGCACCCCCTCAACGCACAAAAATGGGACCCCAACGTCGATTGGGAATTTATGTAGATTTTGATTCACCATCTATTATCAGGTATCTTGAGCCCTTGACGGGTGACCTATTTACTGCACGACATGCAGATTGTCATTTTGATGAGACGACGTTCCCACATTTGGGTGGAAATAAAAAGCCTCCTGAAGTTAGGCGTGAAATTGAATGGAAAGTAAATTTCATGTCTCATCTAGATCCACGTACATCACAATGTGATAAAGAAGTACAAAGGATAATACATTTGCAAAATGTTGCAAACCAAATGCCTAACGCATTTGCAGATACATCAAAAGTGACAAGGTCATACATAGATGCTATCAACACACCTGCAAAAACTAAAGTTAATGATGACAATTCGAAAGCAACGGTCGATTCCTCTAATACACGCCAGAAGCGTGGGAGGCTATTAAGGGCAAAAGATATCAATCCCCGTAAACGAAAAAATCAAATGAATAGACAAATAGTTCCAGCGGAACTATCGGTTCCTGAAGAACCATTGGTTCCCGTAGAACCGTCGATCCCAAAAGAAAATGAAAGTTCTAAAATTCCTGAAGAATTGCAAGGACAAAGAAGTGAGGAAATACACATGAATCATTCCTACACTAATGAATACTTGGATCGAAAATTTATTAATGTAGATGAAATCTTTGCATTCACAGTGGCATGTGAGATAATGAATTATTTTGATTTTGAGCCACGTACTATTGATGAATGTCGTGAAAGACATGATTGGCCAAAGTGGGAAGAAGCAATTCAAGCATAATTGACTTCATTGGTAAAACGGCAAGTCCTTGGACCCATACTTCGAACACCAGAAGACGTTCGACCAATTGGATACAAATGGGTGTTCACAAAGAAAAGAAATGGGAAAAATGAAATTGTTCGATATAAAGCTAGACTTGTAGCACAAGGTTTTTCTCAACGACCTGGCATCGATTTTGATTAAACATATTCACCTGTAATGGATATGATTACTTTCAGATACTTGATCAGTTTAACAGTCTCTGAAGTACTTGATATGTATCTGATGGACGTTGTCACTGCCTATTTATATGGTACGTTGGAGACAGATATTTATATGAGACTCCCTGAAGGAGTTAAATTGCCGGAAGCAATTAAAAATAGTCCAAGGAACCTATATTCAATAAAATTACAAAGGGCATTGTATGAACTGAAACAATCTGGTAGGATGTGGTATAATTGTCTTAACGAATACCTTACCAGAGAAGGATATAAGAATAATGTTATATGCACATGTGTATTCATCAAGAAAACAAATATCGGATTTGTTATTGTGGCAGTATATGTTGATGATATGAATTTAATTGGGACTCCTGAAGAGATCATAAACACTGCAGATTATCTCAAAAAAGAATTTGAGATGAAAGATTTGGGGAAAACAAAATATGTCTCAGCCTGCAAATCGAGCATATTTCGGATGGAATTTTGATCCATCAATCAGCATATGTTGAAAAACTCCTAACGCGTTTCAATATACAAAATGCTCATCCACTAAGTACTCCAATGGTCGTTCGGTCTCTTGATCCTAAGAATGATCCTTTTCGCCCCAAAGAAATAGATGAAAAAATACTTGGTCCTGAAGTACCATATCGAAGTGCGATTGGGGCTTTATTATATCTGGCGCAATGTACAAGACCAGATATAGCTTTTGCGGTAAATGTACTTGCAAGATTCAGCTCAGAACCGACAAGACGACATTGGAACGGAATCAAACATATATTCCGCTATTTGAGTGGATCCAAAGATTTGGGATTATTGTATTCAAAATCCTCAAATAGCGCTGGCTTGGTCGGATATGCGGATGCTGGATACCTTTTGGATCCTCATAAAGCACGCTCCCAAACAGGATATGTATTTACCTACAATGAAACAGCAATATCCCGGCGCTCTACGAAGCAGACTTTGGTGGCAACATCTTCCAATCATTCAGAAATTCTAGCACTACATGAAGCTAGTCGGGAATGTGTGTTCTTGCGCTCATTTATTCAACACATACGAGATGCATGTGGAATTCACTCGATTACAATCTCTCCTTCCACAATATATGAAGACAATGCAGCGTGCATAACTCAAATTAGAGGAGGATACATCAAAGGAGATCGAATCAAGCATATATCGCCTAAATTCTTCTACACTCACGAACTGCAGAAGAGTAATGAGATTGATGTCAAGCAAATCCGCTCTAGCGAAAATCTTGCAGATTTGTTCACTAAGAGTTTACCGACATCCACCTTTGAGAAGTTAGTATGGTGAATCGGCATGCGTCGATTTAGTAAGCAATCGAAGTAACTTTTTCGATCATCAGGGGGAGCATCGATCAGGGGGAGCAAGAATATGAAGATAATCACACTCTGGACTGTGCGCTGCACTCTTTTTTCCTTATTCAGGTTTTGTCCCGCTGGGTTTTCCTGAAAAGGTTTTTAACGAGACAGCTATTAAGCACGTTCAACATCACCTACATTTTCTTATGATGGTGGTGTTCAAGGGGGAGTGTTGTAAAAGGATGATGTCCACCACCATACCTCTACTCTCCTATATCACCATTCTTGTACCCTCTTTTGTCATAATTGTTCCATATTTTGGGGGATAATTGTGTGTAGTTTTCATCTTGCATTTAATGCCCCATCATCACTTATTTGTATATAAATAGGTGAAGAGGGAGTGTAGAACGGGAACACAAAATATTGATCATCCGAGAGCAAATCTCTCTTCATTATTTACTTGTAATGCTTTATTCTTTAATTGCTTTTAGTATCTTGCTATGCTAATTAACTTTAGTTGCTCTTAACACTCACGTATAACACATTTTTCACAATAAGTCGAATTATAATAGTTTCGACTCATTTTTATCTGCTTCATTTTCATCATATATTAAAATTTATATTTAAATCTATGAACAAGTAAATAATAATATCCCAAACCCGAGATGAAAAAAGTGTAAGATTGATTTTACAAACTAAATTCCATATACTTTTCAAGAAAACTGGTGGTTGGATCATGCATGTTGGAAGATCTTATTTGATTATTACTATTTGGCTGCTTTGGTTGGTGTAGTGCAACGCACACCCATCTTCATTAGTAGTTTGATCTCCTCATTATTAGGGATTAAGAATCAATATTTGACTATATATCCTGCTCACGAGTTTGTCAGACATTGATATGTTAGGTTTGAATTATGCTTGTTTATCAAACGTGTCTGACTCGGAACTTAAAAATTGAGAGAAACTAATGATTTTGTGATAACATAGAGAACGGGTGGTGATGGAAACAGAGTATCTGTAGTAGTGTAAGTTATCGGAACAAGGTATATTGTTTGATGTGATCATTCAAGACCATAAGACAATTACGGCCGACCTTCACTAAGTCTCCATGAGTTCGTAAAACAAGATGCTAATCGAGCCGCTCACTCAATTATGTGAGGGACTCTTTAACTTGCTGGCTATAAGTTTAACTGACGCGACAATTTTTACAACTATTGTGATCAAGAACAATAAGACGATTAAAACAGTTATTATTTTTGAAATTATGATAATTTAACCAAGACAAGATGTCACACACAATGTCTAGACAATATTCTTGACAACTCGCCCGTAGGCAAATATGAAATTATGATACAAATCACTAAACAACGACACACGATATGTGTTGGGCTGAAACGTGTCGCGCAAAACGTCACGCTTCGGATCTGATCCCTCGCGCAAGAGTATGCGGTCACAAGTAATATAATATATGAAACCGGTAAGTACCGGGTCGATCCACAGGGACTAATGAGGGTCTTTCAGTCGAATTTGTGTTTGCGATTGAGATTCTCGGAAAGCTAATTCTTTTTGATGTTTTGGAGAATTAAGACAAACTAGAAATCAACGGTCTGTATAACAATTTAAAGCGCCTAGGGGGCTAAACATATATAATTCTGCATTACTTAAAAGAGATATTCGTTCTATTTGTCTCGTGGGGATGAGTCTATGCCATGAATACCGTACTTGCTCTCTTGAGTTCGTATCAATCCTGAAACCGCATTTGCCTGAAAATGTTAGGCTAAGGATTAATCTGAGGTGTCAAAACCCGGTTTCGAGCCTCTAACCCTCGGTGATTCCTAGGTTAAAGTCTATTCGTCTAATCCGGTTTAACCCAAATCGGAATTTATCTTTCTCATGATTCCTCTACATGATTCCATCCGTTTTACTCAACCTTTATTGTATGACCCTCTAGGCTCACGACACGTTGGCGGACTGGTAAAATTACCATTTTACCCTTTCCGTCATGAGTGGCCTCTAGCAAGACCTCATGATTACCCAACGCTTGTGATTATCGAGATTTCGACTTAACTTTGTCGTACATGAAACTATCCTTTTATCCTCTTGATATCTTGACAACCACGAGGCATAGACAAGTCATCCTCGTTCTATTGTCCTATTTCTTGATCTAAGTTAACTGAATTGTAACTGATAATCTGTATCGACTCCATGGCCATGCTATTGTATTTCAGTTGTACTCATCAAGTGGACTAAACAGATATCTGCTCATACATCTGTATGGGGGATAAATCCTTCAGCGATCTATTGAGTCAAATCATGTGACTCGTGATCGAGCCAATCACAGCCGTTATTGTAAGCCTTTCACAGGAGACGTTAGACTGAGTCAAACTCGTCACTCATCACATAGTGACCTCAAAGATCCTTCCGTCTGAGGATGTGATTTCATGTACCGACATAGGAATACGTTCATGACTGTGTCTATGTAACATACTCACGATCGGGTCATCCTATATCACTCTTGTTGCTACGTTTAGTGTTGGCGTAATTTTTTAGCGCAAAAGTAAAAAGTCATTACAACATGCTGCACGACATTTGGTGCGACTGCATATACTCCAGATTAGAAAAGGTATGGAAGCTTTCCTATTTTGAGTCGCTGAAGTGTGAAGCACAAGAAAAACGACGTCACGACAAGATCAGGCAACTGAAACTTGCAGCACAAGAAGAATGACGTCACGACGAGTTTAGGCAACTTCCAGTTGTCAACAACACGTCAGCAAAGGCGGCAACGCCAACTGTCAGCTTGCGTAAATTTTTAGGAACTCTGAGACTTCCTATTCCTAATCCGAGACATATTAGGAATGTGAGGTAGATATAAAAAGCTTGTGCTTCCCCATTAGCAACCTGTCCGTTCTTTTTCTTTGTGCTAAATTTCTCAGAGCTCTTAACCGTGCAACATAGGCGTGTTGAGAGGCTGATTGGTTTGCTAAAACGGTGTGCTTCGATTAAACATCAATTCACAAAGATTGAGTCTTTGATCGATTAGGGTTCTTGTGTTCATGATTGAAGATTCACAAATCTGTCAAAGAAGACTACGACACCGAGCATAGGCTTGCTTGAAGGGTGGACTCGAGGAGGACTCAAAACAGGGGGAGTAGGACCCTGGTCTAGGTACGAGACCTAGTAGTTAAATTAGCTTAAGTCAATAGCTTGTGTGGTTGCTAGTTGATGCTTGAAGTTGTACTTTTAACTGCATAATAGTAAAGTATCTTTCCACTGGCCGAGGGCCCTCAGATGCAGGTGACGTTGCATCGAACTGGTAATCATCTCTGGTGTCATTATTATTGCTTGTTTATGGTTTAAACTGTTGTCTGTGTTTAGGAACATTGTCGACACAATAGTTACGACTTTTTGTACGACTTCTTGGCTCTGCTACATATCAGAATTTCAATTGGTATCAGAGGAGGCACCTTATCTCTTAAGTGATTTCCTGCAAAGATTTTTGGTAGCTAATATGGATTCAAAGGAAGGACGATCTGTCAATCGACCACCAGAGCTCGACGGAACTAACTATGGGTACTGGAAAGCACGGATGTGTGCCTTCATGAAGTCTCTCGACAACAATATCTGGAAGGTTGTTATCAATGGGTGGGAGGAACCTCATTATGTTGATGCTCAAGGAAATTGAACTAGCATTAAACCGGAAAAGAAGTGGAGCGCGGATGAAGAGGATGCCGCCCCTAGGTAATTCGCGAGCACTCAATGCCATATTTAATGGAGTAGAAAATGACGTCTTTCGGCTTGTCAACACACGCACAAGTGCCAAAATCGCTTGGGACACTCTTGTTGTTGCTTACGAAGGAACCTCAAAAGTCCGAGAACAAAACCTCTAGTACCTCACCACCAACTTTGAAGCTCTTGTCTTGAATGAAGATGAAACTATAACTGAGTTTAACGTACGTATCAGGGATCTAGCCAATGAGTCCTACTCATTTGGCAAACCTATAACCGATGAAGGTCTAGTCAGAAAAACGCTGAGAGCTCTAAGTCTCAGATTCAAGATGAAGATCACGGCCATAGAAGAAGTTCATGATCATAAGACATTGAAAATTGATGAGCTTATGGGTTCTCTCATGACCTTTGAGCTTTCTCTTCCGTCAATAGAGAAAAAGCATAAAGGCGTAGCCTTCAAAAGTTCTACCCAAAGATAGAAGCAATTGGTGGGTTCTGATTCAGATAGTGAAATTGATAGAACAATCGCTATGCTGGCCAAAAACTACGATTGAATTATGAAAAGATTCAACCAGATGGCAAGGAAGAATGTCACTCGTGAAGTAAGAGACAAGTCACAACACAAGTTCTAGAAGTTCGAGAGTGCCAACAAAGATGCTAGACGTGGTGAGCGACCAAGAAAGGGAAAAGGGGTCTAATACGTCGAATGTGAGTGGTATGGGCACATATAGAAGGAATTCCCTAACTACTTGAAGAAAAAAAAAGAGGGGATTCAATGCCTCACTAACTGACGATGAAGAAGACAAAGACAGTGACTCTGAGCACACAGGTAACTATGTTGCTTTCACTGTCTCCACGACCACAATAGATCAACCTTCCGAGACCTTAAAGAAGTATGACTCTGATGATGAGCTATCCGATGAAACTCTCAACAACGAATGATATGTCAAGTGGCTTGAAGACTCCCAGGTAATCGAAAAACAGAATGCTCTCATTCTCTCCCTTAATAAAGACAAATCAAGACATCTCGAAACTATTGATGATCTCAAAAAGGAAGTGGCCCGGTTAAGCAACGAGTTAGACCAAGTAACCAAGTTTGTGAAGATAATGAATTCAAGTACTGACACTCTAGATCAAATTCTCTCGATCGGAAAGCCAGCTAAAAATATGGAAGGCCTTGGATACTCGAAAGGAGGTTCATCATCTCACACCGTCTTTGTTCCTCAGAAGGCTATCATCCACATGCCCCGTCAGATGCCTCAGACCTTCGCAACTGATCAGGCAAACAAGAAGCCTCATACCCTTATTCCTCACGGACCAAAGAACAAAAGACATAACTGGGTATGTCACTACTATGGTCAAAGAGGTCACATCCGACCTTTATGCTATCGTCTATATGGAAGGAGCTTCGTCAACGAATGGACCACCATCGAGAAAGCCCAACCTCGAAAGGAATGGCGAGTCAAGGAGGTAAATTATCGAGCGAATATCGCATACACTTCTCTAAAAGCTTTAACTAGCAATGATTGGTACTTTGATAGTAGCTCATCTCGACATATGACTGGCAATAGCTCGTTCTTGGTCACCTTAATACCATGTACAAATAGCTTTGTCATTTTTGGTGATTGCGTAAAAGCTAGAGTTCTTGGAAAGGAAAAGCTAAATCTTCCTAACTCACATTTTTTAAAAGAGGCTCTATTGGTAGAAGATCTTACAGCCAACCTCATCAGCATCAGTCAAATATGTGATCTAGACCTAGATGTCAACTTCACTCGTGACAAGTATATTGTCAAAGACGAACACCAGAAGGAAATCATGACAGGTTTCAGGTCTGTTGATAACTGTTATCTATGGTCTCCAACAGTCACAACCTTGTCAACCAAGTGCTTTCTTTTCAAAGCTCAAGAGACGAAGCTATGGCATCAAAAGCTTGGTCACATCAATTTGAGGAGCATGCAGAAGATTCTCTCTAAAAAGGCGATCATTGGAGTTCCCAACCTAAAAATTGTTGAAGGGAAAATTTGTGGAGAATGTCAGATTGGCAAACAAGTTAAGACGTCACACAATAAGGTACAACATCTTACTACTTCTCGTGTTCTAGAACTTCTGCATGTTGATCTTATGGGGCCTACGCAAGTTAAGAGTATATGAAGAAAGAAGTATATATTTGTATGTGTTGACGACTTCTCAAGGTACACCTGGGTTAACTTTATTAGAGAAAAGACAGACACTTTCTCAGTTTTCGAAGCCTTATGTCGGAAAGTTCAACGAGAAAAAGGAGAAACCATTTGCAAAGTCGTCTGATTCAGAGGTGATCATGGAAAGGAGTTTGAAAACATTAGCTTTGCAAACTTCTGTGATGAGAAAGAATAAATCATGAATTCTCTACTCCCATCACTCCCCAACAAAACGGGATCGTGGAAAGAAAAAATTGTACTCTTCAAGAGATGGCCAGAGTCATGATGCTAGCCAAAGACATCCTGCAACATTTCTAGGCTGAGGCTCTGAATACGGCTTGCCATATTCATAATAGAGTTACCCTTCGTCCTGGAACCTCACTCACTCTTTATGAAATATGGAGGAGGAGGAAGCCTAATGTCAAATACTTCCATGTCTTTGGATCGATATGCTACATTCTCGCAAATAGGGAACCTCGACGCAAACTTGATCCAAAGAGCGACGATGGCATCTTCCTTGGGTACTCCAGAAACAGTCGTGCCTTTCGGGTATTCAACAAACGCACCCGGCATATTATGGAATCCATCAATGTTGTTATTGATGATAACGTTGAGCAACCTAGCGACGGTGAGGAAGAAGTGTCAAATCTCTCAGATGAAGTCATGCCAGAAGTCAGTAACGAAGATCGTGACGAAGAATCTAAAGACGAAAGTAACATCATCTCTGACAAAGAGGCATCCCCCATCACAGAACAGAGAGCTCCGTCCAAAAGAATTCCGAAGAATCACCCAACCCAGGATGTTATAGGTGACATCAATAAAGGAGTATGGACTCGACAGAAGGCACCTATAAATTACAAGGAGATGATAGGTAATATCTGCTTTGTCTCAAAAGTTGAACCAAAGAATATACAAGAAACCATTTACGATGAATACTAGGTGTGCGCCATAAAAGAAGAATTGGTACAATTTTCAAGGAATGAAGTTTGGGAACTAGTACCCAAGCCAGACAATGTCAATGTTATCGAACAAAGTGAATATTCAAAAACAAGTCTGACGAGCAAGGAAATATCACTCGAAACAAGGCAAGACTTGTGGCCCAGGGGTACACTCAAGTAGAAGGAGTTGATTTTGAAGAAACTTTTGCTCCAGTTGCCAAACTTGAAGCTATCTGACTTCTTCTGGGCATAGCATGTCATCTGCGTTTCAAACTCTATCACATGGATGTAAAGTGTGCTTTTCTCAATGGATATTTAAACGAAGAAGTCTATGTTGCTCAACTAAAAGGGTTTGAAGATCATGATTCTCCTCATCATGTCTACAAACAGAAGAAAGTTCTTTACGGCCTTAAACAAGCACCACGAGCATGGTATGAACGTCTTACTCAATTCCTAGTACATAATGGCTATATTAGAGGGGGAGTAGACAAAACTCTCTTCGTGAAAAAGGAAGGAAGTAACATCATGATTGCCCAAATATATGTTGATGATATAGTATTTGGAGGAATGTCAGACAGGATGGTGGAACGTTTCGTACAACATATGCAGTCTGAATTTGAGATGAGTATGGTTGGAGAACTAACATACTTCCTAGGCTTCCAGATCAAACAGATAAAGGATGGAATTTTTATCTCCCAAAGAAAATATGCAAAGAATATTGCGAAGAAATTCGGGTTGGAAAAGGCTTCACACAATAGAACCCCCATTTCCATTCATATTAAATGCAGAAAGGATGATCTCGGAGAACCAGTTGATCAAAGCCTCTATCGAATCATTATTGGAAGTCTTCTCTACCTTTCAGCAAGTCGACCCAACATTGCTCTCTCAGTGGGAGTCTGTGCTCGGTATCAAGCCAATCCAAAAGCTAGTCACTTAACTCACGCCAAGAGAATAATAAGGTACATCTAAGGAACCTCTGAATTGGGTTTACTATATTCCTTTGATACCTCTCCTACTCTTGTTGGATAGTGTGATGCTGACTGGGCGGGAAGCACCCTAGATAGAAGATGTACCTCTGGAGGTTGTTTCTATCTTGGGAATAACCTTGTGTCTTGGTTCAGCAAAAAGCAAAATTGTATTGCTCTGTCTACAGCTGAGTCCGAGTATATTGCAGTTGGAAGTAGCTGTACTCAGCTACTATGGATGAAACAAATGTTGGCAGAGTATGCAGTCAAACAAGAAGTCATGACTTTGTTTTGTGACAACATCAGTGCAATCAACATCTCAAAGAACTCAGTTCAACATAGCAAAACCAAGCACATTGATCTCAGGCATCATTTTATTTGTGAGCTTGTAGAAGACAAGAAGATAAAGCTCGAGTATCTCCCTACTGAGAAACAAATCGCTGACATCTTCACAAAAGCATTAGATGTAAACAGGTTCGAAAGTCTAAGGTCTTCCCTTGGACTTTGTTGCCTTGAGTAATCGGAAGTCAGGAAAGAAGAGAGGGAGCTTTTGTTGATTTTACTCTCTCAAAAGGGACCAGCTAGGGTCCACAAAATGAAAGCGGGCCAAATTCTTTATCCAAGTCCAGTTCAAAGTCTTATTTTTTATTAAATCAAAAAGGGGGAAAACGGAATGATTATAATCTGACAATCAACCAATCACCACTCAATCCCTTTGACTTCCGCGCAGAAAAGCTTTGCACGTTTTCTCAAAACCGCCTCTTCCTCCTTCCCAAAACAGTTAGGGCACTTGAAAATCAAAATCAGTCTGCACCTGTAGTAGTTTCTTCTTCCCTTCAAAGACAACTCTAATCAAGCCCCAAATTAGGCCCTCGCAAATGGTCGGAACCATAAGCAGACGAGTCCCTTCTGCCTCCAAGCAACTGCGAGCCAAGATGAGGGCGAAGATGATCGCCAGAAAGCTATATGCTTCAAAAAATTCAACAAATAAACATGGAGTAAAGATTCGTGGAGGGAATCCCCCAGAAGAGGGTTATGAAAACCCTAAAGGCGCAACAATTTCGTCTCCGACTATCGCACCTATGGAGGCTGCCCCCGCTGTTGAGAAGGACAACATCTTACCCGAGGTCGCTGGCTTTGAAGAGGAGAGCTCTCATTCCACTCAGATGCCTCTAAAAGGTAACCCTATCATCTCTCATATAGTCGACCTAGTGGAAAATGACCAGACTGAAGAAACATTAGGGACCTATGTCCCTGAAATTCCTGTCACTTGTTGCGAGAATCCATATGTTCTTCCAAAATCAACGCTTGAAACAAATAAGTCTCCGGTAGACGAAGCCATGCATGTAGTTGATAGTCCTCTTGTCGCTCCTGACAGTGGTACGGAGTTGAATGAAGAAACAGAAGTCATTCTAGAAGCCCCCCAACCTCTAGTAGATCCTGAGAACAACGAGGAAGTAGACAAAATCAAGATGACTATGGAAGAAGAAGCTCCAAGGGAGAGCAGAACGCCTCTGAAAAATTCTATGCCTGAAGGGCGGAAGAAGAGAAAACAACCAAAGAGAACTCTGATTGATGGGGAGGAAGAACCTCCAGTTCAGAAAAGGCAGACCCCAAAAAGAAAAGGTATGGAGAAAGGAGGAGCATCAGCTCCTAAACCAGTATGGAAGTTAAGAAAGAAGTCATCTACAACAGTGACAACTCCTGCTCTAGAGGACGAAAAGTCAGAAGAAGAAGAAGAAGAAGAAGAAGAAGAAGAAGAAGAGGAAGCTCGGGCCTTACCCCCACGGGTTAAGAAGTCTATGGGAGGTCTAAAACTCCCCAAAAACGTACCAAAAGCCCCGACTGATAATGTCTCCTTTCAATCAATAGACAATGCAGTCAAATGGCAGTATGTGTATCAACGCAATATGTACCCAGAGAGGGAGCTCTCCGCTGAATCTCAAGGGATGGACGCAATCGTGGAACTTCTCCACTGCTCAGGCCTAACCAACACGGTCATTAACATCAGTCCTTTCTATCCCTCTTTAGTCAAGGAGTTCATTGTAAATTTATCCAGTGAGTTTGATGACTTGGAGGACCCTGAGTACGGGAAGGTTTTCGTCCGAAGTGAGTGCTTTGATGTAACTACCTCCATTATCAATGCATATCTGGGCAGGACTGCTCCAGAAGTCACTCCAGAAGTTTCTCACCTGAACAAAATTGCTTTTGAAATCACTGGAGGCAGAAAGAAGGTTTGGCCCGTCAAGGACGAACAGGTCGAGGTAATCAATGACTTGGAAAAGACTATTGCTGCTCTGACGACCCGGAAGAATGCTTGTGAAGCCCTCCTACATGATCTGCGTACCGCTCCTACTGAAGACACTGCATCTGACCAAGAAGCCGACGATTCCGCTTCTTTTTAAAGAAAAATTTCATTTGCTTGCTACTTGTTACTGGGTCTTATTAAACTTCTAAATCCTCCGGGTGTGTCCGAGTTAATATTTGAACTCTATTACTGTTTGGATGTTTGCCCCCTTGTTGGGGTTGGTATTTGCTCATGTTTTGAGCTGGTTCATACACTGTTTAAGATCTGCTATTATGTGTCGATTGGCTTTGGCAATTTTGTTTGCCAACTAGGGGGAGATAATGCTATGGAAAAAGTCGTGCGCAAGAGGCCACGAAAGATGCCCTAAAAGAAGTTGCTGGCATTATGTTGTGCTCTGAATAATGAGGATGCTGCTGATATCGAATCGAAATGTGTTTGCCTAAAAAATTGCGAAAGGGGGAGATTGTTCCTACGTTTAGTGTTGGCATAATGTTTTAGCGCAAAAGTAAGAAGTCATTACAACATGATGCACGACATTTGGTGCGACTGCATATACTCCAGATTAGGAAAGGTATGGAAGCTTTCCTATTTTGAGTCGTTGAAGCGTGAAGCGCAAGAAAAACGACATCACGACAAAATCAGGCAACTGAAACTTGTAGAGCAAGAAGAATGACGTCACGACGAGTTTAGGCAACTTCTAGCTGTCAACAACACGTCAGCAAAAGCGGCAACGCCAACTGTCAGCTTGCCTAAATTGTTAGGAACTCTAAGACTTCCTATTCCTAATCCGAGACAGATTAGGAATATGAGGTTGCTATAAAAAGCTTGTGCTTCCCCATTAGCAACCTTTCTGTTCTTTTTCTTTGTGCTAAATTTCTCAGAGCTCTTAACCGTGCAAAATAAGCGTGTTGAGAGGCTGATTGGTTTGCTAGAACGGTATGCTTCGATTAAACATCAATTCACAAAGATTGAGTGTTTGATCGATTAGGGTTCTTGTTTTCGTGATTGAAGATTCACAAATCTATCAAAGAAGACTACGATACCGAGCATAGGCTTGCTCGAAGAGTGGACTCGAGAAGGACTCGAAGATAGGGGGAGTAGGACCCTGTGTTAGGATTGTGCCCTAGTCCAATGTAATTCCTTAATCTATATTGTAACGAACATCATTCTTCTACATAATAAAAGGCATAATATTACTAATGTGTCGTAGTAATATATCTATTGTAATTTGATCTATGTCATAGTGTGTGTAACCACTTATAGTAGAACTATAGATCAGAAAGAATTGCATTCGATAGTCCCTGATCAGCTAAGCTTCTTCTCAAGCGATCAATATGAGGCTAAATCCTTGTGATCATGCTCTACTGATCATGGCAAAGTGCGTGCCGGAGTTATATCATAGATACCATCAGGTCGATGATATCGGACAACCCTATTATGAGTATGTTGCATAGATCCAGTCATGAGATACTCACATATCGTAGCTTGTCATTATATCCTAAGACCAAGGAGTCTTTGTGTACACTATGTAACGAATACCTAAGTTTGACCTAGTCTAACGTTATCTGTAAAAGGATTTGTTTTGGTTTCGATAATCCAGCGAGAACCGGTTCAAAATTCAATTAATTAATTAAACCATCCAATTTTTGATCCACCAAGCGCCAGACTTGGTTGTCGGACATGGATTTCATTTCCTCATTCATGGCGTTCTGCACTTTTTCGGAGTCTGGACTGGCCAAAGCTTTTCTGTAGGTTTCTGGATCATCTTGATCCACCAACATCAAGTCATTTCCTTCAGTGGCTAGAAAGCCATATCTGATAGGAGCTTGACGAGATCTCTCAGACCTTCTTGGACCATCTGGAATAGGTGTGGGGATTGGTTCTTGATCAAAGACCTCTTCTGGCTCCTATATTTCTACATCCGGCATAGTGGGTTGTTCCGTATATTCTTGAATTTCTTCAAGACGCACTGCACTCCCACTAGCACTTTTGGAAATAAATTCCTTTTCCAAAAATACCCCTCCTCGAGCAACAAAAACTTTGTTCTCGCTGGGTTTGTAGAAATAGTACCCCTTGTTTCTTTGGAGTACCCCACAAAGACACATTTATCTGATTTGGGTTCGAGCTTATCGCCTAGCAGACGCTTGACGTAAGCTTCACATCCCCACATCTTAAGGAAAGCTAATAAGGGTTTCTTCCCGTTCCATACTTCGTATGAAGTGCTTTCCCCTGCCTTTGTAGGAGCCCGATTCAATATGAATACGGCCGTCTCTAGGGCATAGCCCTAGAAGGAGATAGGGAGGTCAGCCTGACTCATCATTGATCGAACCATGTCAAGCAGGGTCTGATTTCTCCGTTCAGATACACCATTCATTTGAGGTGTTCCAGGCGGAGTCAATTCAGAGAGGATCCCACTCTCCTTTAAATGACTGTGAAATTCTTGGTCCAAGTACTCACCGCCTCGATCAGATTGAAGCGCCTTTATACTTTTACCAAGCTGGTTTTGTGCTTCGGTCTGGAACTCTTTGAACTCGTCAAAGATTTCCGACTTATGTCTCATAAGATAAACATATCCATATCTACTGAAGTCATCAGTAAATGTAATGAAGTAGTGAAAACCTCTTCTGGCCTGAGTGCTCATAGGCCCACATACATCGGAATGTGTGAGACCCAATAAGTCACTAGCCCTTTCACCTAAACCGGCAAAAGGTGCCTTTGTCATTTTGCACATAAGGCATGACTCGCATCTCTCAATTGAAGTGAATTCAAACGGACTTAGAAGTCCACACTTGTGATGTGTTGAGATGCGTTTCTGGCCTATATGGCCTAAGCGGCAATTCCATATCACAGTCTGGTTTAAATCATCAGATTTAACCATTTTGTTACTTATATTAAAAATCGAGCTAGTGTCAGTGTTTTGAATATTAAGAATATATAAATCACCAACCAATGAGCATTGCAATATAACATATTTTTCTTGAAAATATTGAAAATTCCATTGTCAATAGAAAAACAATATCCTTCCTTGTCTAGCAAGGAAATAGAAATAATATTCCTGGGAAACGCAGGTACACAATGAACATTGTTTAATAACAAAACTAGCCCACTGGGCAAACTGAGACTAATATCTCCTACTGCAGTTGTCAAGACTTGATTGTCGTCACCAACTCGTAGGTCCGCCTCGCCCCTGCCCACTTCTCTTCTACTTCCCAGAGCCTGCACATTAACACAAATGTGAGATTCTGCACTGGTATCAAGTACCCAAGAATCTGAAGTAGATATATTGAGATTGAGCTCAATAACAAAAATACCTGATCCTGAAGATGTGGAAGCTCCACTCTTCCTAAGAAACAGCTTGTGTTTCTTACAATCCTTTTTCCAGTGCCCCTGTCCTTGGCAATAGAAGCAGATGACATCCTTCTTAGGATTCTAAACAGCCTTTGGAGCTGCTGGACCCTTAGGTTGTCGAATCTTCCCTGCTAGGTGCATAGGGGCCTTATCCTTGCCCAGGCTGGCTTTCTTGAAGCTCACTTGCTTGTTGACCATAAGAACCTCCTTGGTCTTGCCCTTGAGGTTCTTTTCAGCAGTCACGAGCATACCATGAAGCTCTATCACAGTCTTATCCATGTCATGCATATTGTAATTTCCAACGAAATCACGATATGTCTCTAGAAGTGAATGCAGCACAAAGTCTGCAGACATTTCCTTATCTACAGGATGACCAAGTCTGGTCAAGTGTTCCAAAAGACATTTCATCTTAAGGACATGGGGACTAACAGGAGCTCCAGCCTTCAACTTGCAAGAGATCAGTTAACTAAAAGTGTCGTATCTTTCGACGCACGCTTTCTCTTTGAACATTTTCTCGATCTCTGCCATACATGCTTTGGGATCATCGTAAATGTCCAAGAACTGTTTTTGCAAGTCAGGCACCATACTGCCCATCATGATGCACTGCACGTCGATCCGGTCGCTAAGGAATTTCTGGTAGGCATCCCTTATCGCCCTTGAGGCGTTCAGTGCTGGCTCAGTAGGTGGTTGTTCTTAGGTAAGGATATAATCTTTACGTTCATGCTTGAGAAAGTTTACGCCGTTAAGCTTATCATGCTCGATCAGTGACCTAAGCGCGTTGTTACCTGAATGATTCGTGTTTGCCATTGTATATCTACACAATAAACAAATTTTAATCAGTATTAATTAAAATTGAAGTTGGAGATTTAGTTATAAAACACTTTCTGATTCAAACTTTAGAATCTGAACCATGATCCTATCATACTCTCAATTGAAGTGAACGGAGGCTCACTGCTCCAATTGAGAGCATCAAGGTAGGAATACATCCATCTACAAGACCATGTAGTTCCTGGCTAGAGTCTGTACTTGTAAGTACGTGGCATACCCTATACTGATACCCTAGGTCAGCCCTAGCTGACAATCGTAGACAAGTCTACCAAGCTTGAACTATGGATAGAACTAATGTGGCTACTACGCGGAGGCGTACCGACATCCATAGGGTCAAAACGCTTTTGAGTGCCCAAACTTGGATGGTATCACGCTTGACTTGTAATTATTTGCGTTTAAGTGAATTATAAAAGTCTGATTGTATATCGATACAATCTTAATCTGGAATCATCAATTGCAAATTCATGCAAAGATGATCCCTTAGCAGGTTACATACGAGTCTGATTAAATTCCGATTTTAATCTTTGCATGTGGGTGATAGCAAATCATACATGAACTTGTATATTTAAACTATCATACATTCATACATTCAAACATATAAATGTAACGGTAAATATAGGCATAGCTAAGCCCATCTTAAGTTCCTAAGAATCTAGCAATACTGATCCTAAAGACTCGGTCATCAAGATCCAGACTTGCTTCATTCTTGTGAACTCCCACTGGCTTCGAGCCTCCTCCAATCTGAGTCTTCTTCTTGATTGCTTCTTGTGTCGGTCTTCGTGATTACAAATTTAAATAAATAAAATGAAATACGAATCATGACACGCAGGTCGTATTTACTACAACCCAAAATTAAGCAACACGCAGGTCGCAAAACCGAAATTAAAATGCAAGTCTAGAGGGCTTAACTAGCATCATGTGGAAAACATCATGTTATCAAAGATCATGTGTACACTCATCATGATTATCAAACAAATAAATTTTCCAAATTTTATCTTTCTTAAGTGTGGAAAAATTATCGGTTTATCGAAACCGGATGGTTTAATTAATTAATTGAATTTTGAACCGGTTCTCGCTGGTTTATCGAAACCGAACTAAATCTGAAAATTAAATTTTTAGGGTTTCAAATTATTCTCGCGAACCGGCCGGTTCAGCTCGAATCTGGTCGAGCCGAACCGGCCCAACCGAGGTCGCCTACGGAAGCAACCACGGTGGCCCGCAAGGGCTGCCGAGGTCGCCCGCGGGGCTGACCGTAGTCGACCACGAGAGCAACCATGGAAACCCGCGAGGGTTTCCATGGTCGCCCCTAGGGCATACCTAGTCGCCCGCGAGGCAACCATGGTGGCCCGCGAGGGCTGCCATGGTCGCCCGGATGAGCAGACTGTGGTCGCCCGCGAGGGCTGCCATGGTCGCCCGTAGGCGACCCTTGTCGGCCCTTGGTGCCGACCATGGTCTGCCCTTGGTGCCGACCATGGTCTGCCCTAGGGCATTCCATGGTCCACCAAGGGTCTCGACCCTGGTCAGCCATGGCTAACTCGAAACACCAAAAAAATTTATTTTCCAACCTTTCTAATATCAATTAAATCTGAATTTTTTTTTTCAATTACATGAATACTAAGGTGATGAACACATAAACAAAATAAAATTCAGAATTAAATATGTTGAATAAAGTTCATAACAACCATCTTCTAATTCCTCTGAAAGAGATCACCATGGGTTCCAAACGTTAAATTTCATGCAGCGGATACATATGTAACCATGGTGATCGAAACAAGATGAAGATCTTAATGAAAAATTCAGCATGTTGTTAACCTTTTCAAATTTTAAAATTACCTTTTTTAAATCGATGAAAAAACAATGTAGTGTTTCTCTATTAAGTCCACACAAGCACAACAACCAAAACTGGTTTTCTCTCACACTTTTGCTATGAATGTATTTTAGAGAATTTTTAACAAAACAATGATAGAGGAAGAGGATGAGAGGTTCGGCCAAGAGGGGTAGAGAATGAGGGGGTGGTTGCCAAAATAGTTAGAGAAAAATAAGGGAGATATTTTGCAATTTAATTTGAAATTAAAATCAAAAAATCTTAATTGAATTTCAAATCAATTAATTGCATATCTTACCCTCTTAAACTCCTATTTGCACTTTGCCCCATTCATCACTTAAATCCCTAAATGGGCTTTAAACCCGTTTAACTAAAACCCAAATTAAACCCATTAAATTGAGTTCTAATTTCGGTTTAGACAAAACGGTTTAATTTTCTCGAATTGATTTCTTCAACCGTCTGGTTAAAACCTTTGGCCAGAAAACTACCGAATCGTTTTCAATTTCCATCCATAATTATTTGTCATGTATCGTGCTTAATGCGTGTAACCCTCTAGGCTCACGAACAGTTGGCAAACTGGTAAAATTACTATTTTACCCTTTCCATCATAAGTGGTCTCTAGCAAGACATTATGATTACCCAACGTTCGTGATTATCGATTATTCGACTTAACCTGTTATCGTACATGTCAATGTCCTTTTATCAAACTGATATCCAGATTGATCAATAGGCATAGAATGGTCATCCTGATTTATCAATCACTATTTCTTGATATCTGAGATGACTGAAAACTGATACTAAAGTATCACCTGCACGGCCGTGCTATTCCTTCAGTCATACTCATCAAGTGGCCTAAACGGATATCTTTCTCATACCGAAGTATGAGTGATAAATCCCTCAGCACCTTTCGAGTTCACTAATGCAATAAATATCCAAGCCAATCGAAGCCGTTATAGTTACCCTTTTGTAGATAACGTTAGACTAGGTCAAACTTAGGTATTCGTTACATAGTCTACACAAAGACTCCTTGGTCTTAGGATATAATGACAAGCTACGATATGTGAGTATCTCATGACTAGATCTATGCAGCATACTCACAATCGGGTTGTCCGATATCATCGACCTGATGGTATCTATGGTATAACTCTGGCACGCACTTTGCCATGATCAGTAGAGCATGATCACAAGGAGTTAGTCTCATACTGATCGCTTCAGAAGAACCTTAGTTGATCAGGGACTTTATCGAATGCAATTCTTTTTTATCTATAGTTCTACTATAAGTGGTTACACACATTATGACATAGATCAAATTACATTAGATATATTATTACAACACATTAGTAATATAATGCCTTTTATTATGTAGAAGAATGATGTCCGTTACAATATAGATTAAGGAATTACATTGGACTAGGGCACAATCCTAACATCTACAACAGAGGCTGAGTATATAGCTGCAACAAAAGCAGTTAAAGAGGTCGTATGGATTAGAAGTTTTCTGAACGGATTAGAAGCAATGCCGCGAGCATCTGATCCGATAAGCTTGTTGTGGAACAACATAGGTGCCGTAGCTATTGCTCAAGAGCCCAAATTCCACAACGGATCCAAACATATACTCAGCAGGCATCACCTCGTGAGAGTTATCACATATAGAGGTGATGTGGAGATTAAACACTATTCGACTGATGATAATATGGCCGATCCCTTGACAAAGGCTCAGCTGCAGCCTAGGCATGAGGAACATGCAGGGTCTATGGGAGTAGATCAGAACTTAAATTGGAACCATGGGCAAGTGGGAGATTGTTAGAGTTATGCCCCAGTCCAATATAAAAGTGATCTACAGATGTAATGTTTATCATCTTTCCGAATAAATAAATCGGCATATATTACTAATGTATTGTAGTAATATATCGAATGTAATTTGATCTATGTCATTATATGTGTAATCACTAATAGTAGAACTGTAGATCAGAAAGAATTACATTGGATGAGTCCCTGATCAGCTAAGCTTCTTTATGAAGCGATCAATATAAGACCAACTCCTTGTGATCACGCTCTATTGATCATGGCAAAGTATGTGCCGGAGTTATATCATAAATATCATCAGGTAAATGATATCGGACAACCCGATTGTGAGTATGCAACATAGATACTGTCATTAGATACTCACAGATCGTAGCTTGTCATTATATCCTAAGACCAAGGAGTCTTTGTGTGCACTATGTAATGAATCTCTAAGTTTGACCTAGTCTAACGTTACCTCTAAAAGGGTAGCCATAACGGCTGTGATTGGCTTGGTTATTAATTGCATTTGTGAACTCGAATGGCATCTGAGGGATTTATCACTCATACTCTGGTATGAAAAAGATATCCGTTTAGGCCACTTGATGAGTATGACTGAAGGAATAGCACGGCCGTGCAGGTGATACCTTAGTATCAGTTTTTAGTCATCTCTGATATCAGGAAATAGTGATTGATAAATTAGGATGACGATTATATGCCTATTGATCAATCTGGATATCGGTTTGATAAAAGGACAGTGACATGTACGATAACAGGTTAAGTCGAATAATAGATAATCACGAACGTTGGGTAATCATAATGCCTTGCTAGAGACCATTTATGATGGAAAGGGTAAAATAGTAATTTTACCAGTCTGCCAACGGGTTGTGAGCTTAGAGGGTCACACACATTAAGCACAATACGTGACAAATAAGCATGGATGGAAATTGGGAGAATCCGGTTTTCAGTTTAGTCAAATTGAAAACGATTCGGTTAATTTCTAGCCTAGGTTTTTAACTAGACGGTTGAAGGAATCGAGTTGGGTAATTTGAACCGGTTTAGCTAAACCATAATTATAACTCAATTATATTTGTTTTAATTTGCATTTAGTTAAATAGGCTTGAAGCCCATTTAGGGTTTTAATTCATGAATGGGGCAAGATTGCAATTATGAGTTTAAATGGGTAAGTTGTGTAATTATTTATTTAAAATTTAAAATCAGATTTTTGTGATAAATTGTTATAATTACACAATATAAGAAAGGGTAAATTGTTACCAGGGGCCTCTCCCCCTGTCTTTGATATCCTCTCAATTCCACCCTTCGATCAAGCCTATGCTCGGCGTAGTTTGTCTTCGACAATTTTTTCGTGAGTCTTCAATCACGAACAAATACCCACAAATCACAAACACTCAAACCCTCACGTTTTGATGTATGTGATTGACACCGTTCTTCTAAAGATCAAGTCACCGAATCCGCCAACCTTGCACGGTTAAGAGCTCTGAAATTAAGCACAGAGAAGGTGTGAATTGCTATGGGGGTAGCACCTCCTTTTATAGCAACTCTACATGCCTAATTGGTCTTCAACTCCAAATAGACAATACAATTCCAAATAGGAATTCCTTTGCCACCTTCTATTATTGGCAAGTTGACAAGTTGGCAGTGCTGCCTTAATTGGCCTTGATTACGTGTATTCTTCCAGCTGGACGTTGCCTAAATTCGTCGTGACATAATCCCTTGCGCGTCAAGCTTCTGCGAATTAAATAGGAAAGCTTCGACCACTTGCCTAATCATGCGCGCATCATGTTACGCCAAATGTGTTGCGACATGTTAGCTGATATCTTTACCTTGCGCTAAAAAATATGTCAACACTAATCGTAGCAACACCATCGGTTGTAAGTGGGTCTTTAAGCTCAAGACCGACGTGGATGGAAATCCTCAGACCTATAAAGCTAGGCTGGTTGCAAGAGGTTATCGTCAGATTCAAGGTATTGATTATGATGAGACTTTTTCACCAGTAGACATGGTCAAATCTATCCAGATCATTCTAGTCATAGCTGCATACCACGACTATGAGATATGGCAAATGGATGTTAAAACTGCCTTCCTTAACGGGAACTTACAAGAGGATGTGTTTATGTCACAGCCAGAGGGTTTTTTCGATCAAAAGAATCCCAGAAAAATATGTAAGCTGCAGAGATCCATTTATGGATTAAAGCAGGCTTCACGGAATTTGAATCTTCGTTTTCATGAAACTGTAAGAGAATTTGGTTTCACCAAGAACGTTGATGAACCTTGCATTTACAAGAAAGCGAGTGGGAGTAAAATTGTATTCCTAGTGCTTTATGTCGATGACATTTTACTCAAAGGGAATGACATCCCGACCTTGCTTAACACCATAGCTTGGTTAGGGAAGTGCTTCTCAATGAAAGACTTAGGTGATGTTGCATTCATATTGGGCATCAAGATCTATAGGGATCGTTCCAAAAGAATTTTGGGGCCAGAGTCAAAGCACTTACGTAGATAAAGTGTGGAGAAGATTCTCAATACTCAATTCTAAGAAGGGATACATACCCATGCGACATGGCATCAATCTTAGCAAGAAACAGTGTTCTATTACACCTGATGAGTTGAGGTCAATGAAAAAGATTCCATATGTTTCAGCAATAGGATCTATCATGTACACCATGATATGCACACGAGATAGGATGTCTTGTTCGCACTAAGTTGTACTAGCATATTTCAATCTAACCCTGGTCCAGAACATTGGAGTGTTGTCAAGGCTATCCTCAAATACTTAAGGAGAACCAAGGACGCATTCCTAGTATATGGGGTGTAGATAAGGAACGAGAGGTCAAGGGTTACGGTGACGCTAGTTTTCAGACAGATCATGATGACTTCAAATCTCAGTCAGGATATGTTTTTGTGTAGAACGGGGGCGCATTCAGCTAGAAGAGCTTCAAGCAAGCCACAACTGCCGATTCTACAACGGAAATTGAGTATTTAGTTGTTGCGGAAGCAGCTAAAGAGGTCGTATGAATTAGAAGCTTCCTAATAGGATTAAATGTAATGTCGCGAGCGTTTGATCCGATAATCTTGTTGTGCGACAACACTGAGGCCATATCAGTTGCTGAAGAGCCGAGATTCCACAACAAATTCAAACACAAACTCAAGAAATTTCACCTTATCAGAGAGATTATTGATGGAGGTCATGTGAAGATTAGTTATGTTACGCAGATGATAATATGGCCGATCCATTGACGAAGGCTTTACCACAGCCCAAGCATGAAGGACATGTGAGGTCTATGGGAACAGATTGGAACTTAGGTTGGGAGTAGGGGCAAGTGGGAGATTGTTAGAGATGTGCCCTAGCCCAATGTATTAAGTCATCTATATTGTAATTTTTTGTCATTTTGGAATAAATAAAACGCCATTATATTACTAATGTGTTATAGTAATATATTAAATGTGTTTTGATCTATATCATTATGTATATCAGCAACAATAGTAGAACTATAAATTAGAGAGAGTCACATTTAATGAGTCTTTGGTCAAGCATGCTTCATCAGAAGCAACTAGTATGAGGATAACTCTATATGATCACGCTATACTGGTCATGGCAACGCAAGTGTCGGAGTTAGATCATAAATATCATTCAGGAAATGATATCTGACGATCTGATAGTAAGTATTGTAGTTACTATGTACTTGGGAGCTGATTTTGACGTTGCCGAACGTTACATGTAAAAGGGTAATCATAAGGGCTCTGATTGGCTCAGTAACGGATTACATGAGTGAATGAGTAAGTCGGCTAAGGGATTTATCCCTCATGCTCCGGCATGAGTATGACATCTGTTTGGGCCACTTGATGAGTTTGACAGAAAGGAAACGCATGGCCATGCAAGGCGATATGTAGTATCAAGGTTTTTAGTCATCTCACATATCAAGAAACAGTGATTGATAAAAAAGGATGACGGCTCTATGCCTTGTGATCAATCTAGATATTCTGTGATAAATGGATAGTGACATAGATGATATGAGGTTAAATCGAATCATCAATAATCATGAACATTGGGTAATCATAATGTCTGACTATAGGCCACTTACCGTGGAAAGGGAAACCTGGTAATTGAAGACTATCTGCCAACGTGTCGTGATCTTAGAAAGTCAGACATTTAAAGCGATAAGTATGGACATTATGAGAAATATAAGAATTAGGAAAAATTCACTTTCCAATTTTAGTTAGACCGGAACGGATTAGACAAAATTTCATTCCATGTGGTAAACTGGACGGTTAAAGAAATTGGTCTCAGTGAATTGTGGGCTGATCTAAATTAAGTCATTTAATTACAATCCTAAGTCTTATTGGGCTTTACAATATTTAATTAAATGGGATTAAGTGATTGGGCTTGAGGCCCTTTATGGTTTATTAAAATTAATACAAAACCTAAAAGGGAAAGGATTGGATTAGGGAATATATTATATATACCCTAAATAACTCCCCTCTCCCCTTAAGGAACCTTAGCCGGCTGGCCCCTCCTCTCTCTCTTCTTCTTTTCGCTTGCCTCCTTCAAGTAAAAACTAGTAAGTCTTGCTTGATGGTCTTGATCTCGAGATCATCGCATCACTTGTGTGGACTTGATAGAGAGCACATCCTTTTGGTTTTGCTTGTCAGGATTCGAAAAACACCAAGGTAATATATAATTCATGTATGATTTTATGTCGAATCAATCTGCATGAAGATCTTAAATTATAAGGATCCATGGTTTAATTATGCTTCCGCTGCATAAAACTAATTGATTGGACCCCATGGAATTCCTTCATACCCAACGTTTGTGATTATCGATGATTTGATTTAACTTCATATCGTCTATATCACTATCCCTTTATCACTTGATATCCAGATTGATCACAAGGCATAGAACCGTCATCCTTGTTTATCAATCACCGTTTCTTGATATGTGAGATGACTGAAAA
The DNA here is from genome assembly GCA_963920655.1 of Geranium rotundifolium. Classification (NCBI taxonomy): domain Eukaryota; kingdom Viridiplantae; phylum Streptophyta; class Magnoliopsida; order Geraniales; family Geraniaceae; genus Geranium; species Geranium rotundifolium. Next base: position 34,363,703 of record OY987319.1, read on the forward strand.
CCTTGATACTACGTATCTCCTTGCATGGCCATTTGTTTCCTTTCAGTTATACTCATCAAGTGGCTCAAACAGATATCATACTCACGCCGGAGCATGAGGGATAAATCCCTTAGCCGTCTTACTCGTTCACTCATATAATCCGTTACTGAGCAAATCAGAGCCCTTATGATTACCCTTTTACAGGTAACGTTAGGCAACGTCAAACTCAGCTACAAACTACATAGTAACTACAAAGACTCCCATGTCTAAGGATACGTTGACAAGTTACGATATATGAGTATGCTCATGACAACATCTATGCCACATACTCACTATCGGATCGTCCAATATCATTCCCCGAATGTTATTTATGATCTAACTCCGGAACTCGCCTCGCCGTGATTAGTAGAGCGTGATCATATAGAGTTATCATCATACTGGTCGCTTCTGATGAAGCATACTTGACCAAGGAATCATTAAATGTGACTCTCTCTGATCTGTAGTTCCACTATTATTTCTGATACACATAATGATATAGATCAAGACACATTTAATATATTACTACAACACACTGATATTATAATGCCGATTTTATTTATTCCAAAATGATAAAACAATACAATATAGATAACTTATTACATTGGGGCTAGGGCACAGCTCTAACACTTTGGCCTTATTCGTCTTCTCGCAATACATGATTCCAGTGATCTCGTCCCACATTGTGTGGTTCGATATCTTCATCGGTAGATCCCGGGAATCATCAAAACCAAATATCCACGTGAGGTCGTTCATAGTGAGCTTGAACACAAGACCACATAATCTGAATCCTATTGATGTCTTATCATTATTCAGAGCGTGAATAGTGGCGAAGAATTCTCAGGTTAGGTCCTTATAAACCGAGGGCCTCCACGTCATCATTTCAGGCAACCCCATCTCTATGGCCTTCTCATGCAATTTCGCCGGAAAAGTCGACGGAAAGATGGTGAGGCGGCTTTAGTGATGGGTTTGTAGAGGGTGATGAGGGGGAGTGTCTGTTAGGGTGGAGTGAAGGGTTGGTAGTGGTTGGTCGGAGTTTTGAGGAGAAAGTACTTGTTACCTTTCTCAAAACGAGTGAGATTGTCTTTGCTTGAGGGTTTGTCCCGGGTTGACAAATCGACCTCATTGTGTGAGGGGGGTTTCTACGCCAAGCTTGTAAGTTCGCAATATAATTGTAAGCGTCATGATAGGACCTTTCCCCTTAAAGCACAAAAACAAGTCGATATTAGCACAAACTAGCAAAAACGTCTCAAATGATGAATTTACAAGTGGAGAGTTAGAATTTGGGGTGCCTCCCAAGAATGTGTTTGCTTAATGTCGTTAGCTCGACAGTTTAAAGGGTGGGGCGCTCTAATCTCCAACACTAGGAGGGGCAACGCATGACATACTCCATGACCGTCCTAGCTTTTTCCACTTCCTCTTCCACCTTCCCATAGGGTTAGTGCCTAGTTTGCATAATTTGCCTACCCATGCTTTGGGCAACCAAACTTTTATCTCGACGCCCCGGGTTCGTTTTCTTCTTTGTCTTCTCTTTTTGTTTTGCTCGCTTGGGTGTTCTTTCAAATCTTGAGGTCTTAACCTTCGCATGTTCCCGCTCATTTCTTGTGAGCTATGCCTTCATCTCCTTGAAAAGCAACCTGAGTTTCTCTTTGACATCTTCCTTCTATGGATTGCTCTTTACCCCGATACCTTCCAATTCTTCCTCTACCGTCTCCTTTTCCAGTTGTCCTTTGTCGGGCGGGTCCCTAAACTTTGGCCCTTGGGCCATCGCCGTCATATGTTTTCCAACTAACGATAGCACCTCCATCTCCATACATCTAGGAGTTGACTTCTCGTTAGCTTCCCATTGTCTGGGGCCCTTCTGACTTCATGGTCTTTGAACTCTACATCTAGATCCTCGAGATCCTCCTTTTTCTTTTTGTGCCTAGTATAGGCTCCTTCTCACAAGATGCCAACTTAAAAGTGATCAAATCATCACCCACAATTATCTTCAACTCCCCTTTCTTGACACAAACGCATGTGTCGGTAGTTGCCAAGAAGGGTCTTCCCAAGATGAGGTTGACCTCTTTACTTGCTTTAAAATCGTGGATCACAAAATCCGTTGGCACAATGATGTTCCTTCCATGAACATCATTATCTAGGAGATCTCATGCGACAAGGAGAAAATTTGGCCTTCTAAGGGATCTTTAGCCTCTTCAGAGTTGACACCAAAATATTATGTGATGTATTGCATCGGAGTAGCTTATTGGGCACCTTCCTCACACGGGTCCAGCATCAAGTCTGATCCAGCCTGCTTAATTTATCATATAGGAACACACTCCTCCGTTGATTTTGATACATTTGTTATTGATCACTTGGCAAAACATGCCAAGTCTCTTGTTGTGAAGCTCCCCATTGGGTTTCCTTTGCTCATCACCAGGATGTTGTTGAGCCATAAGCCCAAGCATAGTGCATAACTCAGATATAGCAGGTAAACGTCCAAAAGTGCCCAATATCAGTCCCAAACTGTTCGAGGGGAAATATGTCCGAGATCTTGTTAGGCCATCAGTCAAGACATCTGAAGTTGGTAGCAGTTTGAAGACTATGGGATCAGTCGATGATATGGTGGTGAAATAGCTTACAGAGGAAATCAACTTCCTAGAAAAGACCATCAAGGCTCTTTCTAGCAGAAGGTTGTATGTGAAGGTCTTAATCGTGACCTGACCTCTGCTCCAGATGAAGATGCTTCTGCCTCTATTTCGATCCAAGATTAAGACGCTAAGGACTCTAAAGAAGATGAAGATGATTTGGACTCATCAACATTTTAGTTTCTGCTTTTTATTTAAGCTTCATCCTCTCTGAACTTAGTTTTCGTTTGGTTGTGTACTTAATAATGCTTTGTGCATCGCGGGCCAAATGTTCTTACCATCAGTCACAAGCCTTTCAAAAGGAAGCATTCTCGTGACCTTGTCAGGCAATCTGTTGAGACATCTGTCACCGCTGGTTAATTAGGCATATGAACATGAATAAAAATCTGAAAATTTTACCTTTCAATACCTCAAATCACTAAGTATAGAGATCTATACTCTCTAGATTTATTCATACAAGCAAGGTTCCTCAAATCCTTAAGGTTTCTTCTCACAAACTATGCTAGTTTTAGAGAGAAGAAGAAGCAAAATTGTCTGTGTGTGTGTGTGTGTGTGTGTGTGAGAGAGAGAGAGAGAGAGAGAGAGAGAGAGAGAGACGGCAATTGGGGGGTTGGGTATTGGCAAGAGAGAGGGATTAAGTAAGGAAAATACCGAAAGTAAGATATATGAAATATATTTTATTTTCCAAAATCAAATCTCTAAAATATCTCTCAAAATTGTGAGAATAGAGAGAGAGAGAGAGAGAGAGAGAGAGAGAGAGAGAGAGAGAGAGAGAGAGAGAGAGAGAGAGAGAGAGAGAGAGAGAGAGAGAGAGAGAGAGAGAGAGAGAGGGGGGGGGGGAGAGGGAGAGGGAGAGGGAGAGGGACGGCAATTGGGGGGTTGGGTATTGGCGAGAGAGAGAGAGAGAGAGAGAGAGAGAGGGACGGCAATTGGGGGGTTGGGTATTGGCAAGAGAGAGGGATTAAGTAAGGAAAATACCGAAAGTAAGATATATGAAATATATTTTATTTTCCAAAATTAAATCTCTAAAATATCTCTCAATTATCTTAATAGAATTATTAAAAATAATTCATATTAAGAATGGGCTTAAATCCCACTTAGCTAAACTTTAATTAAACTCATTTAATTGGGTTCTAATTAAATGGTTTAGCTAGACCGATTCAATTCCTTTAACCCGATTTCTGTTTTAAACTAATTCGCTCTTATTTAATTAAATCGAAAGGTGAATTATCCCGATTCTCATACTTCTCAAATATTGACTTATACAAGTCCATTTTTTCTATACCTTGCTTAAAGTGTGTGACCCTCTAGGCTCACGACCCGTTGGCAGACTAGCAAAATTACCAATTTGCCCTTTCCATCATAAGTGGTCTCTAGCAAGACATTATAATTACCCAACGGCTTTTGGTGCTGACCATGGTCGGCCCGAGGGCTATCCATGGTCCACCAAAGGGCTCGACCCTGGTTAACCATGGCGCGGCCATGGCTAACCCAAAACAGCCCCAAAAAATCAATTTTCAGCTTTTAAAATCAAGTCAAAAAATTTCAGATTTTTCAGATTCATGCGATTCAATTACCAAAATACACATACGAATTTTTCTAGGATTTAATTCTAATCCTAACATACTCAAAATCAAATCACATATCAACCATGCTCTTATACCACTAAAGGGTTTCCATGGGTCCCAAGACAATCAATTTCTTGCGGAAGTATAAATTAACCATGGATTCCCGAAAACATATCGAAAAAGGAGCATCATGTGATTAAATTTTCAGCATATAAGAACTTGGAAAAATCTGAAATTTTACCTATTCTTTCATCAAATTCACCAAGGAACAAAAGAGTTTTATGCCCTCTATTGAGTCCACAAAACAAGGTACATTTTGGTCAAGGTCTCTTCAAACTTTTTGCTAGAAAGTTATGGAGTAATTAACAAAAAAAATTGATGAAGAAGAAGAAAAGAGGAGAGTGGGGCAGCAAGCATGGAGAAGAATCATCAAAAAATGTGAGAAAAATATGGGAATTAAGTTGAAAATCAATTTTATTTATTTTTCAAATTAATTTTTTTATTAAATCTCATAATTTCTTAATTATAATTATATTAAGAATGGGCTTGAAAGCACACTTAACTAAACTTTAATTAAACCTATTTAGATTGGGTTCTAATTAAACAGTTTAGCTAGATCGACAATTCCATTAAATCGATTTCTGGTTTAAACCAATTCGCTCCGACTTAACTAAACCGAAAGGCGAATTTTTCCCGATCCTCATGCTTCTCATATATTGACTTATCCAAGTCTCTTTTGCTATACCTAGCTTAAAGTGTGTGACCCTCTAGGCTCACGACCCGTTGGCAGACTGGCAAATTACTATTTTGCACTTTCCATCATAAGTGGCCTCTAGCAAGACATTGATTACCCAACGTCCATGATTATCAATGATTCGATTTAACCTCTTATCTTCCATGTCACTATCCTTTTATCCTTTTATCTTCCATGTCACTATCCTTCCCATACCGGAGTATGAGGGATAAATCTCTTAGTCGTCTTTCGAGTTCACTCATGTAACTTATAACTAAGCCAATCCAAGCCCTTATAGCTACCCTTTTACATGTAACGTTAGATTAGGTCAAACTCAGATACTTATCACATAGTGATCACAAAGACTCCTCGATCTAAGGATACAATGACAAGCTACGATATGTGAGTATGCTCATGACATCATCTATGCTGCATACTCACCATCGGGTCGTCCAATATCATTCCCCTAATGATATATATGGTCTAACTCCGGCAGTCGCTTGCCATGATCAGTAGAGCATCATCATAAAGAGTTAGCCTCATAATGGTCGCTTCTTATGAAGTTTAAACTGACCAGAGACACATTAGATGTAATTCTTTCTGATATGCAGTTCTACTATTAGTGATGACACACATAATGATACAGATCAAATTACATCTAATAAATTACTACAACACATTAGTAATTTAATGTCGATTTATTTATTCGGAAAGATGATAAAAGATTTCAACTATAGATCACTTTTATATTGGACTAGGGCACAAATCTAACAATCTCCCACTTGACCCTAGTTCCAATCCAAGTTCTGATCTACTTCCATAGACCTTAAATGTTCCTCATGCTTAGGTTGCGGTAGATCCTTCGTCAAGGGATCGGCCATATTATCATCAGTCGAAACATAACTAATCTCTATATAACCTATATCAATGATATCTCTGATAAGATGATACTTCCTGAGTATATGTTTCGATCTATTGTGGAATCTAGGCTTATTAAGCAATTGCTACGGCCCCCGTGTTGTCACACAACAAACTTATCAGATCAAACGCTCACGGCGTTGCATCTCATCCGATCATAAAGCTTCTAATCCATATGGCCTCCTTAGCTGCTTCCGCTGCAGCTATATACTCAGCCTCCGTTGTAGAGTCGGCAGTAGTGGCTTGCTTAAAGCTCTTCAAGCTGTAAGCACCACCGTTCAACACAAAAAATATCCTGACTGAGTTTTGAAGTCATCAGGATCTGCCTGAAAACTAGCATCAACATATCCCTTGACTGCTAGTTCTCCATCTTACCCTCTATACACTAAGAATGTGTCCTTAGTCCTCCTCAAATATTTGAGAATGGTCTTGACAGCAATCAAGTGTTCTTGGCCGGGGTTAGATTGGAATCTGCTGGTACAGCTGAGTGCGAACGAGACTTCCGGTCTCGTGCATATCATGGCATGCGTGATAGATCCTATAATCGAAGCATATGGGATCTTATTCATCTGATCATGTACTAGGACAATGTGTCTTGATAAGCTTAATGCCATGATGCATGGGTATGTATCCTTTTCTTAGATTCAAGCATTGAGAATCTTCTCAACACTTTATGTATGTACTGCTCTGACTTAGGCCCAAAATCCTTTTGGAACGATCTCTATAGATCGCGTTACCCAAAATAAATGCAGGATCACCTAGTCCTTCATTGAGAAGCAGTTCCCTAACCAAGCTTTGGTGGCAAGGTCGGGGTGTCATTCCCATTGAATAAGCATTAGGAATACAATATTACTCCCACTCGCTTTCTTATAAATGCAAGGTTCTTCTTCATTCTTGATAAAGCCGAATTCTCTTACATCTTCATCAAAACGAAGACTCCAACTTCGTGAAGCTTGCTTCAGCCCACAAATGGATCTTATTGCTGAGGATCGCTTTCCTGCTCGTGATGTAGAGTTCGATGTCAATGACTTTGTGTGGGCTATATTTGTTGAGGGTCGCTTTCCTGCTCGTGAATATAGCAAGCTTGCTGCTGAGAAGATTGGTCATGCCGAGATTGTGGAGAAGATCAATCCTAATGCCTATCGTTTGCGCCTTCCCAGCCATGTTCGCACATCTGATGTCTTCGGTGTAAAGCACCTTATTCCATTCACGGGTGATTCTTCTTGATATGAGGATGATGCAGTTCCATACTCAAGGCCGAATCTTCTCGACCCCTGAGGGAATGATGTGGTGCGATTCAAGGAGGCCTTTATGCAGAAACTAGAGCACCCAAAGTTAGTGCGGAAGTGTCAGATTTTGAAAAAAGACTAGTGTTTTCAATGCGGGAAGGGTGTTCTAAGCAAAATCACGTTTTTATAGGTTTTGGGAACTTTTAACAAGATGTGCGTCGGATTTCGGTCATCGGAGGTCATCTGGAGGGTCAAAATCGTGTTTTAATCAGTTTTGGGCACTATTTGCAATTTTTAATAGTTGTTTCCTTTTTTCCCACCAAGTTAGGGTTTCCTTTTCAGTTATTTTTGTTTCTCTATTTAAGCACCCTCAGACGTCTTTTTTATTCAGTTATTGATAAATTTATAAAATTCAAGATTTTCTTCAATATCTATCATCATCAGTATTCTTGTGAATCAACGAACTTTAATAAAGAATTCTTTCTAACCACGTACGCTGCATCAAATTAGAAAGCAATTAAAAAGATACCAAAAAGATTAACACACCATTAAGGTTGCTGGATTGAAATCATGTGTGATCGGTATTTTTAGTGCAAATTATTAAATTTCGTTTTCATTCTCTCGAAAACTAGATCGAGTAATGGTTTGCTTGATTAAAATCAATTTCCACCAAATTTCCAAAAATAATCACAAATATTTAAAGGCGGTACATACCCTAAAGGATCTTAACTTTGTGTGTCGGATACGGGAAAGGGTTCGGGAAAGAGTTCCAGTCCTGAACAAGAGGCTTCCAAGTTCACGAGCACCTCCGGCAAGCTGAAGGCTTGTTGGAGTGGAGTCGCTCAGCATCAATCTGATGTCCTCGCCGGCGATGGGGAAGACGGTGGCCACCGACATCAAATTAGGGAAGAAATGAATGGTCCAAACTCCAAACTTAGCCGGATCAATTCGGCTCAGTTTAATTCAGTATGATTCGGTCTAAACTAAGAGAGAAATTGTTTAATGACAAGATTTTGCAATTTTGAATAATAATCAAGGGTATTCTGTTTTTTTTACATTCCAAAACTAACTCAAAACTAACATATTGTTGTGGAGTGTGAAAAAATTCTTTGCGCACATCTCAGATTAAAATTATAGTCGGGTGTAGCTATGCAAGAAAGCTGACAACTCAGCCGTAACTATGTGAGATTATTTCTAATTTTTTTTACAAATGATGTACATTTATCCAAAAATGCCTTTAAAATATACTTTTTGAAAAAAAATAATCTTTTTCAACTCGAGATAGTCGGGTTTTCTCTTTACTCTGAACTCGTTGAGATTCTAAGTCTCATGGAAGGGCATCAATGGCGTGCGGGAGAATAATAAAACCGACGAACTCGAATTGAATAAACATATTTTTTAATTTTAATTTCTAAAAAGTTATTTTAAGGACATTTTTGTTATTCTTGAACAAATGCATACAATTTGCAAAAAGAATGTAAGTTCAGTCACTTTTTACTACATTTAAAAAGTTTATCGCAACCTTCTACATTTTTCCTTGTTTAAACGAGCATTCTATATATTCTAGCAAGCTTCACATTGAGATAAAAATAATGTGAATTCGAATGCGATGTGTATTTTGAGTGGGTCGATTGAAATCACATATCTTTTAATAAAAGTAAGAGATACTTTAATAAAATAGAAAGTAGCACCTAATTCCCGAGGAGGGAAAAATCAGGGCATTACATGTAGCACCTAATATATTTATTTTTGTATATTCTCCAACTCGGTAATTGCACATTTAGGAGCTTTGAAGACTGATATGATCAAGGTGACTCTGCCACAAATTAATTAGTATGTTACACACCAATTTGTGGTACTAAATAAGAGGTTTGTAACATATACCTTCTATATATATATATATATATATATATATATATATATATATATATATATATATATATTCGATTTTCATGCTAAACTAGTCCAGTGATAATAAACTGATATGATCTAAATTTATCCCCTTCTAATATGTATGATTTATAGTTTGGTTAACGTTGTTATTTTTTCATTCTCACACCGATGATAATGTTAATAAAAAAACCATTTTTTAAATGAGCCTTCTATTTTAGCTTTAGGATTGAGATAAAAAAAGAGGTAAAGTCTAAAAAAGAAAGTGAAGTCGAATACAATGTGTATTTGGGTGGGTGGACTGAAATCACAACCCACCCATAAACTATATATGTCGTCATAAAAAGTAGGACAGTGAGTGAAACATGAATCTAATATTTATCAAAACAGAGTGAGGTAGATTAACCAACAATAAAATCAAGACAGACACACACTCACATTGGATTTTATGTTTCTGCAACTTACAAGGTTGTGAGTTGCTTCATATTTATAGGGAATGAGTAGAGCAACGGACCATCGAAAAGGTAATCGACAGCGATACGAGAAGCAGCCTCCGTGGGATGGTACAAATCCCAGAATATATGGTCACTTCTTTTAGGGCAACATTTGGATATGGGCAAGCATGGTACCCTTGCATTTAGGTCTCCTAACCCACAACAAGCCGCTTTCACTTCTCTAAACCCTGCATTAATAACCCAAAATAATCTCTAAGTACAACAATTTTGATACATTTTAATATTCAAACGGATTGACGTATACACACACTTGATATATTGAGAATATAAACGTTATGTTAGATTCGATACATGTACCCTCAAGTTTTGGTATATGTGTGATGTGATGTGACACGGAGAGATCTAGAGATGACTCAACTCCAAAATCCAACCAGTGAACGTCGAAACTTGTTATTAAAACAGTCTTTTTACATCTACCTTTCGATGTAAGCTGAATGTTGACACTTATTTTATCGGCAAAACCCACATCGTAAAAATGCAAAACATATTATTTCTTAAACAGTAAATACGTGATTTCCATCCATTGTTAAATAATTATTAAGTGGATCGGGTTGAATACACATAAAATACGGTTAAATACCCTTTTTATGCATATTTTCATGATAATCTCTATCGGCATTATGAAGTGATATTTGATAAAAAGAAAATGAGAAAAAGTATAGAAAACACGTACCATAAGCAGAGGGTTTCTGGATCAAATTTTGCAAGACATGGTAGATATCAAATATGGAGTAGTTTATGTCATTGAGCTCTGATTTTAACTCTTTCATTGTCGAGTTAAGGACTTGGTTGTACTTTAGAGACCAATAATTTACTTCTTCGTTACATTCCTCGGAGTTGCTACTCGTAATTCTTTGCCCCGGACAGCATCCGATCGCCGGAATACCGACCATCACAAATTTACGCGCGCCCCGCTCGTGTAACCTCTAACAAAATGTGAAAATAAATTATTACGTATTAGTTGCACATTAATAACATATATGTTCGACTATTTAAGTATACACAGTCACTTTTCAATTGATCTTGTTATTTAATTATAGGAATAATTATTATATGAATAACGAGTAATTACGGCTTTTCCAATCCTTGGGCATCTCGATAGCGAACAAGACAATTCTTGTATATAGGACAGCCATATATGCGAGAATTGTCTTGTTCGTTGTAGTTAGGATTTGGTGTTGCATACATCATTATTGTGAGGATATATATATAGGGAATCGTTCCATTGAGAATCAAATGTTTCTTAAGAATGTGGGAACAGCTGGACATTCACTTATTTTCAATTACCATACATTTTTCGTTGAACATTCACTAATTTTTCATGGACGTTCACTTTCATTGGATATAACTTTTTCCATTGGACATTCACTTATTTTCAATGGTCAAAATCTGTTCTCACGTTCTTACAAAAGGGTTGTGTTCTCACATTATTTGTCCTATATATAAATATATATAAGGGTGCACTCGGCTATAAACCCCAACAAAACGTCCAAACCTGTGTATAACCCTTGGAAGTGCCACATAGGCGATGGCGCCAGATTGAAGCAAACGCGAGATCCATCCAAATGTGAATTTTTCGTTTGGGTATAATAGTAATTTGAACATGAGGCGTGATCGCGCATTTGTAGCGCGATCATTCTACGGTTATGGCAGAAATAGAATAGATCCGGATACATCACGATCGAGAGGTACGAGAGAGAAGGGCAAAACGATTATGAGGATATTGATACAGTGGCCGCCGACGACGAACCACCAATCGGAGAGAACGAAGCAGAAATCGCGAACCAGATCCATCGATGACAATGGACATGAAATCTCAAAATCTCGACGACGGGGATTTTGCTTTAATCGGATCAAGTGTGTATAACTCGAATACGTTTTCCATCACCGACTCCAGTTTTTAGGAGATTTCTAATCATTCATCGTGTATGACTTCAGAATTAATATCCTTTGAAATATTTAGTAAACATTTCAGTAGTATCTACTACGAAGCGGATGTTGTACAAGGTAATAATTGTATAACTTGTATAACAAAATTCATTTCGTTAGCGATTCTGAATATGTGACTTCCCTATTCACAAACTTCTGCTGGTGTATAAAATAGCATGCCATCGTGTGCGGCAGGCCTCGTCTGAATATGAATGTGTATAACATAGTATGGTCCTGTGTATAACATAGTGTGTGCAAGTGTACTCTTATGAATGTGTATAATTTGGCCTTGTGTATAACAAATTGTATGTATGCGTTTAATATAGTGTGTGCGAGTATTAAATTGATGATGTGCTTGACCATATAACATAGTGTATATAATATGATAGTTATGAGTGTATCACATAAAACGATTTGTTACCGCATAAATCACACGGTCAGAGTTTCAGAGTAGTGTCTGCACGCAAGCTGATACCCACTCAATCGACACTGAATTACCAGATAGATACCCAAGCGAGTACATGAGTCCTGGGCTAGATGAAATACTGAAATGTGGAGACCAGTCCATTGACGATGGATTTAAAGAGGCACAAACCGAAAATGATCATCCCGTTCCTGCCCTCGGGATTGTGTTCGAAACCCTCTCGGACTGTATCAAATTCTACGAAACCTATGCAACTAGGAGTGGGTTTGGTGCACGACTGGGAACACTGAAAGGAACACGAGACCACATTCTAATGAATTATGTGACTTGCAGTAGATAGGGCGTTGCAAAGCCGAAGAATGGTGGTGAAAATAAAATAGGCGCAAAACGACGGACGATTACAACAAAATGTCGGTGCAAAGCGATGATCAGTTTGAAACGAAGCCCGTCCGGCGCGAAATTCATGGTTGCCAAGATTGTCAGGGACCACAGCCATGAGCTGTTTGACCCACTGCGGGAAATTCAATATATATATTGATAGGTACTAAAATAAATAAAAATCAAAATAGTGTATGTCATTGGTAATTAACTTTAGTATCAAGGGAAAAGAACACTTTTTTGTGCACCTGAATATACACTTTTGACACTTTCATACCCTAACCTTTTTTTTCTCTTTTTTCCATACCTTACTTTCATTTTGGGACAACTTTATTCATAAATTTAAAAATACCCAAATTACCCCTGAATTGAACCAAAATTAAATCTGGTTTAATTCTGATCCAAATAAAGATTTTGAAAAGACAAAATTGCCCTAACTATTCATCAAATTTTCAAAAGTATGTCACCCTTTCAACTATTTCTCTCCTCCTCCTCCGCCTCCCCCTCCTCACCGATGTTTCTCCGGCATCCATCGCCAGGGTTTCTCTTGCATGTGGGGAGCATGGTGGACCGACGAGGCCTCTAGAACACCTCCCCCAAGGTGTCTGTCTCGAACCCATCGTCCTCGACTCCTCCTTCTCGTCTTCTCCGGTGATTCTTCGCCGGAGCCGGCCATGGTTCTTCCTCTACTGCCTCCACAACACAAAATGGCGAGCATCGACGAGGTGGGTAGCGGGCAGCGAGCATCGACGAGGGGGCAATGGACAGCGACCAAAAGGGTAGAATGCGGTGCTCCGACAATCGTCTCCGGCACAGAATGGCTGGAAAAGAGATAGAGGGAGAGAGGGAATAAGAAATGAGTTCAAGAATTCAAAATTTTCACTCGCCGGAAAGTGTGTCGGAACATATTTTCTGGCAAACTTTCCGGCGAGTGAAAATTTTGGCACAACTTCGGTCACCTTCACCAACTCCAGTCACCAGGTACGAAGCTTAGCAGGTAAGCTCTGGCGATCGACGATGCTCACGATGCTCCGGCGATCGACGAGGTGCTCGCTGCCCAGCAGCTTCGTCACCTCGCCTCTGTTTTCTTACCAAAAAACAGAGCATATGACTGCTGCTCCGGCGCCATCGCCGCCGCAAGTTTCCGGCGGAGCCGAGCCTTCTCCCGGGAGACAGCCATCGCTGCCATCGTCTCCCGCCATCGCCGCCGCAGGAAGCTCTGTTTTGATGAAGTAGGAGGGTCCAATGGCATTCACTTGAAAATTTGATGAATAGTTGAGGGTAATTTCTTCTTTTCACACTCTTTAAAAAATTGTGCTGGTTCTCTCCATTAGACCATGGGTAATTTCGGTATTTTGAGAATTTTAGAGGTAAATTGTCCAAAATGAAAGTCGGGTTTGGAAAAAAGAGAAAAAAAAATTAAGATATGAAAGTGTCAAAAGTGTATATTCAAGTGCACAAAAGTGTCTTTTTCCCTAATATCAATGGTACACGTATACTAAAAGTTAATTACGCGTGTATAAAGTTACTTTGCAATTATCTTTGAGTATGAGTGTAACATTTTACTTTATAATTAACTTTTAATATATGAATAATTATACGTATGAATGATGTACGTTAATTTTAACATTAACGTATATCAATGACATTTATCAATTTTAACATTTTACTTTGGAGTTCTGAATTAAATAGATTTGTTTTATTTGAAATCAATCTAACAAACTTTAGCTAGATTTGACTCATACCATATGTGGAAATACCCAGAGAAATTGGACTATGAGTTTGGTTATTAGTAATAATAGTAACTTAATAAACTTACGATCATTAATTAAATGTGTATACTTCAAAAAAATTAAATGTGTAAATAAATATGAGTTAATTACCTTTAATTGTTGTTTGAGTGAAATGCCCATCAAGTCAACATAGCGCTGAGGGCTGGTGCTTATCCTCTTGTGATCCGACGGTCCAAAGTAACTGAAGATGTCATTACTTCCAATCACAACAACGAACAGTGACTTTGACAAATGCTTCTGCGTCGCAGAGGATCCTAGCTGCTGAACTATGTTTTGATACACCACGTGCGAATACAAGTCCACTTGTGTCGTCAAAGGTATTGTCTGAGTCTGCAATGTATTTTAGTTTATTTTTATTATTACTGTAGATTTGTTTTATACATTCAATATATACGATAAAAGCTTTAAAACCCATTAAGTAATTTAATATATTAAGTAAATTTACGGACTCGGAGCAACTCCAATGACAATTTTCATCATACAAATTAAGTCTGATTGAAATTTATGTATCATACAAATTGAATAAAACAAAATATTTAACAATACAAATGTCAAACCATATGTTAAATCAATCATTATCTTCTAAAAAAATTTATTCATAAACTAATTATGGATGCTTTACATCATCTATTTTGTTTTGAGTAATTATAAAAAAATTTATTATTCTATTTATAAAATACACCTCATTCTTGTACCCAATCATTTTTAATTTCATAACCTCACGTCTCGAATTATGAGTATGAAATTGTTAGGGTGTTTCTTATGAACTATATCATATGCTTTTCTTTATATTTTATAAGAACTCAAAGTTAATTATACATCATTTTAAGTGTGCATCAATCACAAATTTTGAATTAAAGTTATATTTTAACTTTGGATAAAATAAACGGCATTGTATATCTAACATGTCAATTTAAATTCATCCCAAGAATGAATCAGAAGATTATAAAAAAAATTTAATTTTAAGGTGATACCTAAAGTTTTACCAAACAAATCAAATTCAAGAAATTGGGATAAATTTGGACTTACATAATCTGTTCCATCTGTCAAAATGATGGAACCTCCTGAGGCAAAGCTGAGTCCAGTGAGGATGGAGGGGCTGTTGTTGTTGGACAGGGAGAGGTATGGTGGTGAAGTTGGGAGTCCTACTTTCTCAGCTGCCAAACAGAAACTCTTATACTTATTATGCCATCTTAACAATTTATTGAGCACATAATGTTAAATCTTGAAGTTTTAATAAGACAGCACCAATCACTGTCCCCACAACACGATGAGTCATGAACTCTTAACTTTATTGCATTTTGAGGAACAGTCTTTGAGTTATGGCACACCAATATTCTTAAAGGCCTATACCAAACAGATTCAATGTAACATAAATGATTCTTCATAGTTTAATAAAACACCATTTTCATTTAATTATGTCTACCTATCCAAACTTTGTCTTAATATCAACAACCTAATGAGATTTAGAAGATAATTATAGAACAGTTATGCTCAATCGAGTTTTTTTATCTAATATCACAACCTACAAACCATTCCATTTTAGTGATTTTGTCTTGTGTTGAAATTCTTTTGGACCAAATTTGCCAAAAGAAATTCCAAAAATGATTAAACCACAATTTATCGGTTAGTCATGTTAGACAGGTTGATCTGAAGTAATCCAATCATTTATACGTGATATCAAAATTAATATGGTTGATTTTGCACTACATATATGGTGGACTGAAATTGTGCATCGGTATATTATAATTCATGTATAAAAGTATAAATGTCTAACGTTACACACAAAGGTAAGTGTTAAAGTCGAGATCACAATGATATATCATGAGTGTGGAAATCTAAATTAACATATGTGAAAAATTAAAGAGTGAAGTATGAAATTGATGGTTTTCAATGTCACATCCAACTAATGAAAGTTGACCTTTTGATTTTACGGTCCGGCCCAACATGTTTAATTTAACACACTATGTAAGTACTCATTTTTCAGTTAAGTTTGATAAATTTAGTTCAATCTTGAAGAACTTACCAAGAAAATCAGCAGCATTCTTGCCGTTGGAGAACCTTCCGGTGGCCTGCTTGGTCGGAAAATCGACGCCGTTGAAGGGAAAATCAGCCTTGTCAAGGGAGAGCCCCATGTAATTGTTGTTGCCCACATCCACCAACGAGTCTCCGAACACGTACATGGCCGGAACCGTCCTACCGGCTCCGGCCAAGCCCAAGCTCAAGCTCAAGATAGTGAAGATGAAGACAGTATTGTTGTGGTCCATTGCAATTTGACCAACAGAGATAAGCAAGAAATGAAGAAAATAGACCACAACATGAATATTTGTACCATGAAGATCGGATTCTTTATAGTTGTTGTGCAATTAATGTGTTTGTTGGGGTTTAACCAAAAAAATTCACTTTATTTTTATGAGGTTTTTAAATAAATCCATGTGGTTGTGCGTAAGATTGTGTAGGTGCATTAATTTATTGAATATGTATTTTAAACGAAATGAAATGGTAGGTTCTCTTCGGATCATTTCAATCATTGGGGAAAATGTATTTAAAGATGTGAAACATTTATGTTGAAGCCCTAGCGTAGGTGGTTCAGGACGTTCGCGTTTTTGACCTCGGTCAAGGATTGAACCCGAGGGGTGGGCAATAGCTAGGGGGTGAGCTTATAGTTGAGTGTATAGGTTGGGGACTCTTGAGACCTACATGACATGTATACTATACAAATGAAGTTTAGTTGATTTGATAGGCGAATTGACGTTAAGAATGTTTTATCACGTGCATACTATTATTGTCTTTGTTAAAATAAACCCTCACTACTGAAAATACATAGAATAAAGTTTAGTGCGTCGGGTACACTATACAATACTCGACGCGCAATGACTGCGTCGGGCACACTACGCATTGCTTGATACAACTAATTGAGACGTCGTTTGTGTTAGTTGATGATCAACTACCTTAAATCAATGATCATTGCTTGCTAATAGCCGACACGCATGGTCAATGCGTTGGTATCTCTAAGTCTAAGGTCAGCAGATGGCAGTCAACATGTTATGTATGACAGGCACATAAACATATATGTGTGTTGGCTAACTCGATGGGCAAACGACAAATTTTGCTGACCACCAACAGTCTTATTTTGCTCCATCAACCGTATCATTTAGCCGATGCACATAGACATGTCGACTGTGGTTGAAAAAAAATTATAAGAGGAATTTATTTGTGGTTGAGTGTTCATTGATGTAAGAAGAATAGAGTGATAATAAGGAGGTATCTTGGTACATAAATATGTGATTTGAAACTATTACAGTTGTTTTATTAATTTGGAGATTTAATATCAACTATTTACATAGTACTCAATTACGGGCGTTGTCAATTACCACGTTCTGGTTCTCATCCCGATTTATGATTCACATATTACTTTTAAATATGTTTGTAGAAGTTGTATTGTGGTATATAACATCATATTTTGTTTGTTGTTAAAAAACATTGTCGAAATATGTATTTTAGACAATATTTATGAAGGGGTCAATATTACCAACATAAATGACATATTGTGTTGGCCATAGAGATTTAGTATTGATGTATTATGGTATGAGTGTCGGTAATAGAGAATTAGTGACAAGTCTTTATGTTATTTGCATCACCAATAGATAGTTAGTGCCGACTCATTAGGTCATTTCTGTCACTAATAATGACGCATTTATAGATGTTGCTTTACCATTCCATTTATATCACAATTCATTATGTCATTTATGAATCATAGTTGGATGATTGTAATGATAGAAGTTCATACTTGTTCATTCATGGTATATCACGGTTCATACAGTTGACCATTGAGATCATTATGCCGCGCAGTTGATACTGGTACTTGTGTTCGTGCATGCGTTGTTGCAATATGCATACGCATACGGTTGGAAAAACTTTCTTACACTTAATAGACAAAGATATATTTTCAAATTACATGACGCGAAGGTTTCATGGTGAAGTCCGAGACATGGACATGTCTCGCTATTCGAAGGAGAGATTGTTACCAAAAAATGATAGTGCTTCCAACATCGCAATGTAAATAATGTTGTGGAACTGGTGGAGGATTTATGTCAAGATTCTCATTACTCTTGTGAAGAATGATTAAATACAGAAAAAGAAAATCATTATCTGTTACATCCTTCTACACAAGCAATCGATACACATGACAAACTAATACGCATCGGCTATGATGGCACATGTTGTGTTAATTATCACGTGACATCATAGCAAAGACACATTTGTTAGGGTTAGGGAATATAGTTCATTCTTAGGGTTTGGGCTAATTTGAGAGTTAGAGTTAGGAATTTTAATGTTAATTTCGGGGTTAGGATTAGGTCATTATTACAGTGATCAGGACATCCACATTGTATAATATATGATCTCTTAATCCTCATATGTTCAAGTTAAATTCAAATGTTCATCTCTTATATGTATTAACTCATAATTTTATTCGTATAACAAATTTAAGGACATGACTGCAGTGCGTCCCAAAATAATCATAAAGTTGTTATAACTTGAGTTGCTGAAAAAAATAATATATTATTAACAAAATAAGTTTTGCCCATTAATACGCAACATTTTTTAATTCATTTGTTGTGTAACAAACCAAAAATCTGAATATGTCAATTTTGTTATGAAACTACCACGTGTTGGCATGAGGTGTGGCCACCGCCTCTTCACAATGATTCACCATTTTCTTCGCCACCAACAATGCTTTATAATTGGCTTGATTGGCTTCTCAACCAATACATATAAGAGAGGAAAGGTGAGAATTTGCTATTGTAATGTTCCGTGGAGATATCAATTTTCATTAATATAATGAAGCTTTGTTCCTTTTCTCCAAGTCCCCATTTCTTGCTCAATCTTTGTTTCTTATATATATCTTTATGATTTTGTACATGTTTTAGTTTGATTATCTTTTAATCACTTGTTTTACAGTACCTTATCAGTACAATTTACTCAAATATTTCGAGATTCAAATTATTTATATATATATATATATATATATATATATATATATATATATATATATATATATATATTAATTTGTATCAATGATAGAAATAAGAGAGAGATTTATTATTGATGTGTTTATTGTGAATTACAAGAGACCTCTATTTATAGAGGTAATAGGAATTGAATAGGAAACCCTAATACATGTGAGAAAAGGAAATATAAATATAGGAAACTAAAGATAGGAAACTTAATATAATCTAACAGCCCCCCTCAAACTCAATGCGGTGAAACAAGAATTGAGTTTGAAGCTTGATAATATTGAGTTGTGGAGGATGCGCGCGAGGTGATGCGGCGAGGATTGAGGATGGAGGATGCGCGCCGATATTTGATGTCTGATGTTTGATGCATGTTGGCTGATGGCGAGATGACAATGGCTGATGGCATATAGATGATGCCTGATGCCTGCTGGCTGATGGCGAGATGACAACGGCTGATGGCATATAGATGATGCCTGATGCCCAATGATGCTTGATGCCTGCTGGCTGATGGCGAGATGGCAATGGCTGATGGCATATAGATGATGCCTGATGCCTGATGCCCGATGATGCCTGATACCTGATGCCTGATGTCTGCTGGCTGATGGCGAGATGACAACGGTTGATGGCATATAGATGATGTCTGATGCCCAATGATGCCTGATGCTTGCTGGCTGATGGCGATATGACAACGGCTGATGGCATATAGATGATGTCTGATGCCTGACGCCCAATGATGCCTAATGCTTGCTGGCTGATGGCGAGATGACAGCTGCCCAATGATTGACAAATGCTTGATGCTTGATCAAGTGTGGGTTGATTCGAGCAAGAGGGTAGAGAAAGAGTATGGATTGAGAGATTGAGATTGATTGAGTTACGGGATCGAAGTGGTGGAATCAAGATCAATTGATGACGAAGAAACGAGATTGTGCGAGAAAAATTAATAAGGTAAAGAGTAAAAGAAGAATCGATTGGTTTGAGAAAGAAATTAATATAATAAGGGAAAAGACAAATAAAAGGAGTAGAGACGGTGTTTGAACTTGGTAGAGGAGATTCGAGATTGTCGAGTTGTTGATGTGTGTACGGTGGTGCGAGAATGCGAGATTGGTTTTGAGATTGCGAGATTGATTGTGAAATTGTCGAGTTGATTGTTTGCGGAAGCGAGAGGCTAGAGATTAAGATTTTGCCTCGCCTATTTGACCAAGAATCGATTATGGCTCTGATACCATGATAGAAATAATGATAGATATATTATTGATGTGTTTATTGTAAATTACAAGAGACCTCTATTTATAGAGGTAATAGGAATAGAATAGGAAACTCTAATACATGTGAGAAAAAAGAAATATAAATATAGAAAACTAAAGATAGGAAACTTAATATAATCTAACAATCAAAAAATTGATTTGCTTTTATTATAATAATCCGTTGATCTTGTTACAAGATAATAAAGAGATGAAAAAATATTAGAAATGATGAGAGAATTGTTTATGCTCAAAATTTGTCTCAACTCTCAATTGTTATGCCTTCTTACTGTATTCTTGGTTTCTTAATTTACAACACTTTGTGTCTCTGCCTTGTTTAGCTCTACTTGTGTGTTGCAAGATTGCACAACAGTAAAAGTTTTTTCTCGATCTCTTTCGTTTCTGCTCCTATTATGCAAGGTACAAAACACACAACAAATAACAAAGACAAAGAGGTGATGAGGTTTCTTGAAGTTTGTCCCCACATATTTCTATTCTTATTTGGTTGTGTTCTTGCAATATTTTCTCGTTCTTTATTTTGATTTACAACTCGGTAAGTCTAATTATTTTATTCGAACTTTATATAGATTTGTGAACTAGAAGTTCGTATTATAATTCAACAAACGAGATCTCTGAACAATTGATTGTGTGACTTACATTTATATTATTTTGTCTTTAGGCTATAAGCCAAAAGACGAGATTGATGCATCTCGAGACCAGGGTTTCCAAAAGACCAAGGTCCGAAGCCTGAAGCTTATATTTACATATTTATTTGTTTACTTGTTATTTAGACTCAAGATATACCAAAAGCGTTATTGTACACACTAATATACTTACAATGTGCTTTTATGTTTATTTAATTGTTATTTATACCGTATGAATATGCTTATAATTTAACTGTATATTTATTTCATGAATTAGTTATATATGTTATTTAAACTTCGTGAGTTAACTTACAGTATGGTCTTACTTCTACCGGGGTTCAAAGTGTGGTTATGTATTTATACATGTCATTTATATTTCACGTTATTTATACATACATGCAATATACATTTTATTGAATAATTATATATGACATCTAATACATAAAACTCAAAATTCTAATTTAATGTACAGTTATTCAAAAATGTATGACCAGACGTTATACAGATACAGAACACGAAGTTCTGATTTAATTATTAAAATATATATGAATAGACGTTCATAAAATTTGAAACACACCGAACTCGAAGTTCTAATTTAATGCACATATTTATTGAAACTTAAACGACTCAAATTTCATATGATTTATCGAACCGGTAATTCTGATTCTATACATTTATGAAAATTTTATGACGCGAAGTTTATATATACATAAAAGTACAGAACCTGAAGTTCTGATTGAAAATATAAATTCATACATCATATCACGTGATATCAATTTTTCAAAAATTTATTAGAACCGGAAGTTCTAAACAATATTAACATAATTGTCAAATATGGAATATCTACTGAACAATTTATATATTGTTATGAGACAACATTTCTACCTCTGTGTGAAGAGAAAGAGCTTCCTGAAGTTAGGCATGAATTTCGTAGAAAGTAAATATTATGTCACATCTAGATTCACACATTACAATGTGAGAATTAAATTAAATGATAATGCAAAGAAATCATTTAATTCCCTTAGTATACGCAAGAAGCATAGGATGCAGATAAAGCGAATAGAAAATAGTTCCAAAATAACTACAGATTGAAAGCAAAAATTATTGATTCTTGAAGAACCATTGAATTATAAAGAACCGTCAATTCCTAAAAGGTCATCGCATCAAGTCCAACATTCAGTTTTTGTAGAATAGTTGGTTCTGTAGAACTCAAACACCAGAAGATGTTCAACCAGTCAAATACAAATGGTTATTCGCGAATAAACAAACTGAAAAATTGATCAATATAATGTAAGGCTTGCAGCCTAAGATTTTTCTCAACAGCCTGAAGTCAATTTGATGAAACACTTTTATCTATAATTATTGTGATCATTTCAGATACATATTAGTTTAAAAGATTTAGAAGAACTAGATATCTATCTGATGAGCATGTTGAGTACTTATTTATACGGTACACTTATACCGACATTTATATGAGACTTCCTAAAGAAGTTATATTGTCTGAAGTAATGAGAAAGGATAATGATAATTTTTTTATATATTGTATGTCGATATAAACTCAATTGAGACTCCTGAAAAGATATTGAATAATGCAAAATATTGGAAATGAAAATTGTGATGTGAAAGATTCAGGAAAAACAATGTATTGTCTCGGCCTGCAGACCGAGTATATTTCTACATAGGTAATGCTCATTCACTCATTCAAATACTGATCATAACACTCGCAATAAATGTGATAGCCATATTCAGTTCAGAGCCGACTAGAAGATACTCGTGGTAAATATGCTAGCCATATTCCATACAGATGCAGAATATATTTCAGATCACCATAAATCTCGCTCCCGATGGAGTATGTTATTACGTATGACGAAACATTAGTATCTTGACGCTCTACATAACTAACTCTGGTTGTAACATCTTCTAGTCATTCAGAAAGTTTTGTAAGATTAAATTCATTGAATCTTATTATTTCATTTAATTTTGGGTTAATTACAGTTTGCCCATACTACACTAGCGCGTTTTACAGTTTGCCCCAGCTACAATAAAAAGTTCAAATTAAGACACGCTAATTGTATTTTTTTTACAATTCCGTTAGAAATTGGATGGAAACCTAAAAATTTGAAAGGAAACCTATTTTTTTCAAAAAAGACGAAAATACCCCTTCAGCTGGTTTGACTTGGACCATAAATAAACCAAAATTAATCGGAAGATCAACAATTATTTTAATTATTAATATTATTTTAATTATTTTATTTTATTTCGAATGTATAGTTATTAATGTCATTTGGGTCTAATTATTAAAAATTTATATAATTAGAGAATTTTTTTTTAAAAGTTGTTGATCTTCCGATTCTCTTCGATTTGATATACTACGAGTCCGAAACAGAGCTCGTATAAGAGAGTTATGACATTCGAAAATTTCAATATATTATTAATTACATAATAATAATAATAATAATAATAATAATTATTATTATTATATAATTTAATACAAAACTGGTCCAAGTCAAACCAGCTAAAGGGGTATTTTCGTCTTTTTTGAAAAAAAATTAAGTTTTCGTCCAAATTTTTAGGTTTCCATCCAAATTTTTAACAGAATTGTAAAAAAAATACAATTAGCGTGTCTTAATTTGAAAATTTTTTGTAGCTGGGGCAAACTGTAAAACACGCCAGTGTAGTATGGGCAAACTGTAATTAACCCTTTAATTTTTGAACTATGACTCATTAAATGTGCAATAAATTTAACGATTAACTCCTATTGGTTGATGAAAAGATATATTGTTGATGAAAAGGCATGAGTGAATGAATATGATTATTTTTGTACAGTAATGGAGTGTATAAATAATTGAATCATTGTTAGAGTTTTTGGTCATCTCTCCTCCTTACACACACTATATTTCTATTCCATTAAAAAAGTGTAGATATAGAAAAGAATGAAGTTTGGAGAGAGAAATCATTCTCTACACATCCAAGTCGTCATAAATTCAAGTAAGTACGTTTATGTCTTTATAGTGAATTGCATGTATTCTCTAGATCTTCAATATGTATTTAGTATGATTCTTTTATGAATATGTGAAAATCATTTATTCTAAAGATTTTTAAATTTATGTTTAAAATTCATTATAGTTTATTTACGTAATTTTAAAATTCAACTTACATTTGGTATCAAAATATGGTTGAAGATTATTTGATTTTCTATATCCATGCAAACTTTTGTTTTTCATGTTCAAGAAATGGTGAGTGTTGTTTTACACACACTCTATTTTGATTTATTTTCTTACAATGAATATTATGGCTTTAAAATTAAAATTAGAATTTGAAACATCTACAAATTGATTTTGCTATGTTTAATTTTAAATGACAGTATGCATGTATGTATGTTTACTGTATTTTAATGCACGTACACATGAAATGACTTCACGTGTAATTATAAAATTAGGGATTATGTAGAATGCATAAGTTATAGGTATCATTATCTTAATCAGGGGAAATTCCACTTAGCCCACCTGTAGAATATCATTTTTTCACTTACCTCCACCACAAGATAAATTTAGCTTCTAAACACCCTAAAGTTGTCAAAAGTGGCACTTAGACCCGACAGTGTTAATTTTCTGACGAAAAGTCCAAAATGCCCTCAACTAACCATCAAATTTTCAAAATTTTACATTCTCTCTCTCTCTCTCTCTCACTCTCTCTCTTCATTTTTGATTTTTTTATCTCTTCTAGCCTCTTCCTCCCTCTTTCCACTCCCATTTTCCTATTTCAGTTCTTCCCATATCTCGATTTTGACCTCAATCGATAAAAAAGATATTTTTCGCGTGAATTGCCGGAACGACGCCGACCCATGCCGTTTTCTGTCCCGCTGCTCCCCATGGCGGCGGTTCTTGCAGTCGGCGACAGCGTGGCGACGGAGACGGTGGAGGAGGTTAAGGAAGCTTTCGATTTCAAAAATTACATGACCCAAAAAGCCGAATCGGTGAATTGGGCCCTCGACGCGTCGATCCCGATCAAGGACCCGGTGAAGATCCACGAGGTGATGCGGTACTCGCTCATCGCCAGCAGGAAGCGATGCTCGCCGCCGTCGCGGTGGAGGTGATCCACACGATGTCTCTGATCCACAACGACCTCCCCTACATGGACGACAACAACCTCCGCTGCGGCCTCCCCACAAGCCACCGCGTCTACGGTGAGGACGTCGTCTTCCTCGCCGGCGACGCCCTCCTCTCCCTCGCCTTCCGTCACCTCGCTACCGAGACCCAATCCTCCCCGCCCGGAAGGGTCGTCGCCGCTAACGCCGAGCTGGCGAGATCCATCAGCTATGACGGCCTCGTCGTCGGGCAAATCGTCCACATGGCCTCCTTCCACCTCCACATCAAGCCATTCTTCTTATGATAGAGAATCAAGAATCATAAAGAAATAGAAGAAGGGTATTTTGGCATTTTCACAAAAAGTAA
The DNA here is from genome assembly GCA_963920655.1 of Geranium rotundifolium. Taxonomy (NCBI): domain Eukaryota; kingdom Viridiplantae; phylum Streptophyta; class Magnoliopsida; order Geraniales; family Geraniaceae; genus Geranium; species Geranium rotundifolium. The sequence continues at coordinate 34,389,079 of OY987319.1, forward strand.
CAGCCACATGCTAGTCAAGTGACAGAAAATTAACACCGTCAGGTCTAAGTGCCACTCTTGACAACTTCAGGGTGTTCAGAAGCTAAATTCATCTTGTGGTGGAGGTAAGTGAAAAAATTGTATTCTACGAGTGGGCTAAGTGAAAATTTCCCTGATAATTATGATTTTTCTTATAAAATGCATGTTTAATACGCATATTATGCATTTTGATCCATGTAAACATTATTGATGTGTGTATTAATATTTAGTATATGCTTATAATGAATTTATTAGAACTATAAGTTATCTTAATTTAATATCTAATTAAGATTAGTTTGTTTGTACTAAAGTGACCAAATTATAAAGTTGTATAGATATTAAATTATTATAAGCATAATTATAGTTATACCATTTTGATATCAAATTAAACTAATTTGTTAGTCACCAAACTGGTCAAATTAGTATGTGTTGTTGGTATCAAATTGAAATATAATTATTAATTATTCGATGTTGATATCTAAGTAAGCTAATTTGTTAGTCAACAAAGTTACAAAATTATAAAGTTATAAAGTTATATAGATATCAAATCAGAATCATTCAATTACCCATGATTATGTGATGCTATAATTGAATGACATAATGGTTTATATTATTTGATTGGGTACATTGTTGTTTAGTAATTATGAAATACTAAGAGTCGACCCAAAGGTTGATAAATCATTTCATAATTATAAACATTATAGTGGTCGATTACTATATTTAATTAGATCGTTTAGCATATCCAAAGATAGCGACACATGTCTAGTCGTAATATACTTAATGACCAATTATGTGAGTAAAATTTAAGCATCAATTTAAGTTTAATGTTGTACATTGTTGGATCTCCCAAATGAGAACTTCAATGTATTTGATTGTATATGAGTTATTACGTGAATATGTTATGCATATGACATTTATAAACATCATGCCCACATTACGAAACATTATCGATCAATGTATATGACTGAAGGTCAGTGGGAGTAAATTTATAAATAAATAATAATAATTTGCATTCATTACTCCAATTCAGAAGGAAGATAAATTCATTCTTACGTAATGTCTTAATTATGAATTGGAGTGAAAGCGAATGAAAATTATTTCTAACATGTAAACAATGTTCATATGCTTATTTATAACATATTATATCAAATATGTTTGATTGAGTATTCATGTTCATAATTATTTAGTTGGGAGTAGTCTATCATTACTAGACCCGCTATGAAAGTTGTTAGAACATTGTTATTCCATAAACGCAAATTGAGAATTCAAACATACTTTATACATGTAATATAAAGAAGAGAGACGAACAGATGAAATATAAAACTTTTATTAATCCAACATATGAATAAAAATACAGATACGTAACATTTGACCTGTGATTCGGTATTGGACAGAAGGAGGAAGAAAGGATTATCGTCGAGGCACGGTAATCCGCTTTCCTTAAGACAATATTGGCCCCGTATGGTGAAATTGCTTCCAGGATACAACGACGATCGTAGTCGAACTCAGAATCGCGATGTAGAGAGAATCAGAGAAGAGAGAACTAGAGAGAGGTAGTCGGGTACGAGAGTTTTCGTTGTGATTTCGTCTCTAGAGAATGTATGTATTTATAGCCTCAGGGAAGGTCAAGACCTAAACGAGGAAAAGGAAAGAAATTATTACTAATTTCTTTCTTGCGGAGAAAGACACAAAATCTTATGTAATTTGAGAATATTTATTTTCCAATTCAAGTGTATCGGAAATAAAATATTTCCCAATTAAAATTTGGAAACTTTGTTGAGAAGTCTTGCGGGCAAAAATATGGCGGGCTTCCGTCCAACTAATTTTCTGCAGCATTCGCGACCCGCACATCATGCGGGCGCACCCAACGTTCAAGCCCGGAGCCCGCTCGTTGGCCCAATTATTTGCACCCCCCCTGCGCGCGAGAGAGTCGTACTTCTTGTAATTCTTACAAGTCCATGGAAGTGTCATGGTATATAAATCATGTGAAGAGTTCATCCACTTCCAATGTGGGACTTTTAAGAAACACCAACAAGTGCAAACAACAAAGTCCTCAACAACACCATTTCAAGTAGTCATGTTCGAGGTTCAATTTCTCATTCACCTCTTGTCCGTTTAGAGCTCGTAATATACCGTTGGAAAGCTCTTATATCCTAGATTATGTAAACGAATTTCACATCATTTTAGGTCGAATCGAAGCGTTCCAAAATCACGGCTCAAGTTGACCCATTGACTAGTTAACACACATGTCAATTTTGCCATTTTAATCAGTTTTGTCCAACAAAATTTTGTGTTTGTAGCATGATTCGAGGCTACAATTATGAGTTTGTATGCAGATCTTTATTTCAAGACTTGGAATCATCGACACAATTGTCAAGTCGTTGAAAACTCATGTCGCATACAATGACAAGTATATAAGTGGTGCTAAATTTATTGATTTGAATTATCTTGTCATTAAAGAAAATATACGGAATCGATGAATATCAATTGAACTCATTAGCACTAAATTTATGCTTCCAAACTCATTAACTAAAGTACTGTCATCAATGACATTTAATGAGTATGTTGAAAGAATATGTGTTAGTGAAAATTGTTAACATCATGGTAAAATCTTATGTTCATGATGTTTAATATTTCGAGCTCAATTTTCGTTTCTGTTCTTAAGCATCTTGTTTAATTTATGAAGTATATACATTAATGTTTATGTAAGTATAAACAAGATTGTCTCTAACAAATACATTAACGTTTGACTATTATGATAAACATCATTACCGATTATATAAGTTTGAAACTGATATTGTGATACATGGAAGGGAGTATGTTAAGTAACTACGTATAACCGCCATGATCTTTATTAATTATTTAGTTAGTCATAACTTATGTTTGACCAATATAATGAAGGTATTGACTTATGATGTATGTATGACGGTTTATCATTAAATTATATTTAATGGGTCAAGTGGGATTAATAATTCGTTTAATCTCTAAATTGTGACTCATTAAATGTATACTGAATTTAATGAATAATTATTATTGGTTAATGAAAAGGTGTGAAGTAATTGAAATGTTACTTGAAAAGTCACTTTATACATTAATGGAATGTATAAATTCAAGAAGTCATTTTAAGAGAATAATGTCCTCTCTCCTCCTTGCACACACTATATTTCTATTCCATTAAAGAAGTTAGATAAAGAAAATAATGAAGTTTGTGAGAGAGAAATCAATTCTCTACACATTCAAGTTATCATATATTCAAGTAAGTGTGTATATTTTTATAGTGAATTGCATGTGTCATCAAGATCTTCAATATATGTTTAGTATGATTATTTTATGTTTAATATATTGATTTAAATTTAAAATCAACTTTATGTGAAAATAATTTATTTTAAAGATTTTTAAGTTTTCTGTTAGAATTCATTATATTTTATTTATGAATTTAAGAATTCAACTTAAATTTGGTATCAGAGCATTTGGTTGAAGAATACGTGGTTTTTCAAATTTATGTCATTCCTATTTTTATTCTTTACAAACAAAAACTTTTAATGTTTCAAATAAGAGTTTTAAATTCAACGAAACTCTTTTGATTTGTTTTATATAAAGTTTTGAATTTAAATAATGGTTTTGATATGATTCAAGAATTCTCATATTTGAATTGGTCAAATCACAAGAATTGTGTTTTTGGTAATTACATTTAATTTATGAAAATTTCATTCACATGTTTTCGAATGATTCATTTTTTGTCTCAGCCATTATGGTTTAAACAAAATAAAATTGAGAAATGAAAATTAAGGTCACACTAATTATGCTCAAATTTTAAATGATCAAGGTTGTGCAATATGTGTTTTTTCTTTTCTGTGAAAATTGATACAAATTTATTGAGTTTTGGTTTCAAAAAAAAAACTTATTTTGAGTGAAAGTCTAAATTTTAAAGAAACTCATTTAAAATTATTTGGTCAAAATCATTTTTAAGGAAATAAAATGGTTTATGGTGGCATAAATCTTTACTACCGTTATTTTTATTAAAAATATATAATAAATAAAATTATTATATATATTTTTGGATATAATTATGTATATCCAATTATGTTTTTTCTCTTCTCAAATAATGATGCATATTTTGACACATTTATGTTTACTGTCTTTTAATGCATGTACACATGAATTGAATTCATATGTAATTATGAAATTAGTGATTATGTAGAATGCATAATTTATAGGTATTATCATATTAATTATGATTTTTTTTATAAAATGCATGTTTAATACGCATATTATGTATATGTTACATGTTATGTCTTTTATAAATGATTGGCTTATGTGACGTTTTTTGATCCATGTGAATGTTATTGATGTATGAATAATTGTCATATGTCTGTTTAAGGTGGACCTATCATAGTTATGATTTACTTTAATTTATTATCTAATTAAGATTAATTTGTTAGTCATCAAAGTGACCAAATTATAAAGTTGTATAGATATTAAATCATTGTAATTATAGTTTTTATCATTTTGGTACCAAATTAAACTAATTTGTTAGTCACCAAAGTGGCCAAATTAGTATGTGTTGTTGATATCAAATTGAAATATAATTGTTAATTATTCAATGTTGATATCTAATTAAGTTAATTTGTTAGTCGTCAAAATGACTAAATTATAAAGTTATATAAATATCAATATCAGAATAATTCAATCACTCATGATTATGTGATGCTATAATTGAATGAACTTTTATTTCATATTATTTGATTTGGTACATTGTTGTTTAGTAGTTATGAAATATTTAAGAGTCGGCCCAAAGGTTTATCGATCATTTCATAGTTATAAACATTATCGTGGTCGATTATTATATTTGATTAGATCGTTTAGCATATCCAAAGATAGTGACACGTGTCTAGTCGTAATATACTTAATGACCAATTATATGAGTAAAATTTAAGCATCAATTTAAGTTTAATGTTGTATATTGATGGATCTCCCAAAAAAGAACTTCAATGTATTCGATTGTATATGAGTATATTATGTTGATATGTTATGCAGATGACATTTATAAACATCATGCCCATATTGCGAAAAATTGTTTATCAATGTATATAACTGAAGGTTAGTGGGAGTAAGTTTATAAATAAAAATAATTTGCATTCATTATTCCAATTCAGAAGAGAGAGATAAGTTCATTCTTATGTAATGTCTGAATTATAAATTGGAATGAAAGTAAATGAAAAAAATTTCTTACGTGTAAGCAATGTGTATATGCTCACTTATAATAGATTTTATTATGTATATGTGATTAAGTATTCATATCCAAAATTACTCAATTGGGAGCAGACTGTTATCACTATATCCAACATGAAAATTTGTGTTCGTATCATGATTCGAGGCTACAATTATGAATTTTTATGCGTAAATATATTTCAGAACTTGGAATATTCGACACAATTTCCAAGACGTTGAAAGCTGATGTCACATACATTGACAAGCATGTCAGCAATGTTAAATTTATTGATTTGAAGTATCTTGTCATCATAGAAAATATACGGAATCGATGAATATCAATTGAACATATTAGCACTATATTAATGAGTACAGACTCATTAACTAAATGATTGTCATTAACGACATTTAATGAGTATGTTAAAAGAATGCGTGTTACTGAAAATTGTTAACATTATGGTAAAATCTTATGTTCATGATGTTTGATATTCCGAGCTCATTTTTGTTTCAGTTATTAAGTATCCAGTTTAATTATGAAGTTTATATACATGAATGGTTTGTGTTTATAAACAGGATTGTCTCTAACAAAGACATTATTGTTGAACCATTATGATAAATATCATTATCGATTGTATGAAGTTTGAAATTGATATTTTGATACATGGAAGGGAGTACGTTACGTAGTGGAATAGATTGATATCTAATACAAATCTGTCATCTACGTATAACCGTCATGATCCTTATTAATTACTTATTTATCACCAACTTATGTTTGACCAATATAGTGAAGGAATTGACTGATGATGTACATATTATGTTTTTATCATTAAATTATAATTAATGGGTCAAGTGGGAGATTGTAAGATTAAAATGATTGAATCTTATTATTTCATTTAATTTTTAATTATGACCCATCAAATGTACAATGAATTTAATGATTAACTCCTACTGATTGATGAAAAGGCATGAGTGAATGAATATGATTATTTTTGTACTGTAATAGAGTGTATAAATAATTGAATCATTCTCGTAGTTTTTGGTCCTCTCTCCTCCTTACACACACTATATTTCTATTTCATTAAAGAAGTGTAGATAAAGAAAAACATGAAGTTTGGAGAGAAAAATCATTCTCTACACATCCAAGTCGTCATAGATTCAAGTAAGTATGTTTATGTCTTTATAGTGAATTGCATGTATTCTCAAGATTTCCAACATGTATTTAGTATGATTCTTTTATGAATTTGTGAATATAATTTATTCTAAGGATTCTTAAATTTATGTTTAGAATTCATTATAGTTTATTTACGTAATTTTAGAATTCAACTTATAAGTTTGTCACTACATGAAGCTAGCTACAATGCAACTTGTACGAGAATATGTTAAAAGAGATAGATTCGAGAACGGCTCGCTAAAAGTGATTTATATTCAAACTCCATAAAAGTTATGCGATTGATATCAAGAAAGTATTTTCTAAGTAGAAATCCTGCAGATTTATTACTAATACTCGACATCTACTAAGAAACGTATGTAAGGCATCAACTTGACTATGCAAGCGAAGTAAAGTAGCATTGTCACCTATCAGGAAGAGCATTGATTAGGAGAAGCAACAATCAGATGGAGTATCGATCAGGGAAAACAACTATCAGGGAGAGCATCTATCAAGAGAGCAGGAGTTATAAAGTTGAACACACTTTGGACATTTGTGCGCTGCACTCTTTTTCCCTTATTCAGGTTTTGTCCCATTGGGTTTTCCTGAAAAGGTTTTTAATGAGGCAGCATTATGCGTGTCCAACTTCACCAGGATTATTTCTTTACTCGGTTTTTATCTCATCGAGTTTTTTTTACAAAGTACAAAAGTAATTATTTGTAAATAGGTGATGTCCAAGGGAGAGTGTTGTGAAACTACCACGTGTTGGCATGAGGTGTGGCCACCAGCTCTTTACAATGACTCACCATTTCCTTCACCGCCAACAATTCTTTATAAATAGCTTGATTGGCTTCTCAACCATTACATGTTGCCAATAATCTCACGTATAGAATAGACTTATTTCCTATTATATTTATAGTGAGTCTTAGTTTTATTTTTTATTATTTTAAGGGGTAATTACAGATCACTATACCCCCTCAAACCTCATTCTCAGATCATTATAGCCAACTTTCAATTTTTTTTCTAGGTCCCTCAAGTTTAAAACGTTAGCACTTAAGGTAATTTTCAGTTAAATCTAACTGAGGTGGTTGGTAAAATGTCCAAAATGCCCCTCTATTTAAGATTTGAGGGATATAATTCTGATAAGTGTGAAAAATACTAGTTTACCCCTAATTAAATAACCAAATTAACTAATAGATGGAGGGCAAATGTGACTTTTCAATTACACAAACAAAAAAAACTAAAAACTGAAAATAATCTTATGAAATGACTAATACACCCTCATCTCTCACCTCTCCATCTTCAACCTCCCTCATCTCTCACCCCTCTCCATCTTCAACCTCCCTCCATCGCAACGACCGCCCTCCGCCGCCGCGCCGCAACCCCAACGCCCCGCGCCTCCCCGACTCCACCTCCTTCCGCGTCGGCCCTCGCCTCAGCCTCCACAACCGCGTCCAGTCCCTGATCCGCGCCGGCGACCTCGACGCCGCCTCCGCCGTCGGGCGTCGCTCCGTCGCCTAAGCACCAACCAACCTAACTATTCTGTTTTGCCATTTAAGCACCAACCAACCAAAACCATAACCAATGTCTTCTTCTTCTTCTTCTTCTTCTTTTTCATGTAGCTATAGAGCTCAACTCTGACTCTGAGCCAAACCCAACTTCTCCATCTCCAAGCTCTCCCATGGCTATGGCCTCCTCTCTCTCCACACCCACTCCCATTGCAACCCATTCAATCGACAACCATTCTCCTCCAAACCCAAACCCAAACCCAATCGTCTCCGTCTCTTTCTCAAACCCAAATCCCAAAAAGCCCCAACCCATTCGCTCTCGCCTCAGCAAGATCTGCCAAAATGGCCAACCCTTACTCGCACGCCAACTGTTCGACACGATTCCCCAACCAAGCACCGTTCTCTGGAACACCATCATCATCGGCTTCATCTGCAACAACATGCCTCACCAAGCCCTTTTGCTCTACGCCCAGATGAAGAAGAAGACCCAGAACGGAGCGGCGCCCGACGGCGGAGGCGGAGGCGGCGTCGAGGTCGCCGGCACAGATTAGGGACTGGACGCGGTTGTGGAGGCTGAGGCGAGGGCCGACGAGGGAGGAGGTGGAGTCGGGGAGGCGCGGGGCGTTGGGGTCGCGGCGCGGCGGCGGAGGGCGATCGTTGCGGTGGAGGGAGGTTGAAGATGGAGAGGGGTGAGAGATGAGGGAGGTTGAAGATGGAGGGGTGAGAGATGAGGGTGTATTAGTCATTTCATAAGATTATTTTCAGTTTTTATTTATTTTTATTTGTGTAATTGAAAAGTCACATTTGCCCTCCATCTATTAGTTAATTTGGTTATTTAATTATGGGTAAACTAGTATTTTCACACTTATCAGAATTATATCCCTCAAATCCTAAATAGAGGGGCATTTTGGACATTTTACCAACCAGCTCAGTTAGATTTAACTGAAAATTACCTTAAGTGCTAACGTTTTAAACTTGAGGGACCTAGAAAAAAAAACTGAAAGTTGGGTATAGTGATATGAGAATGAGGTTTGAGGGGGTATAGTGATCTGTAATTACCCCTTATTTTAATTGTCGTGTCTTGTTTAGTTGCCTAATTGTCATGTATTTTCCCTTTTTTAGTTTGTTTTATTAGTTGTAGTTGGAGCCTATAAATAAGCATGAAATAAACCAAGAATTGTATTCGGTTCTATTGATCTTTCTCTATTTTGTTTTGTGAGTTATTCTTAGATCCAACAATTGGTATCAGAGGTAATATTCACAAACAATGGTGGATGAAATATCAAAGAAGGAATCTATGTAGAGCTCGACGAAGGTTGAGGCTCAAGTGCTTGTGGAAGGCTCGGTTTCTGTTAGAAGCCAAAGAAGAGGAGGGTTCGCAGTCACGTACCCTATGATAACAGACAACAACTACGAGGTATGGGCCTGTAAGATGAAGGTACCGATGCGTGCTATTGGAGTTTGGAGTGCAATTGAAGACGAAGGTGATGTAAGTGAAGAAATAGACCAATGGGCTCTAGCTGCGATCTTCCAAGAAATTCCGGATGCTGTCATGATGTTGATAGCAGACAAACAGACATCCAAAGAAGTGTGGAAAGTTTTGGAGGAGATGAAAATTGGGGAGGATCGCGTCAAGAAAGCAAACGTTCTTGTGCTCAAAACGAGAATTTGACAGATTGCTTATGAAAGAGTCAGAGACCATAAGCGAATTCTCTTTGAGGTTGACTAACATTGTGAATAAGATTCGAACCCTAGGGGGTGAAATAACAGAAGAGTTGGTAGCGGAGAAGTTATTTTGATATGTCCTAGATCGGTTTCTACATATTGTAGGTACTATACAACAGTGGGGGGGACTTAACTAAGATAACTGTTGTAGAAGTTGTTGGGAGATTGAGAGGGTTTGAGTTAACACTGAAAGGAAGGAATCAGGAGAAAGAAAGCAAGAAACTCCTGCTTACTCGTGCTCAATGGGAGGCCTAAGAGAAAGAAAGCGAGAAACTCATGCTTACTCGTGCTCAATGGGAGGCCCAGACATCTAAACAACCAAGGAATCACGAAAAACCAAGCTCATGGCGCGGTAGAGGTCGTGGTTGTGGTCAAAACAACTAGAGGAGAATTGAAAAAGCAAAGGAAAGGTGTTACAATTGTTCCGAGATGGGACATTTTGCTTATGAATGTGAAAATCCTTCAAAAGAAGAAGTCAATCTCGTGGAGCAATGTTACAAGGAAGAACTTGCTCTGTTTATGGCAGTCACGAACCAGGCTAGGAGGGAAGAGTTCGTTGAGGAAGAGCCTGCTCTCTTTCTGGCAGTCATGAGCCAGGCTAGGAGGGAAGAGTTTGTTGATTTGAATGAGCCGAGACTGCATCATGAGCAAGGTTTCACAAAAGGAATGGAGTCAACCACCTGGTACCTTTACACTAGCGCCAACAATCACATGTCTGGAAACGGGGGTATTTTTGCAGATTTAAATCATAAGGTACGTGGTTCTGTCAAGTTGGGAGATAGCTCAATTGTTAAAATAAAGGGCCGAGACACAATACCGCTCAAATGTATGAAGGATGAGTAGTTGGGGTTGGCGGACAAGTCTCTTCAGAAGTATTCTCAGGATGAAGAATCTAAGCGGAAGCAATTGTGTGAAGTGGAGAAAGCAATCCAGGAAAGGTATAGAGACCTTGACTTGATAGAAGCATAGTTGAGTAGTGTGCATAATCAGCTCGAGAAGCATTCCATTGAGCTTGAATCGAGAGAAGATCAATTGACGAGTTTGTGCATGGAGTATAAGTTTCAAGAAGATCAATTGGTGCAGGTGGAGAGACTGTATGAAGAACGGTCTGGGAAAATTGCTTCGCAAACCAAGCAGTTGGGGGAACTGGCCCAGGAGTTAACTTCTAGGGATAATGATCTGGGTGTAGTGTTGACACTAACAAGTGAGAAGTTGACAGAGCTTCTGTCCATTGAAGAAAATATTGATGTATTCAAAACATCAATACGAGAGCACAATGAAAAGCTTGAGGCTAAACATAAACAATACGAGAAAACTTAGAAATCAAGTGTTTCTTCAATGGAGGGGAATATTGAGGCGAGATTGCGAGACACAAGTGTGAAGAGGAACAAGTTTTGGAAAGCATACGAGCAGTCGCACCTGCAGGCTCATGTGCTGAAACTCACTCTTCAATGGAAGGACTTGGAGGAGCACTTGGATTTGACCCGCAAAGTCCTCGAGAAGGGACTAGAGAAGATGGTCTCACGCGAGAAGAGGGTTGAAGAGACTCGCAGAGAAGTCGAACATCACGAATGCTGGGTCGTATTGGAGGAGAAACCGTTGAATGATTTGAAGGAGAAGGTTAGTAAGTGTGGGAGCATTTGAGTTTTGTGCATAATCATATTGTAGAGTGTTCTAATAAAGTTAAGTTAAAGCTGAGCAAAGAGGAAGGAGGAGAGTTTGTGAATGCTGCTGAGTATAGAATTCTCGTAGGAAACTTACGATATCTGATAAACTCACGACCAGATTTGGCTTACTCAGTAGGCATTGTTAGCAGGTTCATAGGGAAACCTCGAGTTCAACATTTCGAAGAAGTTAAACACATTCTCAAATATGTGAAAGAAATTCTTGGTTTTGGAGTTTATTATGGCAATGGTGTATCAAAGTTAACTGGGCATAGTGACAGTGGCATAGTGACAGTGACTTGGCCGATGACGTCGATGATCGGAAAAGTATAATAGGGGTCATATATTTTTTTAGAGAACAACTTGATAACCTGGTCATCGCAAAAGCAGAAAGTGGTAGTGTTATCCTCGTGCAAAGTAGAGTATATTGCAGCAAGTTCAGCTGCGTGTCAAAGAATTTGGTTTGCCAGGCTTGTCAGAGAACTTTTGGAAAAAGAACCAGAGGTGGTGCGCTTGAGAGTTGATAACATATATGCGATATTGTTAAGCAAAAATTTAGTGTTTCATGATCATAGCAGACACATAAACACGAGATATCATTTTGTGCGAAAATGTGTTGAAAAAGGAGAGATCGAGATCGAGCATGTCAGCACGATTGAACAGATGGCAGATATGTTAAGAAAACCACTTGAAAGACTCAAATTTCTTGAAATGAGAACAAAGTTGAAGATTAAAGACGTATATGTTCGAGATTAGGGGAGAGATTGTTGCCAATAATCTCATGTATAGAATATGCTTATTTTTTATTATATTTATAGTGAGTCTTAGTTTTATTTTTTATTATTTTAATTGCCGTGTCTTGTTTAGTTGCTTAATTTTCATGTATTTTCCCTTTCCTAGTTTGTTTTATTAGTTGTAGTTGGAGCCTATAAATAGGCATGAAATAAACCAAGAATTGTAGTTGGTTCTACTGATCTTTCTCTATTTTTATTTTGTGAGTTATTCTTAGATCCAACATTATATATAAGAGAGGAATGGTTAGAATTGCAATGGTTAGAATTGCTCCTGTAATGTTCCGTGGAAATATCAATTATCATTAATATAAGGGATAATGACATTTTGTTACACATAACTACAGTGAAATGATACTTTCATACCCTAACTATTTTTCTATCTTTTTTAGTATCCTGACAATTTTTTGTGACAACCTATCTCTAAAATGCCTAAAATACCTAAACTACCATTGGTTTAAGAAACCATAAATTGATTTGGTTCAATTTTGTTTATCTGTGGTTCAATATGATTTGTATTTAAGATGCAATTACAATTATACCCCAAAATCTAAAATTAAATTTGAACCATTTCAAATAAGGTTTGATAAATCATATTGGACCAGTTCTATTTTGATTTTTTAAACCAGAGATATTTTAGTCATTTCAGCATAGGTTGTCACAAAAAAATTTTCAGGTACTAAAAAATAGATAAAAATAGTTAGGGTACAAAAGTACCATTTCGCTATAGTTAAATGTAACAAAGTGTCATTATTCTTTAATATAACGAAGTTTTATTCCTTTTCTCCAAGTCTCCATTTCTTGCAAAATCTCTATATCTTATATATATTTACATATATTAGTTTGATAATCTTTTAATCATTTGATTTACAACACGTTTTCAACACAGTTTACACGTCAAATTCACCTTAAAATATCGAATACTCTCTTAGCTTCTTCATATAGTAAGGTAGTGAAGTTACTTTATTTCTCGTCCATTCGATGTCGGCCAATCAAACTCACCCGGGCCCCACCGATTTGAAACGAGAGGACAAACCCATCGGTGATTGGCCCAAATATCATCACACCAATCCGACGGCTGCTGTTAATCACCAGTTCCATCCTATGAGTAGCAAATCACCGTCACCGGTGGGTCCCACGCCCCATGCATTGAATTTGTTAATTACAACTCAACTCCCTCAAAATCATGGCTCCACCTTGCCTTGCCAGCACATCACCACCGTGGATCATCGTCAGGTTTAATCTCCACCGTTGAAATAGGGAGAGTAGTGGCCAATGAGATTATTACAAGTGGTGAGTGGTGGCCAGTTTAGTCAAAGTGGTGCTGAGCTGGCACTTTTGACACCGAGTCACCTTTGTCTTTTCCAAGTTGTTGAAACCTTTTTATGGCAATAAAGAAAGAGTGAAGTTCTTGCTCACTCGCATACAGGAGGAGCGTGAACAAGACATGCTAACTAAAGGAATTATATACATATATCAAGAATTATTTGGACTATCTAATTTTAAGAGTTTCACTTTACCAATTTAGTCCAGTGATTTAGGAAATAGATAATATCTAGTCCTTGAACTCGGGTCAAAAATAGAATAAAAATATTCTCAACTAAATTGTGAAACGTAAATTAATTATTATTAAATGAGAAAAAAAGTAATACTCAAATTCCAATATTAAAATTAACCTCAAACTCTAATTATTTTTCCTATGTATTATTTTTTCAACTCAAGAAGTTACTTATTAAGAATTATAATTTCAGCATTTGACTCCTAAATTATAATTTAATTTCAAGTGAAGAGCACGCGCCAACAACAAAAAATTATCAACGGGCAGCGAGAATGGGACACGTAAGCAGATGTCGGGTAGCGGGCAGCGCGAAACGCCGTCATTCTCCGCCACTGACGGCGTAGTATTCAAATGATTTTATTTGTTTAACCACTCTATCCCGAACCAGCTGGTTCGGGCTCAGACCGCAGCCGAGCCTCAGGGTCGGAGATAAAGCGTGTCTCGAAAAAGCCAAGCTTCGCAGCCTCGAAAGTAATGGAAACCAAACAGAGACCCCAAAGAACAAATACAAAGACAAGAGTTCTTGAGAGAGAGAGAGAGAGAGAGAAAGTGACCGAGCTTCGATGGGCCAGATCGTGAAGCAGAAGAAGAAAGGCAGGCCGTCCAAGGCGGATCTGGCTCGCCGCGCGGCGGAAGCGGAGATCGAGCGCCGCCGGAGCCTCCGTCGCCGGAATGTCATGTACAACATCGACTACGACGATTACGAGGAGGAGGAAGAAGACGATGAGTTCGTGGAGGAGGAGAAGCCAAACCAGGTGCCCGGTCCGGCGGCGCGTGGGGGACACGCGCCCTCGGAATCGGAGGACGACAGTGAGCAGAAGCCGGTGAAAAAGAGGAGGATCGTCGGGTGCTCCGGCGACGGAGACTGCGATGAGGACGATGAGGTATGCGTGTGGTTTCTGTATCAGCTGAATCGTCGATCTGATTGGAGAAGGAGATTAGGGTTTTAGAAAGGAGATAGAGAAATTGGGGGTTTTAGAGTAGAGTAGTGTAGTGTACAAGTCAGCTGAGGAATTTTTGTTATTCTAATTGGTCCAGACTTCAATATTGCGCGCACACAAAGACACTGTCATTGCCTCTCTCTCTCTCTCTCTCTCTCTGGAGTGTCGGGGATTGAGAGATATTAACGGTCGGGTCAACTGTCAAAACCTAACATCCCACAGAATCTGATCTCTCTCTACAATCCATATGTTTCTCACCTACCTCTATCTATCTCTCTCTTTCTCTCTCTCTCTCTCTCTCTCTCTCCATGTGTATAAATTTTCATATCTATCTCCTTGTGCCCTTTAGGCCTATGTGTCTCTGTCTGCAATAATCTCATTTCTCACTTTTGTATGTTTGCTTTTGTGTTTATGGTTTCATGGTTTTTGACAGGAAAGAGGGAGGAAAGTGGATTCTAAAGGGGGTGACTCTCTTCCAGGTTTGTTCTGATTCATGGGTTTCTCTTTATTTTTAGTAAGGGTTGGGGATTTGGTGTCATGGGAATTGGGTTATGAGTTTCCCTGAGCTTGGCATTTCGGTTTGAACAGGGACGCCATTCGAGTTTGCATCTGGGGTTCCATTGCCCGAGAAGAAGAAGCTGGAGTTGATTCTTGACAAACTTCAAAAGTTGGTGCTATGTACTTTTTTTCTCTATGTTGTATTGTTTGATGTAAATGTAAATGTAAAGGCCTTTTCTGATGTTAACCTTGTTTTGCTTTGTTTGAATCATTGTGGCAGGAAAGATATTTATGGGGTTTATGCCGAACCGGTCGATCCAGAAGAGGTGTGTGCAATTTTTTTGAATGTGGATGGGACCTTATAGAGACATTGTTCAAAGGCGGTTTTGTAATCCTTTTTTTCTTCTATAGTTGCCAGATTATCATGATGTGATCGAGCACCCCATGGACTTTTCTACAGTTAGGAAGAAGCTTGGAAATGGATCATATGCTACCTTGGAACAACTTGAGGTGGGTATTCATGATTCGCCTTCACCCTTTGTTTAGATTATACAGATAAGGGGGCGTATCTGTTTTTTTTTTTCCGATCATCCGTTATAGTTGCTTTGAACAATTTAATATCTCTTTGGATGTCCCATGGTCAATATTTGTTTGGAATGGGTATTCTTTTTGTCCTCATATTTTTCTACCTTGTACTTTTTGTTTGTGAAAATGCTGATTCAGGGCATATTCACAAGTCACTTTTATTCCAAGTGTATGGGCTAGTAATGCCCTTGTGTGATGCTCTTTTCTTTAAGTTTAAATTAATCTCTGTTCTGATCCTGGAAAGTAATTATAAGCTTATATAATTATAAATTTTTTATAGAATTTGTAGTCAGATGCTTCAATCTAATTCCTTATTTGTCGTGGGCTGTCCTGTGGTTGTTTAAGGTAATAAGAAGGCTTAGATAATTTGAATGGCTATAATATGATTATTTCTACCTTAGTAGTCTAATATGATTTACTTAAATGCATCCTATTCTTTCAGGAAAAAACAACCTTATATTTTATGTCAAGATTAGACAACAAGCTATCCTTACCTTCTTTCAAAACCGGGATATATTTGTTCTGTTTATGATGTACTATTGAATTACTAGGAGATCAACTATCCGTCTAACATCCCAAGCTTTAATGTTCAGAATTTGTATTTGTATTTTAATTTTCAATGTTTCATATATATCCCATATATCCATCCATTTTAATTATTATTTTAACCATGAATTTAATCTGTGTGGCCAACTTATAAAATGATGATACAGACATATATATATGTGTCAATCAGGGTAAATTAGGGTTAATATTATGTTAGGCCCATTAGGGCAACATAATATTAGCCCTAATTTACCCTGATTGACAATATGCGAATGGATGTTATATCTGAACATGTGTAAAAAGGATTACTTGTTTGCACTTTGTACCGGAAACAAGCAACTTTGAGAAGGCTACCCGTTTCTAGTTGTTGAAATTCTCTTTTCTGTTTGAACAATGTTGTTCAAGCCTCTGGGACATTTTCTGTCCTTAAAAGCTATGTATATTAAGGTTTCGTGTCATATCGGCACCAGTAAGATGCCAATGTGCGATATTTTTTACGATCTATTAAATTGCTCTCAGTTTCTTTCTTCCTCCGTTTCTCCCTTTGTTTCGTTTAGATGTTTTTTTTTTCTTTTTCATTTTGATGATGATAGGTTCAAGGTTAGGAAAAGTAATGCATATTAGTAGCTTAGAAGAAATAATAGTTGCCAGTTTGAAAAATGTTAACAAGTTGGGAAATTACTTGGAGATGAGTCATAAATTATCTTAGTATGAGGTATCAAAAGACGGAAAGTGTTGCATTTTATTTTGAGAAAAGAAGCGTAATTGTCATTCTAGAATGCTAATATTTGATATTTTATCAGATATTATGGGAAATATTCATGACATTGCCGGAGTATGTAAATTATTTGGAAATTTTTGCCATGCCTTGATATGGGTATGTGTTTGTCTGGGATCGTATCACAAGTAGTCTTCAGAAGATAGGCCAAAAGAAGCGGTCTCTAACAGGTAGAAAATGGTAAGATTGTCAATAGGTCGAATTTTCCTGCAAATCCTTATGATTCTCTTCACTTGTGTGTGATTTATATGAATGTATACATCTTTCTTTTGTTGAATAGACTATTGTAGAACATGTGTGCATTACTATCATTATGTATTTGGCTTGTTAACAATATTATTATTTTTTGAATGCAGAGTGACATTTTTCTGATTTGCTCAAATGCAATGCAATACAATTCCGCCGACACCATTTACCACAAACAGGTATGAGACATTTACTTATGTAATTTTTATTGGCTTGCTTGGTTTGTTTGTGGTGCTTATATCATCACCCTCTCATATTTGATAGGCCCGATCAATCGAGGAGCTGACAAGAAAGAAATTTCATAAGTTGAGGATTGAATTTGAGCGGTTTGTGAAAGAGACAAAGTTTGAGCAAAAACCGGGACCCAATTCCTCTGCCAGGAAGCAAATTAGGAAGCCTCTGTGTAGAACTACACAAGAACCCATCGCTGGCTCTGATTTCTCTTCAGGTGCAACTCTTGCCACTGCAACTGCCGATTTGCAGAACAGTTCTATCCTGACCCAGTCTGGTGTTTGTGAGAGACCTGGTAATGCTGATCGTCTAGTTGAGAATAATTCTCCCATTGATCATATGTATCCAGAGAAGACAGAAGAGCTATCATCAGGTTCGGTCTATAAACTTTTTTGTGTTCCTTTTTTCCTCTCATTGAATTGCAATTTTCACTAAATGTGCTCAAAATGCATGGTGATATTATAATTGGAAAATGGCGAAATGCTACTGTATACTGTCACACTTTTGCAAGAGGGTGTTGTGTATTTGTTAATGGCAAAAAGGTGCTATGAACTTTGATTTTTTAGTGCAAACTGTGTATTTGTATAATGATGACAAAATTGCCATGAAATTAAGATTTAAGATTTTTGTAAAATAATTTTACCAAAAAATTAAATTACAAAGTTTGATTATATAAATTTTAGTTAAAAGACATTTTCAGAAATACTTTTAAATATATTTATTTATAAAAAATTCTTAATGTAAAGGAAAATTTTGTCATTTTTGTACAAATACACACATTTTGCACAAAAAAAAGAGTTCACATCACCTTTTTGCCAATAACAAATCTCTTGCAAAAGCCTGATAGTATGCAGCAGGTTTTTGCCATTTTCCCTATTAGTTGCAACTATTGCTTGCACATTTATTTTCTTCAAGGCTTATTCATTGAACTGTTCCGTATAGTCATTCAGTTATCCCTAGCCATGGTTGATCCATGCTAGCTTGTTTGAAATCGGGATTAATGTTCTACACATCATATCTGCGTGCATGATAAAAAGCTTTGTTTTCATCGTGATTACAAGTTCCTAACAGCTCTAGATGCAACATGATTAGGAAAAGGTCTCTCTAAATTGGGAAAGAAGTCGTTCTCGCTTGATGAGAACCCTCGCGCAACCTACAACATTTCCTGTGAAGCCGAGGTCGTATCAGAATCTGTACTTGCAACTTTTGACGGAGAAGTCAAGCAGCTGGTTGCTGTAAGTTGAAGAACTTGTATTGTTAAAGCTATCCTTAGTCACTTGCTTTGGTGCTAATCTCGTCTAGTTTTCACTTTCCGTTCCTTTGATTCCCCGTTCAGGTTGGACTTCATGCTGACTATTCATATGCTAGAAGTTTGGCTCGTTTTGCTGCAACTATTGGACCCGTTGCCTGGAGAGTTGCTTCACATAGGATTGAGCAGGTGCTACCTGATGGCTGTAAATATGGTCGGGGTTGGGTAGGAGAATATGAACCACTCCCGACCCCTGTATTGGTTGTTGAAAAACGTATCCAGAACGAATCTGCATTGCCTAGGAGGTTACAGGGCGGCTCAGGCGGGCCGAGAAAGCCCGATGAGACCTTCAAGACTTCACTTTCTCCCAGGGAACAACATAAGCCGTCTTTATTTGCCGGTACACCTAATATGTCCACCCGCCATCAACAAAATCAAAATCCTGCGCCCAAGAATTTTCAGGATTCTCGGAACAAGGTCTCTAGGCAAGTGGAATTGAACTCTCCATCCTCAGTTAACCGGAACATCGCCGAGCTCGTGCCAGGAAGACAGCTTGTAAATGGCTCGGAAATGAGAGCCTCCCACCCTATTCCGTTTAAGCAGCCGAATAGCAACGGAGCTGTTACCAGAGGATTGCCAAACGGTAGTAAAGTCAGGAACACCAGCTCGAGTCCTAGGGTTGCAAGCCCGGCTCCTGATCAAATGGACAGAACAGCAATGTACTTTCCCCGTGGGCATGAGCAGGGGCTTACCGACCCGGTTCAGGCGATGAGAGTGCAACATAAAAGAGAAGACGCTCCTCCTCCCGCTACAAAACCACCAACTCCTATCGTGAAACGAGAAGAATCAACAAATGCTGATTCGCCAAATGCTGCCTCGGTTGCTGCCCGCGCGTGGATGTCTCTAGGCGCTGCAGGCGGCTTGAAACAGCAAACAGAGAATCAAAATCCCAGCGCTCACAAAGATCAGATATCTGCAGATTCACTATACAACTCAACCAGGGAACAACATAATCATCCACATTTCGCACAAGTACGAGCTCCACGAGCAGAGTTTCCTCCCAACAGGATGCATTTCCAGCCCGAAACACCCAATTCTCGGGTTCCAGGTCAAATGGGGAACGGGCAGTTCCAGAACAGGCCCGTGACTTTCCCACAAATGGTGTCATCAGCTGACTTGTCGAGGTTTCAGGTTCCGTCTCCTTGGCAAGGCCTCAGTCCTCGATCACAGCCGAGCCAGAGACGCGGTACGTTTCCGCCAGACTTGAACATCGGGTTCCAGTCTCCGGGGTCTCCGGCGAGACAGTCTTCAGGTGTGATGGTTGATTCACAGCAGCCAGACCTGGCTTTGCAACTTTGAGATTGTGGAGAGGAATGGTTTTGAGGTAATTTATACTACTCTATCCATCAACAGTATTAGGAACATGTCTTGCATGTACTCGCTCACATTGTAATAAAAAAATATTTATGTATCAGTGAAGTTCTTGATTTTTATTGATTCCCTCTGGAGATTATTGAAAATTAATTTACTTGTACTCTGTTTTCATGCCAGTGTATATTTATTTTCGATTTGACATTCATTTTCTTTGGCACATTGTCATGCTTCTCACTGACTTACAACACCAGTGAGAAGTATGATAGATTCGGGGAAATAAAACAATGAAGGAGACGACGTCGTATGGATTGATAGCCACGAAAAACGCAGCGTTTTGAGTAAGTAAACCACAGAGAACGACGACAGGTGTCACGCTATTACTGGACGAAAGAGAAGCAGATGGCATCGCGTGATTGGCTTCGGAAGTAGCCGTTGTACGTCTCTGCGTTTGCTGAAATTGGTACAACAGACAGAGGAGGAGCAGAGGGGACGATCGAGAGCACGAGAGCTGTGAAGGGCAAGAACAACATTGAAGAGGAGGGAGAAAAGAGGAGAAGGCATCGAATTTGAGTAATCTGTCTGTAGTTAGGTTAATTAGTTTAGTTACTATAGCTAGGGTTTTCTGTGAGTTCCAATGTATTCCTTTCTATCACTGAGCAATGAAAAAACTTTTGGTTTCAATCTGTGCTCTTCCTTCTTAATCGTGTCTGAATCACAACAATTGGTATCAGAGGCTGATCCTCCTACCATGGCCAAGGGAGCAGCGAGTCAAGATGCGCCGATTTCAAATCTCAGGCGACAGATGAGTGAGCTACGAGGTGCTGTTACAACGAACGAAGAAAGAATGGAGGAAATCAAAACAAGAATGGAAGCTGCAGCGGAAGCTATTGATACAGGCCAGAAACAAGCAGAGGAGGTTAAGAACAACCTTTCTGGAGCACTGAATCAAGTGACCAAGGATGTGACTCAACTGGCGCAAGATACAAAAAACCAGTTCATACAACTAGCTGAGATGCAGGCTAGAGCAACCCAGGAGAGTCAAGCCACCAGACAGATGATTCAAGCCTTGTTGGAAAGGGAAAGCTCGAAGGCAAATCAAACAAATATAGAGGAAGGAGGATCCATGGAGTCGACAAGACAAGAAAAAGGAAAGGACAGCATGTTTACTCCTCCCCACCTGATATTACCACCTGTGGAGGGAAGAAATGAGGCCAACTTCAGACCAAACCAGGCACCAGAAATTCAAGCTCCTCAGTTTGACAGGAATATTCAACCACTGGTAAGAACCACAACCCTTAACTTCCCTGAGTTTGATGGAATGGGGGTGAGAGCTTGGATCAGAAGGTGTAGGGCTCATTTTTTCTATTGCCAAACTCCTCTTGAACTAAGGGTTAGTTTGGTAGCTCTGCATTTAAAAGGAAAAGCTGAGGTTTGGTTTGCTGACTACATTATTGGAAGAGAGTGGACTACATGGGAACATCTCTGTGGAGATATGCTATGGAAATTTGGTTCCTTAGGCCATGAGGATATCTTTGCTGAGTTCAAACACTTAGAACAGAAAGGAAATGTGGAAGACTATGAGAGCAATTATGAAGAACTGAGAGGACTCATGATAGCCAGGAACCCTACATTAGGAGAAGACTACTTCAGCTCTAACTATATTGGAGGACTGAAACCCTATATGAGGCCAGGAATCAGGATGTTGAATCCACAGAGGCAATAACTATGTAAATGGCCAGGTTTGAGGAACTGAAATTTCAACAAATACAATGGATCACTAGGCCAAGGCAGTCACAAGGTGTATGGGATAACAACAGACACAAACAGCTCAAGCCTCAACCTCCTGGTGCAAGGAATCAAACTCTCAAAATAGATGGGGGACCAAGATCTAGCAACTCAACAGGTTTTCAAAAAATCAATGATGCATACATGGAGGAAAAGAAGAAGGGTCTATACTTTACCTGCCCAGCAAAGTGGAGTAGAGATCATGACTGCCTTAATAAGAAGCAGATATTCATGTTGAAAAATGGAGAGGAAGAGGAATTGGGGCTAGAGATAGATGAAGAATTGGAGGAGACAGGAGCCCCCAAGGATAAAGAAGAAGATCCTGAACCAAGTGAAAAAAGAGACATGGAATTATTACCAGAAGAGAGACTATTTGCAATTGGAGGTTCAAGATATGACTCCTCTATAAGAGTGGGAGGGAAATTGAGGAGCAAAGTCATCTCTATACTGATTGATACTGGTGCCACCATATCATTCATTGATAATCAAACTGCAAAGGTGTTATGCTTGGAAATATATCTTGCTCCCAATATACTGATCATAATGGGAAATGAAGGGCAGTTTATTTCAAATTCCTACTGTGCTATCAGGTGGCAAATGTAAGAAATCTGGTTTGTTTGGGAATTCAGAATGATGCCTATAGGAAATAGTGATATGGTGCTGGGGGTTGATTGGATCAAGACCATAGATCCAATCACCTTCAGTTATGAACACAGGTCCATCAAGATTAACTGGACAGGCAAGGAGGTTATATTAAGAGAAGATCCCAGATCAGAAATTCCAGCCTTAATCAAACTCCATGATGTGTGCAGAGAGTTAAATGGTGGTGAATCTCTTTACATTGGCCAGTTCTTCCCAATAGAAGCACAATCACTTACTGAAATCACCAATGAAGGCATAAGAAGAGTATTGGATGAATTCCAAGAATTATTCCAAGAACCTAAGGGATTGCCTCCCAGGAGAGACCATGATCACACTATACCACTGAAGGAAGGAAGTCAACCACCATCTCTAGTTCCTTACAGATATGGCTTCCAACAGAAGGCTATCATAGAAAAGATGATCAAAGAAATGCTCAATGATGGGATCATTAGACCTAGCAGGAGTCCTTATTCCTTTCCAATACTACTAGTCAGAAAAAAGGATGGCACTTGGAGACTGTGTGTAGATTTCAGACAGTTAAATGCTCAAACCATCAAGGACAAGTTCCCAATTCCTACTGTAGAAGAACTGTTAGATGAGTTACATGGAAGCTCCATTTACTCCAAAATTGACCTCAGATATGGTTATCACCAGATCAGATTGCAAGAGGGTGAGGAGCATAAAACTGCATTCAAGACACACCAGGGCCACTATGAATTTAAGGTAATGCCATTTGGCTTAACCAATGCACCTGCTACATTTCAAGCATTAATGAATCAAGTCTTACAAGAATTTTTAAGGAAATTTGCCTTAGTTTTCTTTGATGACATTCTGATCTATAGTAAGAATGAGAAAGATCACATTGAGCACTTGAGGCTTGTACTACAAAAACTTAGAGACAGTAAGTTATTTGCCAAGATCAGTAAATGCAGTTTTGGAAAGCCTGAGGTTGAATATTTGGGACACATCATCTCAGCTAAAGGAGTGGCTACAGACCCTCAAAAGATTGAAGCCATGAAGTCATGGCCACTACCTAAGAATTTGAAAGGGTTAAGAGGTTTCCTAGGCCTAACTGGTTACTACAGGAGATTCATCAAAGGCTATGGGAGTATAGCCAAACCTCTCACCAATATGCTGAAGAAGGATAGTTTTACATGGACAGTAGAGGCCAAGAACAGCTTTGAAACATTAAAACAAGCTATGACTACTGCTCCAGTGCTGAGATTGCCAGATTTCAACTTACCATTCATAGTAGAGACAGATGCATGTGAGCATGGCATAGGAGGGGTGTTGATGCAGGAAGGGAGGCCCATTGCCTTCATGAGCAAAGCTTTAGGTCTAAGAAATATGAAGTTATCCACTTACGAAAAAGAGTTGAAAGCTATCATAACCTGTATACGGAAATGGGCTCCTTACCTTGAAAACAGCCAATTCACCATCAAAACTGATCAAGAGAGTTTGAAACATTTGATGGAGCAGAAACTGACAACCACTTTTCAACAAAAATGGTTGGCCAAATTGATGGGCTTGTCTTACAAAATTGAATACAAGAAGGGGAAGGAAAATTTAGTAGCTGATGCCTTGTCAAGACTACCAGAAGCAAGATTGGGAAACACTAATGTAATCATACCCACATGGATGCAAGAAGTGGCAGACAGTTATGAGGAAGATTTGGAAGCAAGGAGCATTGTCATGCAACTAGCCATATCACCCAATTCCCTCCCAGACCATCACATGAGGCATGGAATGGTGATCTGTCACAACAAGATCTACTTGGGGCAGGGAGGCAACATCAGACAGCAAGTTATGGAGGAGTTACACAGCTCAGTCATGGGAGGACACTCAGGTATTCTAGCTATACAAAAGAGGCTTAAGAATTATTTTTTCTGGCCTAACATGGATAAGGATATCAAGAAATTTGTTCAAGAATGTGATATCTGCCAAAGGTGCAAATCTGAGAATGTCAGGTACCTAGGGTTATTACAACCTCTTCCTATCCCTACTACACCTTGGACTGACATTTCCATGGATTTCATAGAAGGGTTGCCAAACTCAGGAGGGAGTGAGTGCATTATGGTGATTATGGATAGGTTTTCTAAATATGCTCATTTTATACTATTACACCATCCATTCACTGCTATGACAGTAGCTCAAGCCTTCTTAGACAATGTCTACAAGCTTCATGGGCTCCCAGTGAACATAGTCTCAGACAGAGACAAGATATTCACTAGCAACTTTTGGCAAGAGTTTTTCAAAACTATAAAAGTGTCCCTCAAGTTATCTACTGCCTACCATCCCCAAAGTGATGGACAGACTGAGAGAGTCAACCAATGCTTAGAGAATTACCTCAGAGCCATCACTCATCAGTTTCCAAAAAAATGGCTGAAATGGTTGAATCTGGCAGAGTTTTGGTACAACACTAATTACCATAATTCCCTGAAATCTTCACCATTTGAGGTTCTGTATGGCTACAAACCTCATGTGATGGGATTGAGTGAGATCAGATCTCAGGTGGAAACAGTGGAAAGTTTTGTGAACCAAAGAGTTCATGTGGATCAACTCATTAGAGAGAATCTGGTGACAGCTCAAGCTAGGATGAAGAATTATGCTGACAAGAACAGGACTGAGAGGGTGTTTGATTTGGGAGATTGGGTTTATCTGAAACTCCAACCCTACAGGCAAAGTTCAGTAATCATTAGGAAGAACCAGAAACTAACAGCCAGGTTTTTTGGTCCTTATCAGATAATTGAGAAAATTGGGTCAGTAGCTTACAAGATAAGTTTGCATGAGGATTCCAAAATCCACCCAGTTTTCCATGTATCACTGCTAAAGAAACAACTTGGCCATCGAAACCTTTTGGTGGATCGATTACCAGACATAAATGGAGAAGGACAGATCAAGGTAACTCCTAAACTCATTCTGCAAACTCGTATGATCAAAAGGAACAATACTGCAGTGGTGCAATATCTGGTGCAATGGGCAAGATCGACTCCTAAGGACGCCACGTGGGAAAATGCAACTGTAATTCGATCTCAATTTCCAGAGATCGAATTGCAATTCAAGACTTGAGGACAAGTCTTGCTAAGGGGGAAGGTTTGTCATGCTTCTCACTGACTTACAACATCAGTGAGAAGTATGATAGATTCGGGGAAATAAAACAATAAAGGAGACGACGTCGTATGGATTGATAGCCACGAAAAACGCAGCGTTTTGAGTAAGTAAACCACAGAGAACGACGACAGGTGTCACGCTATTACTGGACGAAAGAGAAGCAGATGGCATCGCGTGATTGGCTTCGAAAGTAGCCGTTGTACGTCTCTGCGTTTGCTGAAATTGGTACAACAGACAGAGGAGGAGCAGAGGGGACGATCAAGAGCACGAGAGCTGTGAAGGGCAAGAACAACATTAAAGAGGAGGGAGAAAAGAGGAGAAGGCATCGAATTTGAGTAATCTGTCTGTAGTTAGGTTAATTAGCTTAGTTACTATAGCCAGGGTTTTCTGTGAGTTTCAATGTCTTCCTTTCTATCACTGAGCAATGAAATTTTTTTTTATTTCAATCTGTGCTCTTCATTCTTAATCGTGTCTGAATCACAACACACATCAACCTTAACTCAAGGGAAATTTATAGGATAACTGTAGCAGACATTTATTTTTCTATAAGACGGAAGATTATGGGGAGCAAGCAAATATTTGGGAGTTCCGGATACTATTGTGTCAATGTACTGATATAAAAACATAAAATGAAATTAGAGTAAAGTAAATAAAATTTGTAATTGAAAAAAATAATAATTAAATAATATTAAGATATAAAAATACTCTTACATTCGTATTAAATGATAAAAATATACCGTCTCTTTTCTAGTATAAATACATAAAGTAGCCATTACTACGGTAGCCAAAATTTTAACCATTCAGATTTTTATGTGACAGTAATAAAACGTTCTCACGTTTTTGCATAAAAATATTGTTCTCCTTAATTACAAACCTTTATATTATATCAAATATAATTCAATTTGGCTAATTTAATCCCTATTAACCATTTAATTACTCCACCCATACATTAACCACCTTGTCATCTTCAATCTCTCTCCAACCAACTAGATTTCACAAATTAAGACAGAAAAACAGCTCAAAAGTGTTGTACAAAACAAACCACCACAACAACAAATCAAAACTAAACTCTTAACCTTAAAAAATCCCATCATTACAAAAGAACAAACCAATCCGCACACCCACCACAAAAACAAAAACCCAAACATCAAATCACCAAAACACCTTCCACCAACCATAGCCGCCGTTGCACCACCACCAGAGAGGCGTTCGCGGGTGGTGGTGCAAAATTGGTGGAAACAAAAGTCGAGGTCGAGATTGTTGGTTAAAAGCTTCATATTTGTTGGAAACCCAAATTAAAAGAATTGAAAAGGTTTTTTGGATTTAAATTGATTTGCTCTCCTCTACTATTTGTGTGGACCTTGTAAGGGTAACCTGAGGCTTGGGCCAATGAGACAAACTTGTTGTAACAAACCTTTTCAATTCTCCCCTAAGTGACGAGACAATCTTGAGGCGGCTCAAGGAGGCTGGGTTCGATGAGGAATCGATCAAGAGGAGGGACATGACTGCTTTAATCTCCTATATTGCCAAGCTTGAAGCTCAGGTTTCACTCCTCTATACTGTATTTTCTGGAATTGAATTGTTGGTTAAGTGATTGTTGGGATTTGAGGAATCCAAATCAGATTGCGCAGCGGAAATAAAACAATTAAAATAACCCCAAACCCGTCAGGATCTTATCTACGCGATAAATCTACAAGTTACGAAATCATGTACCTTTTCAGTTTTGCAAATCAGTCAGGTTGCGGGCCAGATAGAGCCTAAACCTATTTCACGGGAAATTAAAGAAATTTAAATTTCCTTTAATATGGCGCTAGTTTCGAGGCCATCGAACATTACACCTGGGAGCTATGCATCTCGAAAGTTTCGTCACCAGATCTGGAAAAACACCAATTTTGATTAGAAAACAAAATATTACTCGAGATTTGAACCGGATCAGTCATATGGAAATCCCGAGTCGGTCTTTCCCTCTATTAAACACACATAAATGCACAAGACCACCAGATCTAAGCTTAGATTCCCCTACTAGAAGGAAAATAAACTCGATTAGTAAATCCGGAAGAGTAACGGTATGGAAAAATCAAATTGTGATTTTTCAGCTCATGAGACCTCTATTTATAGATATTGGCTAGGGTTTTGGGAGCATGAACCAGCCCAAAAAATGGGCTAGGCTCGGCTCCCTCCAGACCCTAGCCGCCGGCCACCTTGGGCGGCTTGGGCCGAACCCTTTAGGGTTTCAGCCATGAGGCCTTGGCCTTGCCTAATTTGGCAGCCCATGAGGTATGTCAACATCATGGGTTTCAGCCCCATTCCTCATCATGGCCGGCGCCCAAAACCCTAGGGTTTTGGCCCGATCCATGGCACTTGAGGTGACGGGCCCGTGGCCCAAAACCATATGGTTTTGGCCACGACCCGATTTGACCAATCCACAATTAATTCTTCCCGAATTTCCTAAGATGTGCATCCTTAGCGTGTGACCCTCTAGGCTCATGTCCCGTTGGCAGATTGGCGTAAAATTACCATTTTACCCTTTCCATCATAAGTGGCATCTAGTAAGGCATTATGATTGCCCAACATACATGATTATTGGTGATCCGATTTAACCTCATGTCTTCTATGTCACTATCCTTTTATCACTAGGAATCTTGATTAATCATAAGGCATAGAGCCGTCATCCTTATATAATTAATCATTGTTTCTTGATATCCGAGATGACTGAAAATGATACTTTGTATCATCTGTATGGCCATGCGTTTCCTTTTAGTCATTCTCATCAAGTGGCCCAAACCGATACCTATCCCATATCGTAGTATGGGGGATAAATCCCTTAGACATCTCTCGTATCACACATATAACCCATCACCGAGCCAATCACAACCATTATGGTTACCCTTTCACAGATAACGTTAGGTTTGAGTCAAACTCGGATATTTATTATACTGTGATCACAGAGACTCTTTGGTCTAAGGATACAATGACAAGTTACGACATCTAAGTATGTTCATGAAAACATCTATGTAACATACTCAAGTCGGGTCGTCCAATATCATCTCCAATGATATTTATGATCTGACTCCATAAAAACCCATTGCTAGTTGAGCGTGATCATATAGAGCCATCCTCATACTGGTCGCTTTTGATGAAGCTTGAATAACCAGTGACCCGTTAAGCATAAATCATACAGATCTATAGTTCGACTATTAGTGATGACACACTCAATGATATAGATCGATGTATACTTAACATATTACTACAATACAATAGTAATATAATGCCGATTTTATTTCGTTGCATACGATAATAAAACTATTACAAACTTACTTCGTATTGGATAAAGGCACAAATCCTACAGTGATTTCACCTAAATTCTCCTTTCTAAATTGGTAAATGAAAAGGCTTGGATAATTTCAAGCAAACTTATCTCTTAAATAGAAATTTGATCGAGTTCTTCAATTTTTAGTATTGTTTGGTAAACTCTCTATTTTGCATCTAACTATCGTAATTGTACGATAAATATAATTTCCTTGGGTGTACTGCCCTGGGCTTATGATGAAGAGGGCAGAGAAGTAATTCACGAAAAGAAGGGCGAGGGCAGAGAAGTAATTTCATCTTTGTGAAGATATTGATGACTACGCTTTAATCTCCATCTTTGATGTATGATAGGAAAGAAATCAATTAATTGATTTCCTAATTAATTTGTCCTTTTTAGCCATTTTCCTCCGATTTTGAGTAACCACCGTAAATTTTGTGTTTTTTCTTATTATATGAGTTTTTAACGGATCATGATTGTGAGAGAGGGAGAAGAGAAAAGGGAGCAATAAAAGAGAGAGAGGAAGAGAGAGTGTGTGTGTGAAGAAGGCATATGTTTGAAAATTAAATGAATAGTTAAGGGCATTTTAGTCATTTCACATGTTAAAAACTAATGGAATTGGACTAAAAGTGCAAAGTGAAAATTTTGCACATCTTAGGCGTAGCCAGGTGAAAATTTTTTTTTAGGTGTAGTCAGGTGAAAAATAACTATATCTAAGTGTAGCCACATGAATTTATCCAACAATATATTATTGTAAAAATAAACGAATTGAGTCATGAATTATATTCTCTGCTTTTTCGAACATAGCTTGACTTGAATGGTTAAGAATCTTGCTAATTATAGCTCTAAAATATTATTATGTTAGTGATGCGGTGCAAATCGAGGAAGTATCATATTTCGACAAAAGACTAGTGTTTTCAGGCAGAAGCGGTGCTATGAGCCAAACTCATCACTTTGTCATGACGTACGATAGATTTCGGCCGTCCGAGGTCATCTAGAGGGTCAAAATCACACTTTTATAAGTTTTGGGCACTTTTGCAATTTTCAATAAGTTGTTTTCTTTTTCCAATAAGTTTAGGGTTTCCTTTTCTACAATTTAGATTTTTGGGTATTTAAACACTTTTATACTTTTTGTTAGTTGGATTATTGAAGTTTAATAAAAAATCGAGGTTTTACTCAAAATCTATCATTTTCGGTATTCTTGCGAATCAACGAATTTTGATAAAGAGTTCTTCCTACCCACGTACAGTACATCAGTTAGCCAAGTGGAATTGTGATGAATTTAAATTTTACTACTATTACTCTAATATAGCTTGAGTTTAATTGTTTGTACTCATTCTAATCAAGCTCCAAGGAAATTAATTTTTCTAGATCGAGTCGAATTTAAATTTTGATGTGTTTTCTCTAAGTTAAATTCGAGTTTAATTTTTTGACTCATTTAAGTATGATCTATAAATACAAAATTTGAATCTGATTAATTCTTATGCATGCATATGCCTGGTCGAACGGATAACGAGATAAAAAGTTACTGGAATACGAGGATGAAAAAATGTCGGAGACAACGAGTTCTCCTCTACTCCGACCAACACTCGTCCCAAAGCGCTCCGGCCACCCTTTTCGCCGCTCGTTGCAATTTCAATCCTACAACTTCCCCTACAATCCACCATTCAACAACTCCTCCCCAATCCTCTCCGGCCCCGTTGGCTTCAAGCGTTTCCGGCGCAGTGGCTCTGTGTCCTTTCTCTCTCCCACGTACACTACGTGTTTCGCCACCAATCCCATCCCCACAAACTCCTCCTCATGCCAACTGTCCAATCCCAAATCGGGACATTTTGAGTTCTCGCCTTTGCCTCCGAAGGCTCTTTCATTGTTGTTGTCGGATTTCAACATGATGGAGTTCGATATCGATCTGGAGCTTCCCGATTTGAGGAAGAGAATCAGGCCTAACACGAACACGAGCATGGCGGCCGATCAAAGACAGTTTTTTGGTTATAAACAAACTAGTTCTATTTGGGTCTTTATTTTGGACTTAAAAAGTTAAAGGGCCGAATTAGGATGAGAGAAATTTTTTTCGGGCTAAGTATGCAATTCTATTTCGTTATGAACTTTAGTTATAATAAGTATTTTCGAATGCATAAAAAAACTATCAAATAGAACCTTAAAGTTTGAAAATATTAAAAATAATAAAAAAATTGAACGTTATGCTATAAATATTACAACCCAGTCGAAATGTAAAGTTTGTAAATAGAATACCAACACGTGTCATTAGCTTCTCAGTTCAATTCTTTATTGATTAATTGTGATTCTAGTTTATATGAGAATCAGAATCTGTTAGAATATAATATTAAGTATTTTATATTCCTATTATATATTAGTTTTATTACCTAATATCTAGGTTTTTTTTTATTGTCATTACTATTTCCTAATTTCCTTAATCCCTAGCTTATATAAAGGATTTTCTCCTATTGTATTTTACACAACTAACAATTATCAATAATATTTTCTACACTATTTCTATCATGGTATCTGAGCTCTAGTCGATCCTTTGCTAGATTTTAAATAATTTTTACTTCACCGACTCATCGATTCCTGATTATGATGGGTGGAAAAGGCAATCATTAGCTTCCGCATAATGACGTCATGGTATCAGAGGTATAACCGATCATTGGTTAAATAGCTAATTAAGTTTCGCTTTGCCCACTCATTAATAATTTATGATTCTGATGGGTGGGCAAGGCAATCAAATTATTAGCTTCCGCATAATGGCGTCATCCACCATCTGACGTCGTCATCTAACATTCGAGCGCCATCATCCACCTATTTACATCTATCTATAAGTGCCTCACGGCGCCTATCTACAAGTGTCTTATGACGCCTATCTATAAGTGTCTCGCGACGCCTATCTACAAGTGCCTCACGACACGTATCTTAAAGTGTCTCATGACATGTATCTTAAAGTGCCTCATGACACGTATCCTCAAGTATCTCAAGGCGCGTAAGTATCTCACGACGCGTAAGTGTCTCATGACGCGTATCATTCAAGCTCCAGTTGGCCATTCTACGCCGACTCAAGTTTGACTAACTACCTACTCAAGATCTTCAAGATGCTCAAGATAGTCAAGGATAATCAAGTTTTTCCAAACTCAATTCAGCAATTTACAACTTATTTGAGTTTGAGGGGAGCTGTTAGAATATAATATTATAATATTAAATATTTTATATTCCTGTTATAGATTAGTTTTATTACCTAATATCTAGTTTTTCTTATTGTCATTAGTATTTCTTAATTACTTTAATTCCTAACCTATATAAAGGGTTTTCTCCTATTGTATTTTATACAAATAATAATTATCAATGACAAGGAAGGCGGCCTATACCCTTCTCTTAGGGTTTGTTTCACCACAATTGGGCGAAGTCTTGCGACCCCGATATCCTACAGGTGTCGACGTTAGCGTGGTGCGACGGTAGGAGCAGAGTTCTTGTGGAGATAGATATGGGTTTGATGGAGGCGTGGTCGGGTGGTAGATCGAGTGTTGATGGAGGCGAGGTCGGGTGGTTTGGGGATGGGCTGAGACGGGTGAGGCTGGAGTTGTAGATGGGTCACGCCTAGTTGCGATGGCGGAGCATGGAGGGATGGGGGTTTGGCTTTCGGGGTTGGGCAGGAGATGGGAGGGGAGGGGCTGGGCAAGGGCAGGGAGGACCTGGGGTCCAGGACTAGGGTTGGGGAGTTTTTCTTTTGGGGCTGAGCAGGAGATGGGAGGGGCAGGGCAAGGCGGACCTGGGGTTCGGGACTAGGGCTGGGCTGGGCTGACTTTGGCGGTGGGGGAGGGGGTTGGGAGGGAGGTGGAGCTCGGTCGGAGGTAGAGGGGACTGGAGGCGGTGAGTAGGAGGGGAGGGTTTGGGCAGGTGCAGGCCAAGAGAGGGACGATGGCGGACAAAAAGGGAGGGAGGGACAAAGGTCTATGGAGGACACATGCTGAGGAGGGGAGGAGAAGGAAGAAGGGAGGGAGGCCAAGAGAAGGTTGGGGTCGCGGAAGAAGGTCATCTAGATGAGGGGTTGGGGAAGAGGAGGGGGTTGGGGTTGGAGAGGGGATTCGAGCCGGGACGGACTAAGACCCGAGAATCGGGAACATGCGGTTTTGGTTGGTAGGCCGGTACTGGGGGGGGGGGGGGGGGAACGGGAGTCATCTAGCGTCGGTGGGCATACTCATGCAAGCATACCAAACTAGGGGGCCTCGGCTTGCTCAAGATTCAATGCATGTCTTGTTGTGATCAGTACCGGAAGAAAACGAGGGGTCTCTAGTGTCGATGGGTTGATCCATTTAAACCCAATGAACTGGGAGGATTTAAATTTCGCGATGCCCATATTGATCGCAGGGTTGATTGATGTCCGAGAAGGCGACGCCACTTTCGGGCGCACCGCCCTACACGCGGGCCATCCTTGACTAACGCGCATCAGAGCACGGTCATCTATCAAGTACATTTATAAATACCGGCTTTATCGGGTCAAACTCTCGGGGACCAACATGTGGGTTTCATAATTGGGAAATTTGTACTCTCTTTCCCGACACGACTCAAAAAGTAAATACACAAAGAGGGGGTTTTGATTTCACTTAGCACACAAGGAAAGTTCTCAAGCACGCAATTCGAAACATTTCGAAGGAATAATTAGTAACAAAGAACAATTACAAAATGAAAGGCGAACACCAAACAAGTAACTAAGAGCGAGAGGGAAAATGGATGGCGGAAAGGATGGTTTGGTTTGAGATAGAGGAGTAGAGAACTAAAGAACTAAACATATGACGGTTTGTTGATTAATCGAATTTTAATTATGAGCATGCAAACACATAACTAGACTCAAATAATTTCCAAACATTTCTCTCATTAACCTACAATCAATTAATTAATTAATTTATCACATGCAAATCAGATATATGTCTTATATAACGAACCCGTCTCTCAACATTGGAAACGGCCTAATCTCGGGTGAGCGACCCTCTCGGGATGTTATTACTCACCCTCAACCGCATTAAACCCGACAATCTTAAGTCAAGATGTGGACGCCAGGCGCCGACACCTCGGTTCTACCTATATCCACTCACAAACTTTCCTCTTAGACAAGTTCAAGCTAACACAAGAATAATTAAGCAAACAACTAAAAGTTTTCACTAATAATCACAAGATTCATATTCAAGCATACATAACAAAGCAGAACACAATTTTAATCATGCACCAATTAATTAATTAGCCATAAATATCAAGATAAAGTCATGAACAAGGTTTAGCTCCCATGACCTAGGGTTTTTACCCTCAAATCATGGTGCTCAAGTATTCATCTACAAGAACTAACTAGATTCAAGAAAGGGAAAGAAAATTACAAACCCAAACCCAAAGACATGGGTGTTGGGAAGGTCAAAACTCTCCAATTTAGCCTCTCCTTGTAGCCTCTTGCCTCCATTGTCTCTTTCCATGGTGGTGGTGGTGGAAACCCTCCTTTGGAGCACCAAAAATGGCCTCCAAGAGAGAGCCTTAGAGCCCTCTCTCTCTAGAAACCCTTTGGAACCAGAAACCCTCTTCCAAAATGTGTGTGTCTAAGTGTTTCTCCTCAAAATATAGGGTTTCTACTCTTAAAAAGTAGTTTTGCGGAGTGTGTCACGACACGCACGATCGTTTCAATTTCGTTTCGTCCGTCGTATCGAGCCACAGGTTTCAAAATTTACTTCGTCACGATCGTGACACTCATTTTTCACTATCGTGATACCTTGAAATCTTCTCCAATTTATGTTAGAGTTATGCCCCAGTCCAATATAAAAGTGATCTACAGATGTAATGTTTTATCATCTTTCCGAATAAATAAATCATCATATATTACTAATGTGTTCTAGTAATATATCGAATGTAATTTGATTTATGTCATTACGTGTGTAACCACTAATAGTAGAACTATAGATCAGAAAGAATTACATTTGATGAGTCCCTGATCAGCTAAGCTTCTTTAAGAAGCGATCAGTATGAGACCAACTCCTTGTGATCACGCTCTACTGATCATGGCAAAGTATGTGCCGGAGTTATATCATAGATTTCATCAGGTCGATGATATCGGACAACCCGATTGTGAGTATGCAACATAAATCCAGTCATGAGATACTCACAGATCGTAGTTTGTCATTATATCCTAAGACCAAGGAGTCTTTGTGTGCACTGTGTAACGAATACCTAAGTTTGACCTAGTCTAACGTTACCTGTAAAAGGGTAGCTATAACGACTTTGATTGGCTTGGATATTAATTGCATTTATGAACTCGAGCTTGGGTCCGCCGGAGAAAACGGGGAGATGTCGCCGCAGACAATGTCGTTGCATAGGGTTTTGATGACCGGCGTTGTAGACGGTCCGGGCCTCCTGGCGTCGAGTGTTGACTGAGCTATTCTGATGACGGGGTTGCTAGCCGGAGACGCATGGGTTTCAAACGCGTACAGCTGTCACGAATAGAGCCGAGGAGGTGAGGGCCAAGACCAAAGAGAAAGTCGAGAAGGCCGAGTGCGAGAGGCAGGAAAATCTTGCAGCCTTGAGATTAGGGGGGAATGTTGGAAATAATCTCAAGTCACGTGTGGTGTGCCTGCTAAGAGAGGGTGAGTAGACTTGGTGACTTGGTCTACTAATGGTTGCTAAAGAATAGGGTGGTTCCAGAGTCATGCTATGTTGTGTGTGGTATGTTGGTAGCTTGTAATTAGGTGGGGTTGACCAAGACCAGATAGAAAGTTGAGAAGGCCGAGGAGAAGAAAGTCGCGGCTAAGGAGGCCAATGTCGAGAAGTGATTGATTCGATACTCTATTTTCTGGTCAGAAAATAGAGGCGATGAGACGAAGTTTCAGGCACGACGAATAGAAAAGAGGCGATGCAGCCGTGAGGGTTGTTCCCGAGCTGCAAGAGGCAGGTCGAGACTGTGCATCAGGCACAGGGGTGGTAAGAGATGCCAAAAAGAGATGGCAAAGAGAAGTCGTAAGAAGAGAAGCAACCGTTATTGCTTCTAAAGAAGGAAGGCGGCAAAGAGAAGCCGAAAGAGGCGGCGAAGAGAAGCCGTAAGAGGAGAAGCAAAGAGAGTTGCTTACTCAAGAGAAGTCAGCGAAGAGAAACAGAAAGAAACGGCGAAGAAAAGTCGTAAGTGGGAAAGCAAAGAGAGTTGCTTACTCAAGAGAAGTCGACGAAGAAAAGCCGAAAGAGGCGGCGAAGAGAAGCCGTAAGAGGCGGTCAAGAGAAGCCGTAAGAGGAAGTTGTAAGAGGCGGCAAAGAGAAGCCGAAAGAAAAGAAGCAATCACCTACTTGCTTAAGAAAGAGGGGAGGTTTGATTTGCAAACCAAAACAGAGGAAGAAAGATCGAAGGAGTGGAAAAATGATGACAAAATTAAGGGAGTGATTGTTAAAAATTAATTTTGTCATATTAATATTTATCAAAATAATTGTATGCTTAGTTTTAGGTTTAGAATAAGAGAATATAGCATAGATTAAGGAATGACACTTCCTTAATTATAGACTCATAATTAGTAAATAGTTTTTATGTGTAAGGCTATAAATAAAGCCTTTTATTATTGTATATAAATGTGATTAAGAG